>CM029014.1:75085680-75685680 GCA_016801055.1 Panax notoginseng | reverse complement strand
ATCAAGAAAACTCATCAAAATATCATTTCAAATTTTTCCAGAATTTTTGAAGGTCAGAAAAATTACGAAACTGAAAAACATAACAACCCTTAAAATCCCTTACTATCCCTTACCTCAAAAGAGGAGTACTTCTGATCGGTATAAGGCTGAAGGAAACTTGCACTGATGAATAGAAACTCACAGAGTATCTAAATACTCACAAAATATACTCAATAATCTAGAGAGAGAAAGAGAGAAAACTTATGAATTCTGGTGTGATTTTCAATTCTAACTTAACCCTCTATTTATAGGAAAATGTTAGCACGCCGAATCAGACTTAACATGCAACCTGATGGCTTTACATACTACTATTCTCACCCACCATATTTGAATAAAAATCTCAGCACATTTCTTCACCAACCAAGAGTGGGGTCCACCAATTCTAGAATTTTCTACCAAAATAATAAACTCCAAAAATTCAACAATTTCTGAACCAGTCATCTCGTAAAATTCATAATAAATCATACATTCATTTTTAACGGTTTAAAATCCGTGGACATATACTCAACTTATATATGTATAACATATCCAAAAATTACCATGATCCAATGCTTGGATTAAAATTATAACCCTTGCAAAATATCTTAAAAATCCTAATTTAATTTTCAATACCTCTGTTCCGACAAAAAATACAGATAAAACACCTCAACATTAACTCCTTCATTTTTAACCAAAAAAATATATCCCTCATTTATATCTAAATAAAATAAATATTTCCTTATCATATGAATCAATAATTAATTATTCACAAATAACATTACAGATTCACATTTATGACAACCAGGCCGTTCCCAGGAAAGAGGGGGCTTTCCAATAAGAATTTCTCCTTACTGGCACGTAATTAGGTGGCCAAACCTCTCCTTAGACAGAACTTTCTAGACATTGCCAATAATGTTATCTAATAATATTATTTAAATAATATGAATTATTGATCTGATAATGGGAAATACTGTGCAGTGACAATTATTGAACAACAATAATATAAAATTTTAACGTAGCAATTATTGAATCAATAAAATAAAATATTGAACAGTAATTACTGTAACAATTATTGAGTAGTGCCTTCTTATGTAAGAATCAATAATTTTAAAAATACTATGCAATACCGTGTGCTACTGTGCAATAACGCGTATTATTGTATTTTAACCACCGGGTATTCCAACAGTGTTAACGGTAACAACTACGCCGTTATTTGTAAAAACTCAAATTTGTCGTTTTCTTCACCCGACAGCTATTCTGTTATGTGGCCCACAAATGGCTGCGCCGTCGTACGAATATTCCCCGACAGAAAGAATATTCCACGACCAAACGAATATTTCCCGACAACAATAAATATTTTATAACCACTTGTGTATTTTGAAAAAAAATTCATATATCACCCTTAACTTTAACATTTATTAATTTAACCATTTACTGAATTGTAATTATTGAATACTTTTATTTCATAAAATTCGGGGTCTTATAATCTCCCCTCCTTATGAAATTTTGTCCTCAAAATTTACGTACCTGGTATTTTAAAGAGTTGAGAATACCTTCTTTTCATTTCAGATTCCATCTTCCCTGTCATCATAATTTCTCCATTGCTCATCTCCTGTATTTCAAATATCATTCTAGAATACAGCTTCAAAACAAGGGTTAATTTAACAAATTAAAATATCACATAATATCCCGATATTATGACTGACCAACAAATAAGCTTAGGTAGGACACACTAGCGAAGGATTTACTCATCTCTCCCCTCCTAGTTATATTTTCCGATCTCCGCCAGAGACCATATCCCTAAGCTCTGATACCAAAATGTAACGACCCCAAAATAGGTTCATTCCATCCAACCTATTCTGAGTCGCCAAATACATGGTACAGAAAATAACTACAAATTTATTACAATAATTATTGTGCAAACTACAACAACACATATGCTGTGAGTTTGGATACAAATATATACCAAATGTGACTCATGTCCCAACCGTGGATAGCACCTCACAATGACACCTTACATAAAGGTATAGTCAAAAACTGTTTTAAAAATTAGAATATTTGGGAAGTGCTCAAGGAAACCTTCGTACATGGGAGGCCATGCTTCTAGGTTGTGATAGATATCATATGGCCACAGAATTATCCTTGGTTGACCCAATAGACCCCAAAGAAAAACGAGAAGATTATTATCATATTCTTCCCAATGGAGAGTCTTCTCTTGACATATCATTATCTCCACTGTCTCTAATTGAGAATTATACTTCAAACAAACACCAAGATTATATAAGTAGTGCTCGTACATATACTCAGTAAGTGGATGAGCACATCCATGTCTTATGATGACACGAGGTTGTATATCATTAGACATCTTGTATGATAGTGACAAAATACCCTTCCAACGTTGGGTTCGCCTCACTCTATTTGATTCACCAAATATAACTACTAAATGATAACCACCGTTCTATTCCCCCGCTCAACCCAGCTACACTCTTATTACCTGAAAGGAATTGTGAAACAAAAGGGTGAGCACAACTAGCCCAGTAAGGAATATCATGACTAAAGATAAATAAATTATCAATAGCCTTCAATAATAATAAATCAGAGATTTAGAACATATGGTAGATGATAAAAAATTTCAACCATAGTTGCAGCGGAACGAGCAAACCATTAGAAGAGTCAAATAGATCATAAAGTCTACTATCTTTTCCATATTAAAAGTCCACCAATAATATTTTATCTCTGTAACATTAATCAACAGTTCTTTTTCACAATTATATGAATAACTTATAATCATAATTGTAATTCTAAATTCCTCTTCGCATCCAGGATGAAGATAATTTTCATCACCTATCTTTACCTGAAACATCAAATATCATGGTTACACCAAATCACATTTCCTGTTCATAATCATACTAATAACTTCATCTTTGAACTACGAGCCAAATATATTCGTCAACAGACCATCTTTGCACTACAGGCCAAAGATATTCATCAACAGGTCATCTTTGCACTACGGGCCAAAGATATTCATCAACAATTCATCTATGCACTACAGGCCAAAGATATTCCTCAATAGTTCATATTTGCACAACAGGTCAAATATATTAATATCTCAAAGAATATATAATCAATTCAGAATTATATAAACAATAATTATAACCATGTTAATCAATTCATCTTTACACTTAAGCTAAAGATATTCAATTATAAATTCAATGGTCATGATCATACCAGTCAACAATTCATCTTTGCACTACAGGCCAAAAATATTCCTCAGTCACGATCATACCAATAATTTACCCATCTTTACACTCAAGTGAAAGAGAATTTTAACATCAGGGTTATAAAAATGTTATATATAATAATAAAATCAATATAATCAATATATAGTTTTAATCTCCAGAGTAATATTCATAAATCAACTATAATTTGGTTAGGAAAAGAAACCAATTTTGTAGTGAATAGTACCCGTAAATAGTAACTCGTGAATAGTAACTTATGAATAGTAACTCACGAATAGTAACTCATGAATAGTAACCCCGATACAAAAAGGTAGAAATTTCACAATAAAATCCATACCAATATTTCGGTATAATGATATTGAAAGAATAATATTTCTTAAGCTTATAAATAATTTATTTAAATTATTTACACTTTACTAATTAATACATTTAATCATCATAAAACGCCAACTCTTACAATTTCATCATCAATAACCAAAACCCTCATAAAAAATCTGCATATACCTCATATAGGATTCTCAAGCCATAAAATCCTATTTTCCAATTTTCTTTCTTCACAAAACATATTTAATTCATTTACTCATAACTAGACTATTGTCATGAAAAATACCAAATCAGTTCCAAAAATATTTTTTTTTCTGAGATTTAGCATAATATAGTCCCATAGTGAACATATATTTTTCTCAGAATTTTTAAAAGTCATTTACTATTTTTCATATGGCCAAAACAACCGAATATTTAGATATTTATCAAAAATTGTACTTTTTTATCTAAAAATTCTGAAATTCACAGAGTATACTCCTATCATATACATGTACTCCCAATAAAAATTTCTTCAATTTTGGAGTTAACCACAAGGAGTTATAAGCGGTTACTTTTAAAATAGTCTTTTCTCATAAAATTCATAACTCTTAATCTATACATCCAAAAATCACCATTTTTGGACAAAATCAAGAAAACTCATCAAAATATCATTTCAAATTTTTCCAGAATTTTTGAAGGTCAGAAAAATTACGAAACTGAAAAACATAACAACCCTTAAAATCCCTTACTATCCCTTACCTCAAAAGAGGAGTACTTCTGATCGGTATAAGGCTGAAGGAAACTTGCACTGATGAATAGAAACTCACAGAGTATCTAAATACTCACAAAATATACTCAATAATCTAGGGAGAGAAAGAGAGAAAACTTATGAATTCTGGTGTGATTTTCAATTCTAACTTAGCCCTCTATTTATAGGAAAATGTTAGCACGCCGAAGCAGACTTAACATGCAACCTGATGGTTTTACATGCTACTATTCTCACCCACCATATTTGAATAAAAATCTCAGTACATTTCTTCACCAACTAAGAGTGGGGCCCACCAATTCTAGAATTTTCTACCAAAATAATAAACTCCAAAAATTCAACAATTTCTGAACCAGTCATCTCGTAAAATTCATAATAAATCATACGTTCATTTTTAACGGTTCAAAATCTGTGGACATATACTCAACTTATATATGTATAACATATCTAAAAATTACCACAATCCAATTGTTGGATTAAAATTATAACCCTCGCAAAATATCTTAAAAATCCTAATTTGATTTTCAATACCTCCGTTCCGACAAAAAATACAGATAAAACACCTCAACATTAACTCCTTCATTTTTAACCAAAAAAATATATCCCTCATTTATATCCAAATAAAATAAATATTTCCTTATCATATGAATCAATAATTAATTATTCACAAATAATATTACAGATTCACATTTATGACAACCAGGCCGTTCCCAGGAAAGAGGGGGCTTTCCAATAAGAATTTCTCCTTACTGGCGCGCAATTAGGTGACCAAACCTCTCCTTAGACAGAACTTTCTAGGCATTGCCAATAATGTTATCTAATAATATTATTCAAATAATATGAATTATTGATATGATAATGGGAAATACTGTGCAGTGACAATTATTGAACAACAATAATATAAAATTTCAACGTAGCAATTATTGAATCAATAAAATAAAATATTGAACAGTAATTACTGTAACAATTATTGAGTAGTGCCTTCTTACGTAAGAATCAATAATTTTAAAAATACTATGCAATACCGCATGCTACTGTGCAATAACGGGTATTACTGTATTTTAACCACCGGGTATTCCAACAGTGTTAACGGTAACAACTACGTCGTTATTTGTAAAAACTCAAATTTATCGTTTTCTTCACCCGACAGTTATTCTGTTATGTGGCCCACAAATGGCTACGCCGTCGTACGAATATTCCCCGACAGAAAGAATATTCCACGACAAAACGAATATTTCCCGACAACAATGAATATTTTATAACCACTTGTGTATTTTGAAAAAAAATTCATATATCACCCTTAACTTTAACATTTATCAATTTAACCATTTACTGAATTGTAATTATTGAATACTTTTATTTCATAAAATTCGGGGTCTTACAGTTTCCTTTTATGGTGTGACCCTTTAGGTTCTCTATATTAATCCAGTTGTGAATAAATTAATTAGAACAATTCTAATCTTATTTAAATAGATGAATTTATCTATTAATTCATTTAAATAAATAACATTTAGTCTACAATAAAAGTAAGCCACCTTAGCGATCAACGACTTTTTAGATAATATAGATTTCAACATTAATCATAAAAGAGTCTCTGAGTAAATAGTTACCGTACAATTCAATCATTCCACTATACAATCCAATTAAATATAAGATATGTAATTACTATCAAGTCTTATTTAATTTAATTATTTTTATTTCAATTCTCAAATGTATAACTCCAAATAATGTAAAATAGAAACTCATTTCTAATTTCATTCCACCTTGGCCAAAGATTCTTGGGTTGTCATTTATCGTATCACATAGGACATACTTTTCTTTTACTAGAAGCGGTAGATTCTTTAATGATCATTCATTATCGTCATATATAACTTATTACATCCAAGCATACCCTTTGATCTACCCTAAGGGCCTTAAGGGTCATGTCAAAGTATAAGTCATCATACACAAGATATTATGATGATCCCAAGTCTAAGGATCATTTGTACTACTATCACTACAAAAATTCCTATCGATAGACAAGTAAAACTCCATTAGGTATTCTTTAGCGAGCCATGTTCGGTGAACTTATTCTCCAATAAGAACTTATATACTTGCTTTAGTGTCTCTACACAAATGACCAGGAGATCAATCATCCTCATCCAATGAGCAAGTAACGTATGTACCAATATATTTAGATTCACTAATCCCCTTTTTAGTAATCCAACGATTGAGAACTATTTTAGTTTTTAAGCTATCTAATAATTTAGATCTCATTAGCATGATCAACATCATGATTCTAAAAACATTGCTTAAAACCATGTATATAAATTAAATGCCTTTAAATAAACAATTCTTTTATTAATAAATGAATAAGATTGTTACAAAGTATATGATGTATCATATCAAATATGATTGGCTTGTATGCATACTACTTTAACTTTCCCATTTGCACTAAAGCCAATCGCCATTGTTTCTGTGACACCCCCAAATTCGAGTACTTCATTCCCACAGAATTCAGTGTTCAATTTATACAACCATTCATTTCTAATTACCCAATCATAATAAAACTGAATAATAAACCTGCCCATACAGGACTACATTTATAAAAAAATCTCCAGGTTATCTAACCTTTAAATACAATCATTCATGCGAAAAAATTTAAATAAACTTCCTTACATAATTCAAATAAAGTTTGACAACAAACTGTCAATATAAATATTACAAGTCTTCAGTACTTATTCATCTTCCCCTTTCCTTTACTAGTGCTAGGTACTTCGACCTTCTCAACTTTAGCTGTAAGGGTTATATAAGCAGGAGTGAGCAAACAAGGCTCACTTGGAAAAATAATAAATAAAACTTTACATCAACTGCCAAATAATAGGCTCGACAGAACTGAACAATATGTTCTATTAACATTTTGAAATATACAACTGAGGGTCTAATGACCACGAACCATGTCCACATTTATAAGTACTCTTTCAACTTAAACTTTAACAGTCATAAGACTATAAGGACTCCACGTACTTAGGGGGATCAACCCTTCATACAATGTATTGTGCAAAAACATTTCAACTCTAAGCGTAAACCCCTAATAATAAGGTTGTTCATCTCAGTATTTAGAGTACAAGTCCGCACCAAAGTAAGTTTGATTTGGATACATTTCAAGGAAATTTAGAATTCAACGGTCATCAACTAAGGATTAGTTGAATGGAAGGAAATAAAACTATGTTACGGAATAAACCATAATTGAATCAATATGGTGTATTAAGTTCATGCTTTAGGAATAATCTAATAGCATAAGTACTGAATAATATAACCCACCTTGCTTTGAACAACATTAAGCTAAGGGTAAAATCTTAGAATTTAATATTAAGCATGCATAATAAGTAATAACTTGAACGATAAACTTGTTTATCAGGATACACATACTTGCATGCTAAAAATAACAAGTTTATGTTTAGAAAAGCTTGCACAATCATAATAATAGAACTAGCTCAACGAAAATTTTGAGTTAGGAAAACTTGCATAATTGTAATCGAACTAGAAACAATAACTTGTTCAACGAAACACATTAACAACAAGAATAATTTGATCAATATAAGCAAGATAAGGTAAGTAAACTTGCACAATGAAAATAAACTTGTACAACGAAGGTTTAGGTTTAGAAGACTTGCCTTGCTTGTAGGCTAAACCGTTATAATCTGAATCACAATTATCCTATATACATGTCATCATGACATAATCAGTCATTACCCATACTCTACATATCCACATCACATATGGTTTGATTTATAAATCACTTAATCAAATTACATCAATAATTAATAACAACACTCATTAAGTGTTAATAACATGCTCGTTCCTAGCATTACAATAACAAAATATATGTTTAACACTCATCATATAGCATTACACTACTAATTACAGACTTTTGTGCAAGACAAAAGTCTTTCCTGAACTTTTTGCTAAGTGGCGCCGCGGCGCCACAGTTTTTACTATGGGCGGCGCTTGGATGCGCTGTTGGCACTACGGCACGAAGGCCAGGCCAGGAAGTGGTGCTGCGGCGCGAGATAGGCGCTGCGGCGCGAGACTTGGGGCTGAGGCACTGAAAATGGTGCTGAGGCTCCAAGCTTACAGAATACAAACAAAGATCATAGTAAAGCTTCTGTATTTAAATTTCTAACACCAATTAACAAGTATAACTTACAAAATTTGCACATAAACATTATGAAGCATACATATACAAATTTTACACAACTAAACAGTAATATCAGAAAACTTAATCTTTGAAAACAAGGTTTTAAAACCAAAAACTTCATATTTGATATTTCTTGACACAGTGAACTGTAATTTCACAATTATCCATCAAATTCATTCCTTTGAAATACGTTCTCATTAAACCTTACCCAATCACATATACAAGGTTTAATTCGCATATTAGTTCACAATTAACACATACCAATTTTGTTATCCTACCACACATGTTCATATTCATATATTTTTACTATAAAAACCAGTTTCCTTCTTTTTGACGTAACTTATACAATCACATACATGTATATGTATATATGATAAATACAAGTACATATGCACATGCTTCCATCACCAATTTGTAAAACATTTGAATTACAGAAGTTTGTAAAGAACTTTTATATTATAGACAATTTCAGAAACGCAGAGACGTACAATCAAGTTCACAAGAATATGGCGTAATACTTATACTGTAAGGTTGTGTAACATACCTTTTGTTGCTTAAGAAATTCTTGCTAAATACCCAGACAATTGCTTGAGATTCTCTTGATTCTCTCTCTCAAACTCTCTCAAACCTCTAACAACCTTTCTTTTTCTTTTCTCAGTATCTTTCTCCTTAGGCTTACGTTTAGTCCACATACACTATACGTAATATTAAACTAAAACCAACGCTCACTTTTGAAACGTAAAAACTAACGCTATAATAAATAATGCTAATAAGTTATCGGTTATTAAAATTAATATATATATATATATATATATATATATATATATATATATATATATATATATATATATATATATATATGTTTAAATTATATTATTAATATTCAAAATTCAAAAGAAATCCAAAAGCCATAAGGCTCCGTTTGGAAAATCCTATAAAATTAAAGAATTAATATCCTTAAGCCTTGTTTTGGTAAAACTAAATCAAACTCCTTTATTTTAATAATTCCTTTACAATATAGTTATTTGTCACACTCTATTTAATAATACTCATAACAATTTATTTAATAAATTATTTAATCATTATAAACTCTTTAACTTAATTATTAAATTAAATTAGAATATTATCTCATAATAATTAATTTCCTTAATTCATTAATTATTTATTTAACAAATAATTAACCAAATCAAATCAAATCAACTTCAAATATTTATTCAACAATAAACACATCCATAAAATATTTATATAATTCAATAAATATTTAAAATTACAATTTAAAATCTAGATTGTTACATCATTCCTTCCTTATAAAGATTCTGTCCCCAGAATCACAATTCAAACAAATCATTCGTTACACTCTTCCCTACTTACAAAGATTCTGTCCCCAGAATCGAAGACACAGACTAAATAAATAACTCAGGGTAATCTTTCATCATTTTATCTTCGAGTTCCTACGTCGCTTCTTCAGCATTGTGGTTCCTCCATATCACCTTCACGGAAGGTATAACTTTATTCCTGAGCACTTGTTATTTTCTGTCGACTATCTGGATTGGAATTTCTTTATAGGACAAGTCCTTATCAAACTGTAATGGTTCGTACTCGATCACGTGTGTAGACACTCGAAATTTCTGTACTACTGTCACTAATATTACAGGAGAGCAGATTCGTCTTTTAAGAGGGAACCCTGAAAGACGATCCATATCCATACCGGATACTACCGGAAGTTCAGCATCAACCCCAGGTCGCAATCTGGGAGTAACAATTTCAATCTCGGAGATAACCCCGAGGCATGCAGATCAATACCGGCACACACACCAGAGAAGACCGATTAATCTCGGAGATAACCCCGAGGTATCCAGTCTCAGTCCCAACCATTAGAATAGTCACCAACCTTGGTGATAACCCCAAAAAATATAATTTTGGCAATAACCCTGAAAATGCTTGTTACAAGTGCGACCAGCTTCAATCTCGGTGCTCACAATGAGATCCACTGTACCAACCCGACGATAACATCGGGAAGACAGACACACCACAAGGATGACAATGAGGACCTTCAACCAATTGCAGCAGTCCAATCCCAGCGAAGCTGAGCAACGTCTGCTTTATCAGCCCAATCTGGCAATAACACCGGTGAGGGACAACATCGTCATCTGACCAACACGATCCCACACCACGTCGCCTCAACATATCTATGCAATAATGTCCTACAAGACTAATCATTCCCGAGTGACTATTGTACGGGGTAACATATGAAAGTTGAAGCTTGAAGACCGGAGGGCACCGTCCCATCTTCAATGACTTCGTATAAACTCTAATCCCATGCCATCATACAACTCTCGACAACGGCGGTCTGAAATAGGCCCTATATACCTCAAACGGATGTCCGAATTGCACTTCTAAAAATTTAAGTGGACATTATAGTGCTCGAGTGCACGCACTTCGAGACGACCCGACCCAAAAAACCCGAGCCAACCCGGGTTACCTCTGGTACACCTGCGGCTCAGCCACAGGTACACTTGCGGCTAATATGCCTATAAATTGAGGGCTTGGGGTGCTAATTTTTCAAGAGAAAATGGCGAGGAAGCCCTGTCCAATTTGCTCTGCACTCATCCCATGCAGTGTACTTTCCCCTTTTAAACACCTGTGAGTTCATATATATCCTCTTTTGTACCCACAAAAGCCAGTGTTTACCCACTCTAAAGATATAGAAGCCTTTTTTAGCAGTCAGTTGTAAGCCTTCTCACACACTTTAGAACACACCCTTCTACACGTTGAGAGTCGTGTTGCTTACTTTTGCCCGGGCTTCGGTCCGTGGTTTCATTCTAGTCTGTTTATATATATATATATATATATATATATATATATATATATATATATATATATATATGACTAACATTGTCGAGTTATGCCTCGATTGAGCCTAGACTTCGGTCTGGAGCGTTTAATTACTTTTGTATATATATACATTTATATATATGAACTGCGTGTCGAACTCTGTTCGATGAGCCTAGACTTATGTCTGGTGCGTTTAATGGCTTTCTTATATATATAATTATATATATGAACTGCTATCGAACTCTGTTCGGTGAGCCTAGATTTCGCATCCGGTGCGTTTACCTGTTTTAATATATATATACTTATATATATTAACTGTTGTTGGACTCCGTCTGATGAGCCTGGATTTCACATCCGGTGCGTTTACTGCTTTAATATATATTTACTTATATATATTAACTGTTGTTGGACTCCGTTTGATGAGCCTGGATTTTATATCCAGTGCGTTTATATGCTTATATATATATATATATATATATATATATATATATATATATATATATATACATTTCGTCCCACCTGGAGTTTACTTCGTGGTGGTTGACCGTTTTTACAGCTTTCTGTACATTTCATCCCGCCTGGAGTTTCCTCCGTAGCGGTTGATAGCTTTTACAGCTTTATTTATTTTTCTGATCCCCCATGGATGTGCTTCGTAGTTGGTGATCATGTATGTATATATATATATATATATATATATATATATATATATATATATTATTACAGCTTTTATATATATACCTGCTTACTGCGTTTATATCAATTGCGGCATCATGTGAGCCTAGGAATCATGTGATCACAGATTCAGTCCCCTGAATCTAGATTCGGTTCCCGTGATGGACCTTTTCAGCTGTAAGCAGCTTGTAAATTTATCTGTGATGTTTAGATTTCCTCAGATGGTTTTCATACCCACGAGGAATTCAGCACCTTTTTGTACGGATGCCTCACATCTTTCAAATAAAATAAATCAAGCCGAGCACTTAATAAAATGGGAGTGTAAAAGGTCCCAATTACTATTGAGCATCAGGATTTGAAAAAATCTCTTTTATAAAACATCACTGCCATATCTTGCTTAAAATTGAATTTTTACATAAAATTCAAACCCTGTGTATATTGGTGTGAACGAAGCCTCGCACTACTTCCAAATAACAGCACATTGACCCACACACACACACATTCAGATAACAGTTTCTTGAAAAAAGGCGATCACCGTGGTAACACAGATGTCGGGGGGTACCTAACACCTTTCCTCCGCATAACCAAGTCCCCGGACCCTAATGAATCTCGGTTTCACCGACCCGCTTAGCAGTGTCACATCACTGGGTCAATGTGCAAACCTTTTCTCGGTTATGTCTGTACAACCATTTAAAAAACCAACGGGTGACTCTTAATAGTCCATCATCGACATTATACATGTCGGACCTTTTTCACTTATTTTTTCAAACAAATCTCACCTAAAATGAGTACACCAAAGAACAAGTAACGGAAAGGGACAATTAAAAATTCTGACGTCGACAGGTGGCGACTCTGCTGGGGACTCCAGTAAGAGGACTTAAGCCGCTATTATAATTTTTTCAAAATTGTTATCTGCTTGTGTGTGGGTGCTGCATTTATATTTTATGATAAATGTGTACGAATGCATTTCCTTACTTAGTGCTTCGCACTATAAACTGCTCGTGATATTAGTGCTTCGTACCATATCAACTTGTGATATTAGTGCTTCGCACATGTCATCATTTTCATACGGTAAGACGCGATGTATGTGAATGTATGTTATGTGGTCCCTCCACCAGGAGGCTATCCCGTTGGTCTTTGATTACTGGACTCGTGAGAAGACTAATTCTCTGAGGCTCAGGAAAGGCACCACCCAAATTCGCTCCAGTTGAAAGACTGGATTAACTTTCCATCAAGTAGATTGCGATGATTTGGGAACCTCTATGCCAAAAAGCCGCGAGAGTAACCTAAGATAGGTCAGCCTCTGATAAACCCTAAACGGAGGAAAGTCTCTTCATGCTCTCATTTCAAATTACTTGTAAAGCACAATTACTTGTGACACCCCCAAATATGGGTACTTCATTCCCACAGGATTCAGTGTTGACTTTATACAAGCATTCATTTCTAACTACCCAATTATAATAAAATTTAATAATAAACCTGCCCATATAGGATTACATTTATAAAAAAATCTCTCAGGTTATCTAACCTTTAAATACAATCATTCTTGCGGAAAAATTTAAATAAACTTCCTTACATAATTCAAATAAAGTCTGACAACAAACTGTCAACATAAATATTACAAGTCTTCAGTACTTGTTCATCTTCCCCTTTTCTTTACTGGTGCTAGGTATATCGAACTTCTCAACTTTAGCTGTAAGGGTTATATAAGCAAGAGTGAGCAAACAAGGCTCACTTGGAATAACAATAAATAAAACTTTACATCAACTGCCAAATAATAGGCTTGATAGAACTGAACAATATGTTCTAATAACATTATGAAATATACAACTGAGGGTCTAATGACCACGAACCATATCCACAGTTATAAGTACTCTTTCAACTTAAACTTTAACAGTCATAAGACTATATGGACTCCACGTACTTAGGGGGATCAGCCCTTCGTACAATGTATTGTGCACAAATATTTCAACAGTAAGCGTAAACCCCTAATAAAAGGGTTGTTCATCCCTGTATTTAGAGTATAAGTCCGCACCAAAGTAAGTTTGGTTTGGATACGTTTCAAAGAAATTCAGAATTCAACGGTCATCAACTAAGGATTAGTTGAATGAAAGGAAATAACACTATGTTACGGAATAAACCATAATTGAATCAACATGGTGTACTAAGTTCATGCTTTAGGAATAATCTAATAGCATAAGTACTGAATAATATAACCCACCTTACTTTGAACAACATCAAGCTAAGGTTAAAATCTTAGAATTGAATACATGCATAATAAGTAATAACTTGAACGATAAACTTGTTTATCAAGATACATATACTTGCATGCTAAAAATAAAAAGTTTAGGTTTAGAAAAACTTGCACAATCATAATAATAGAATTAGCTCAACAAAAGTGTTGAGTTAGGAAAACTTGCATAATTATAATCGAACTAGAAACAATAACTTGTTCAACGAAACACGTTAACAACAAGAATAACTTGATCAATATAATCGAGATAAGATAAGTAAACTTGCACAATGAAAATAAACTTGTACAACGAAGGTTTAGGTTTAGAAGATTTGCCTTGCTTGTAGGCTAAACCGTTATAATCCGAATCACAATTATCCTATATACATGTCATCATGACATAATCAGTCATTACCCATACTTTACATATCCACATCACATATGGTTTGATTTATAAATCACTTAATCAAATTACATCAATAATTAATAACAACACTCGTTAAGTGTTAATAACATGCTCATTCCTAGAATTACAATAACAAAATATATGTTTAGCACTCATCATATAGCATTACACTACTAATTACAGACTTTTGTGCAAGACAAAAGTCTTTCCTGAACTTTCTGCTAAGTGGCACCGCGGCGCCACAGTTTGTACTGTGGGTCGCGCTGCGACGCGCTGATGGCGCTGCGGCGCGAAGGCCAGGCCAAGAAGTGGCGCTGCGGCGCTATCCCTGGCGCTGCGGCGCGGGACTTGGTGCTAAGGCACTGAAAATGGCGTTGAGGCTCCAAGCTTACAGAATACAAACAAAGATCATAGTAAAGCTTCTGCATTTTAATTTTTAACACCAATTAACCAGTATAACTTACAAAATCTACACATAAACGTTACGAAGCAAACATATATAAATTTTACACCAATAAACAACAATATCAGAAAACTTAATCTTTGAAAACACTGTTTTAAAACCAAAAACTTCATATTTGATATTTCTTGACATAGTGAACTGTAATTCCACAATTATCCATCAAATTCATTCCTTTGAAATACGTTCTTATTAAACCTTACCCAATCACATATATAAGGTTCAATTCGCATATTAGTTCACAATTAACACATACCAATTTTGTTATCCTACCAGACATGTTCATACTCATATGTTTTTACTGTAAAAACCAATTTCCTTCTTTTTGATGTAACTTATACAATCACATACATGTATATGCTCATTATACAATCACATGTATGTATATATGATAAATACAAATTCATATGCACATGTTTCCGTCACCAATTTGTAAAACATTTGAATTACAGAAGTTCGTAAAGAACTTTTATACTATAGAGAATTTCAGAAACACAGAGACAATCAAGTTCACAGGAATATGGCGTAATACTTATACTGTAAGGTTGTGTAACATACCTTTTGTTGCTTAAGAAATTCTTGCTAAACACCCCAGACAATTGCTTGAAATTCTCTTGATTCTTTCTCTCAAACTCCCTCAAACTCCTTAGGCTTAGGTTTAATCCACATACACTATACGTAATATCAAACTAAAACCAACGCTCACTTTTGAAACGTAAAAACTAACGCTATAATAAATAATGCTGATTAGGTATCGGTTATTAAAATATATATATATATATATATATATATATATATATATATATATATATATATATATATTGCTTAATTTATATTATTAATATTCAAAATTGAAAAGAAATTCAAAAGCCATAAGGCGCCGTTTGGCAAAACCCTTTAAAATTAAAGAATTAATATCCTTAAGCCTTGTTTGGGTAAAACTAAATTAAACTCCTTTATTTTAATAACTCCTTTACAATATAGTTATTTGTCATACTCTATCACTCTATTTAATAATACTCATAACAATTTATTTAATAAATCAGTTAATCATTATATCTAACTTAATTATTAAATTAAATTAGAATATTATCTCATAATAATTAATTTCCTTAATTCATTAATTATTTATTTAACAAATAATTAACTAAATCAAATCAAATCAACTTCAAATATTTATTCAACGATAAACACATCCATTAAATGTTTATATAATTTAATAAATATTTAAAATTATAATTTAAAATATGGATTGTTACAGTTTCTCATACCCATCTTCTTTAAGTGACGATCAAACTATTATTGTGTTAAAGCTTTAGTAAATGGATCTACAATGTTGTCTTAAGAGTCTACACACTCCAATGTGACATCTCCTCTTTCAATGATCTCTCTAATCAAATGAAATCGCCGCAACACGTGTTTGGATTTCTGATGAGACCTATGTTCCTTGGCATGCACCGTGACGCCTCGAAATATGGTCTATCTTTATACCCAAATTCCGTACATCACGAGAACATTTCATGTGACACCCCCAAATCTAGGTACTTTATTTTCACAAGATTCGGTGCTCACTATTCATACATTCATACTATCTACCCAAATAAAATAATATTTAAACCATAATCCTCCCTTTAAATAGGGTTACATCATTAAATTAAAAAAACATCCCAGGTTGTCTAACCTTTAAACATCATTCAAGTGCAAAAATAAAATTATTACATTACATCATTATTAAAAAGTTTATTGCCATCACAGTAAACAAAATTACAAGTTTGCATCACTTGTACATTTTTCCCTTTCCTTTGCTAGTTGAAGGCTCATCTACCTTCTCAACTTTAGCTGCAATGAGTATATAAATATGCAAGGGTGAGCAAAATAATTGCTCACTGGATATAACAATAGATCAATAGAAGAATAATAATAATAATAATTGCAAACAATAGGTTCATCAAAACTGAATAGTAATCTAACAATGATAATCAAAAACTGGAATCCAAAATATGAAATATATCTAATTGAGGGTCATAAGACCATGAACTATGTCCACAGTTGCGAGTAATCTTTCAACTCCAACTTTAACAGTCATAAGACTATAAGGACTCCTCGTACTTAGGGGGATCAGCCCTTCGTACAATGTATTGTGCACAAACATTTCAACGCTAAGCGTAAATTTTTCCCCTATTAATAGGGTTGTTCATCTCAGTATTTAGAGTACAAGTCCGCACAAAAGAAAGTTTGGTTTGGATAAGCTTTCAAGGGTAATTTTAAGTTTAACAATTATCAACTAGAGGACTAGTTGAATCAATAGTGTTTGAAAACAACAGTTGATCAATAGTAACATAATATGGAACAATGAATAAGTGTAAGCGAACTAACTACATCTTGAACTCATGCTTAGAAACAACCACAAAGCATAAGTATTGAATGACAATTAATCTTGCTTGAACAAAATTAAGCTAGGAATATGAATTATTGAACATACATTAAGTAATAGCAAGCTGAAATAAAGTTTGCTCATTATAAGAATAACTTGTGTCAAGTAAATGAACTAAGATAATTCAACATTAGAACTTAGAATTCAAGGAAATTGTATTCATAGTACATGAAGGACAATAAAGAAACTTGTCTAACAATAAACAAGTTATAATACATCAACAAATATTGGAATTCAAAACTTGTTCGAATAAAAATAAGGATATAGCTAGCTTGTTCAAATCATGGTTAAGATTACAAGAGTTCGCTTAATGAAATTTTAAAGTAAGAGCATGCTTAACATAAATGTAGAGTTAAAAGGCTTGCTTAATGTAAAAATAGAGTTTAGAAACTTGCCTCGAGCGTAAGCTACAATATTAAACTCGCGTTTACCTACACATTAGTTTAGAACCACATTATCTATTAGATATGCTAACATACCACATCATATACATTTCTAGCTAAACTTATCATCTTAGCACAAGTCTTATGCTACCATATATATATATATATATATATCAGAATTCCCAAGTGTTAACATCACAACACCTATCTAAAATTCATTGAATAAACTAAGTTATCACATAATGCGTTCGTAACCTACTAATCACTTTTACACTTTGAAATCATAATCCATATAACACAACTCTGTTTTAGCCTTGTTTCTACATGTTGGGCACATTAACCTATCATTAATCTAAGTTAAATTGAATGCCCACATTCTGCATAATTAACATACTACACTGTTTGTGGTAGAGTATTGGCGCGACCGCGCCAGTTTTACACTGGGTTGAGGCGCGCCCGCGCGACACACCAGTTCCATTTTTTTTTTGCAGAACATGGTTACGACAGTTTTTTTAAGCCAAATAACATGAACTTCACCCACCAAACAATGCTAATAACATGTAAAAATGGTATAGAACTATCACAAACATAGTTGTGAACATATTCCATCAATTAAAATAATTTAACAACAATTTAATCTAGGTTAAATTCTCAAATTCCATATTTTTCATATAAAACTCAAAATTTGATATTCATCCCAAAAATCAATATTGTGATTTCAATACTTGGCCAAATCACTCCATTCAAATTACGCTATGTTCGTTTCTTAATGAACTAACATAATCAAGCTTCAATTTACCATTTCACATACTAATTAGCCACTAAAATTGATACTTTTCATGAACCATATGAAAATACATATACTGTCAAAATTTTCTACTGTTAACGAATTTAACATACGAATTTCTTGTTTTAAACATAACTCTAGCATCATAAGCATGTATCATCACAATTACCAAGTATATATCCACAATTCACCAATTTTATTTCACAAAACACAAACAAACCATGCCGTGAATTCATATATGCATATATATATATATATATATATATATATATATATATATATATATATATATAGGGAAAATACCTTCAATTAGCGTGATAACTTCTTGCAAACACCTACTGAATTAGCTTTGAAATCCTTAAGATTCCTCTCAATCTCTCTCAAGTTTCACTGCCAAGCTCTATCAAACTCTCTGAACTCTCTTCTCAATATAGCCAAATACTAAGTCACGTAGCACTTAAGTGCAAAGGAAAAACTGATAACCTTAATAGTCCTAATAACTAACTTTAGTTAAAAAGAAACGTATATAATATAAATATATTATATTTATTATTTTAATTTGTTTACTTATTTTATTTAAATTCAAAAATTAGAAATCCCAAAAGTCATAAGGCTTTGTTTGACAAAACCCTTTAAATTTTAAAGAATTAATATATTTAAGCTTTGTTTGGCAAAAACTAAATTAAACCCTTTTTAATTTATTTTAATAAACACTTTAGTTTATAATTTATAATCACATATTATTTTTTGGATCTCCATATCCAACATTAATTCATTAAATTAATCACATACTATATTTTAATTAAATATAGCATTTTAGCAAATATCACAAAATTATAATTTTCATTATAACTTTATTTAATAATTTAATATACCATTTTAAATTATTAATTAACAATATAACACTTCATGTCATATGACAACTCTCTAAATTATATATTAATTTAATTTGAAATATTATCTAATAAATTTAGATTCAATAACCATTACATCAATAAAATATTTATTTCATCAATTTCAACAATAAACACATCAAATAAATATTTATATTTAATAAATATTTAAAATTACAATTTAAAATCATCATTCCCTCCTTACAAGGATTCTGTACCCAGAATCACAATTCAAACAATCAAATTGTCACATTCTTCCCTTCTTACAAAGATTCTGTCCCCAGAATCGAAGAAACAGGCCAAATAAATAACTCAGGGTAATTCTTCATCATAACAGCTTCGAGTTCCCACGTAGCCTCTTCGACGTTGTGATTCCTCCATATCACCTTCACAGAAGGTATCACTTTATTCCTGAGCACTTGTTCTTTCCTGTCGACTATCTGGATAGAAATCTCTTCATAAGATAAATCTTTACTGAACTGCAACGGTTCATACTTAATCACATGCTTTTAATCGGGTTTATATGGTCGCAAGACCAACACATGAAAAACGTTGTGCACATGTTCTATTCTGGAGGTAAAGCTACCTCATAAGCTACTTCTCCCACTTTTCATAGTATTTCGAAAGGTCCAATAAACCTTGGGCTAAGCTTTCCTTTCTTGCCAAAACGAATTTTCCCCTTCCAAGGAGAAACTTTCAGGAAAACGAAATTTCCTGCTTTAAATTCACGATTCTGCCTGTGTTGATCAGCATAATTTTTCTGTCGATCCGGAGCAGCAGCCAGTCTTGCTCTGATGAGTTTTATAACTTCAGCGGTCTGTTGTACCAGTTCTAGGCCTAACAGTTGACATTCACCAACTTATCCCAGCATAGTGGAGTTCTGTACTTCCTGCCGTACAACGCCTTGTATGGCGGCATACCAATGCTTTCATGGTAACTATTGTTGTATGCAAATTCCACCAACGGTAGATGATCATCCCAGTTTCCTTTGAAATCAATGATGCACGCTCTAAGCATATCTTCTAGCTTCTGGATTGTTCGTTTGCTTTGCCCATCAGTTTGTGGATGATATGTTGTGTTCATCTTCAGTTGCGTTCCCATGCATTCTTGTAGTCTCTTCCAAAAATTTGATGTGAACCTTGGATCTCTGTTGAATACAATTTACACTAGAACTCTATGTCTTGAGATGATCAATTTAACGTATAGCTTCGCCAGCTGATCAAAATTAAATTTAATCTTTATTGGCAAAAAGTGTGCAGATTTTGTTAATCTGTCCACTATCACCCATATCGCATCGTATCCTTTCTGAGTCATTGGAAGACCTACCACGAAATCCATTGTGATATGCTCCCACTTCTATTCTGATATTTCCAACGGTTGAAGTAATCCGCTTGGTCGTTGATGCTCGGCCTTCACTTTCTGACATGTCAAGCACTTTGCAATGCATTCTGCAACGTCTCTTTTCATATTTTGCCACCAAAAATGTCACCGCAAATCTTGATACATCTTCATACTTCTAGAATGAATCGAATATCTTGAGATATGAGCTTCTGCCAAAATTTCTTCTTTAATATCATGTACTACTGGAACCCAAATTCTTCCCTCGAATCTTAGCATTCCCTCAATATCGATTTGGTACTTTACTTCTTTGCCCTCAACCACGCTTTCCTTTATTTTTCTGCATTCTTCATCTTGTAGTTGTGCGCTCTTCACTTTGTCCACCAAAGTTGGACTAGCTTCTATCTGGAACAATTTTTCATCAGATTCTTCTGGAAATTTGATTTCCAGCTCTAACCTTGCCATTGCTGTAATAAACTCCTCCTTATCTGTTAACAACATCAACTTCTCTCGGCCTTTCCTGCTCAAGGCATCTACAACCACATTAACATTGCCCGGATGATAAAAGATCTCACAATTGTAATCCTTTATTAATTCCATCCATCTCCTTTGTCGCATGTTCATGTCCTTTTGTGTAAAGATATACTTCAGACTTTTATGGTCTGTGTAGATCTCACAGTTTTCTCTATAGAGATAATGACTCCATATCTTCAATGCAAACACAACCGCCGCCAACTCTAAATCATGAGTCGGATACCCTTTCTCGTAGTCTTTTAATTGCCTTGATGCATACGCAATGACTTTGCCTTTCTGCATAAGGACACAACCCAATCCTTTGTGTGAAGCATCACTATACACCACAAAGTTTCCTGTATTATCTGGTAATGACAACACAGGTGCCACACTTAGGAGTATTCATGCATTAAAATCATATTTTTCTTATTTAAGACATTATTTAACTATTTATTTCCTTTTATTCATAACTTAATCATTTTTAGGAAAAATAGCAAACTGATTCTAAAAATTCTCATTTTCTGGATTTGGATAGTATACGACGCAACCATGATCCCCCAATTTTTTTGGAATTTTAGAAATGATTTACTAATTTTAAAGTGCCCAAAACACCCCTATCTTGCTTCATTTTTCATAAATCGAGTTTTGCTCAGAAAAATCTGAAATATTCAAGGTATACTCTCATAACATATATGAACCTACTATAAAAATTTCGGAATTTTCCAGTGTATACACAGTGAGAAATTTGAGTGTTAATATTTAGGAGTCCTTTACGGAAATAGCCTTTACGCACAACCTATAAATCGAAACGCGCCCGTTCTTTTTCCTACACGTAGATAATTCTTAAGGTACCTCTGTGATTTTTCCCAGATTTTTAAAAGACTTGCAACTACCCGAAACAGCCTCAAGAAAAATGGGGACAGTAGCTTTTTAGGGTTTTGAAACTTTAACTTTCAAAGTGGACTGTTTTGGGGAAAACAGCCCTCATGGCCTCAATACTTGCTAGATTTGTGTTCTATCACTTGGGTTTACTAGATAACTCATGTATCTAGCACCCCCCCCCTTTGACGGATCACAAATCCATGTTGTAAAACTTGAGTTACACAAAATTTAGTGGGAAAAAAACAAGAGTTTCACCCCTTGGAGAACATATGCTCATTTTCTTCCTCTAAGCCTTTGATCTAACACTCAAAATTTTTAGTTCTATACATGATAATATGTAGAACTAGGGTATCTTGAGTATTAATCCATATCTCCAACAAATCATGCTATAACACAAAATAGAAGAAGAATAAGAAAAGAATGGATGAGAACCTCACCTAGTTTTATTTGCTATCCTTCTTGATCTTCCAAAGTAATGTATAATCTTAGGGTGCATTAAGCAACTAGCACACCTCTCTCTCTCTCTCTCTCTCACAAAATCGAAACTCTCTCTCTCTCTCTCTCTCTCTCTTGTATGTTGCTAGCTTGGGAGAAAAGGAAGAAGAAGGAGAATAAGAGAAATGAAAATGATCTAGCAAATGAATGTGTGATTAACTATTATCTCCCATACTTTTATTGTCCCATAGATAAAAGACTACACCTTATCTCTTCAATTAGCCTAATCATGTGATTAAGGGTGCTTAATAGATTTGCAACCAATGAGAGATTGACACACATATACTTGTGTGTAAGACTTCTACTTATGGACATTGATTAGCATAATTTGTTGCCTTAAAAGGCCTAATGGGGCCAGCTATATAAATGCACACTAATTCCTTCATTTAGCCTTTATTTTAATGCATAAATTAGATAAATCAAATGTCTAAAATACCCTTAATCAAGTGGACTAAGTTTGGGCTTGTATTTTATTTCTTTTGGGCTTCTCCTTTAATTGTTTTGGGCCATGTAATAAACATAGTCTAACAATTTTAATACATGCTACCCAAATTGTTTATTTAGGGTTTCTATTCCCAATCTTATGAAATTTAATTACTTATACATGTGACTTTAGCTAATAACCTAATTCGGTTTACTAGAAATAAGTTTAAAATTATTAGTCACTTGAAATAACAAGATTATTCACATAAGTTAGTATACATATTAAATACTAACCTTTCCTTATTAGCATATCCCTTAGGTTATTTAATTGTCTCACCTAATGTATAATTAAGTTACAAAGCTTTCATTTAGGGTTTAAAATAAAATAAAATTAGTTTCTAAAATTTATAATTAGCATTTTCTTAATTTGATTAGGGTTCTAATTATACATGAACATTAGGGTATTATATAATAATTATAATTATCATTGCTAATCTAGCAATTAGGGTTTATAATTAATAAATAGGATTTCAATAAATTAATAAATCTAAATGTTAATTAGGGTTGACCTAATCAATACAACAAATAATATAACACAGTTATATAATAGTCTTAAACTAACAATTGAGTTTCAAATTAGGGTTTTTCACGATAAAACTAGGGTTTGACATAATACACCATAACTGACCAATCATTATCAGTCCATATACATAAAGTATATAACTATAGCACTAAAAATTAAAATATAAATAATATTATATTATTATTCTCATTCCTTGATCAAAATCCAAAATTAGGGTTTGGATTCCATATCTGATTTATCTGTCATACTTAACATTATTAATTAAGTTAAAATAATTAACTTAATAATATGTACTAAAATTCATATAATAAAATAATTATTAAAAAAATCATTTCATATATTATATAAATAATATATGATTATATTTTCATGAAAAATAATTAATAAAAACATTTCTACTATAAAATTAATTATTATAATAAAATAATTTATAACAATCAAAAATTTTAAAATAAAATTATTTAAAATCATTCATGTAATAAATATATCACATAAATACATACACACATTATCTTGGCACATATTCTCCATATTTAAAATAAAAAAAATTTATACGCAAAATTTCTAATTTATTTGTATTGAAAATATCGGGTTATTACATTCACTCCCCCTTATAAAGATTTCGTCCCCGGAATCACCGTTTTAAAACCAACACAAACAAGTGTACGTAGCTTATACAATCATTGCAAGTAGATCTTGATCATAAATGATAGCACTGATCTTTAATCTATTCACGTAAATCTTGTCTATCTGATTAAACGAAAATTTAATTTCTAAAAGAACTCAAATTCCTTCTTCAAAATTTCTTTATAAAATAATTTATTATGTATATAAGAAAATCATATATAAGAAAATAAAATTTGATTAGAATACTACCTGGAGTTGCATCCTTCGCTGCCACCGTATCTTGAACTGTCATACTGAAGATTCATGTGGTTAGTTATATTATTTCGTTTGTTGAAGTTGGTCCCGTTGTTGCCAATGTCCTGCCGCCTTTTCCCTTATTCACATTTATTGCCTCCCTTATCCTTTTTGGACAGTCTTTCACCTTATGCTCCATTGATTCACAAATAAAACATCCACTATACATTCTCGGATTGGGGCAGTTAGGAGAGATATGTCCCTTCTGCCCACACTTATAACACACAAACTTACTTTCTATATCTTAGGGTATTTACATAATGCGAAATTTTCTACTCGAATAATTATGCATTCAAAATATTAGATTTTAAAAACTTTGGTTTACTGTATTAACTAGTGCTCAGATGATTGATTACTATCTTTTTACCAACTTATTTCATTAATTCATCATAGATTCATATTCATAACACTTGACATCCTATAACACATACTGCTTTAAACATCCGCTACCCCTTTGTGACTATAAAAGTCAGGATTTACAACCTTGACCAACACAAAAGTTGAGAATATTTCATTGCATAGACATGCTTAACATTAAACAGACCTACCCAACAGAACCTATACTACCTATTCACTACCATCTACCCCTCTATCAAAAAAAAGTTGGGGTCTAACTGCCATCCTATGCATACAGCAAGGCATAAGGATTTACAACAACTAAACAATCCCTAATAGAAACAAAAAGTGGGACTATATCGAACATGAATACAAATCAACGCATGCTCTCTTTGCTGGAGGGCAGCTCCATCCACTCAGCGTCGAACTGCATAAAGGCGATGTCTAAAGCTTGCTCCAAAGTATATATCCTCACATCTTTAGCTTCCACCTCAACTCTCAACTATCCTAACTGTAGCTCTCTCTGCTCCAACCTCCCTCGCAACTCAGCTAACTCAGTCTGTGCCTGGTTAGTAGCGTCCTTGTACTGCTGCTTTGAAATCTGGAGGGTGTGGTTCTGCTCCTCCACTCGCTCAGCCCTAACCTTTAGCTCGTCGTTCCTGACCAACAAATCTCCTATCATCGCATGCTCCATTGACTCCTCACTAGAGTCCCTCGACTCTTGGTTCACTGAATAACTATCTTGACTCTCGTCAGTCATCCTATGACCATTATAGACAATCAAAACAACATCAGTACCACAATAAAATATATTCATTGATAAAATGAAAGGATATTTTATCCAGGACAACTAAAATTTGATGGATCTCCTCAACCCATCACCTAGCTAACATACTCTATAAAAATTTTCTACTAAGGTTATAACCTAGGTTTCGTATTCCTAATGTTTATAACCTAAAGCTTTGATACCAACTTATAAAGCCCCCAAATCCAGTTATTTACAACCCGAACTTGGTGCTTTACGATACCATTTTTATGAGCGGAATAATACTAATAATAATAATGATGAGTAGGTTTTATACCTATGAATCCGATATTATTAAACTTAATTATTGTTATCTTTAATTGTTTTTCAGTATCTTTTCATGTGTTTTGTGTTTATTTCTTATAGGTTGGAGCTGGAGGGATAAATTGGTCATTTGGGAGAAGAAAAATGTCAAAATTCATTAAAATTAGAGCTGAGTGGCATTTTTGTAATTACGCGGTCCTGGTCAAGCGCCTAGGCGCTTGGAAATGGATTGTGTTGAGCGCCTAGGCGCTCATGTGTGGCAAAAAGGAGGATTTTCTACTGCCAAGTGGGTTTTTGAAGCCGAAAAGGAATCTGAATGAGGTGGGAGACTAATACAAATAGGAGAAGACTTTAGAAAAGAGGTATCACTTAATTTTTCAAGAGATTTGTAGAGAGGACAAGGAAGAAAAATACGAAGGAGAATTGCAAGGGTTGAAGATCAAAGAGAGATTATTGGAGCAAATTCAGAGTTTTTTCTTCTCTTCTCTAGTTTTATCTTTTGTAATTATCTGGGATGTTTGGATTATTAATCTGGATGATGTTTTTCTTTATTATGATTATGAACTAAATTTTCATTAAGATTGCAACGGAACTTGGTATGTAGTTTAAATTAAATCTTCCCATTGAATGAAAGTTAGTTTTTATTGATTTATTTATTATATCTTTTGCTTATTGATTAATTGTTTGGCCAACAATTACTGTGATAATCTATATAAAATTGGAAGATAGAGTATGGATTGAGATCTGGATATGATAACATCTATTCATATAATCTGATTAGGGTTAATATGATTAGCATGTAGGATAGGAATATACTTATGTGTCTTTTGTATTCATTGAAAGAATTTGTGCGTAAAACCCTAATTAACTTGATTCACATAGGAATATAGTGAGTTGATTAACTGGGGTGTTCCTTGTAATTCTGTATCTTAAGGATCGAATTTAGGAGGATTTGTTCATGTGTCTTTGGAAGAAATGCGCGAATTTTATAAAGTATTCTTGGAAAATGATTCATATTAATTAATTGATTTAAATGGGAAGTAAATTGGTTTAAATAAAATACTAAGGGAAGTTGTAATCTTAATCTGTTAAATCTGCAGTTATTCTTGTGAAATTCTGAATTTAATTATTAGTTTTGTTAAGTTTAATTTTCAAATCATAAACAATATTTCGTAGTTTAAAATAGGATTAATTGCATTGAAATTAGTAATCGATAAATATTAGTCTATTTCCTCGTGGGAACGATATCCTTGCTTGCTGAATATTACAATTGAATGCGTATACTTGCGTGTTAAAGTGCTATTAAGAAATTAGGCAACAAGTTTTTGGCGCCGTTGCCGGGGAAATTAGTTTAATATTTTGTCATTATTAATTTCAATCAAATTAATCTTAATTTAAAATTTTTTTTATTTTATTTCTCTCTCTAGTCTAATTCTTTTTCAGGTACCATGGACAACTATAACTATCATTGGCCATATTCGAGAATGACTCGGCCAAGGGAGGCGGAGAATTATGGACTCGATGAATTGTCAGCACAATTTGGGACACTTTCGAGGAATATTAACGCTTCATCAGCACAACTTATTCAAAGTGTAGCGGTAATATGTGAGTATTGCGGTGGAAACCATCCGAGTCATCAATGTGCCATCAGTTTCGAGTCGATACAATATAGTGGCAACTTTGACGATTACCCTAATAATTATGAATATTCCAGTAATTATCATCATGACTGGGGGAATCCGCTAAAGTTTTCATGGAGCGATGACAATCTGGCCCAACCCTTTGCTCCAAGCCAATCATACACTCCTAAATTACCAGTTCAAGCTCCTAATCATGATGAAGAAATGATTTTAAACTTGGAGGGACTTATTTCCAAGTTCATGGTTTTGATTGAGGAGCAGACGAATAGCCAGGAGATGTCGATTCAAAATCTTAAGAACCAGGTGGGACAACTTTTCAATGCCATTATCAATCGCCCTCAAGGTGAAGTGTCAAGCAACATGGTTCTCGAGACTGATGGATTTCCCTTGCTAAATCTGGAACCGGATGTGCCAAAAGAAAAGGACGTGGAAAGGGAGGAGACAAGTGGGGAGCAGGAAAAGAAGGTAGCCAAAGATCTAGCCTTGAGTTCCGACATAGATGAACCGATTTTGATAGTGCCCCATATATCTTCTCAACCAAAGTTTAAGGATCCGACTAGATTTGAAATCTCGTGCCCAATTGGTATCCATTTTTTCGATAAAGCTATATATGACATGGAAGCTATCTTAAAGTTGGTGCCATGGTGTGAAGAGAATGGGAAGAGAGATGAAGAACCAGTTGTTCAGGAAAAGGTTCAACGCAAAAATTCGTTCACAGATACAACTCAGAAAATGCCTAGTTATTTGAAGGTTGTAAAAGAAAATCTATCTAAAAAGAACAAGCTAGGTGAATTTGAATCAATAACCCTTACTGATGGGAAACTCTCGGAAGTTACGTTATTACTAATAGATGGAGGGTTTCTCAATTTTCGAAGGGGAATTGGATAGAGAAAGTTGAACGAGTCGGGCTGAGGACATTAAACTAAGCGCTCACTGGGAGGCAACCTAGACTTACATTTTATCTCCTTAAATTTTAGTTCATTAATTTTATTTTAGTATTTTATTTCATTTAGCTATATATTTTATCTTAGTTTAGGGTTGTATGTTCAGTTGTAATCTCCTTGCAAATGATAACTGAGAATTGGGTTCATGGCTTGCAGGTTAAAAGGATAAAAGTGCACAAATTTTGGGTAAGGCTGGCCCAAGCGCCTAGGCCCAAAACAAGCCTATTCCAAGTGCCTTGGCGCTTAACTGCAGAATGCCCAAACAAGCCCAAGCGCCTAGGCGCCCACTCCAAGCCATTTTCAAGCGCCTAGGCGCTCACCATCACCATCAAATTCTATTCCCAAGCACCTAGGCGCTCCAACCTTCACAATTTCAAGCGCCTAGGCGCTCTACCTGTGCACTTAAAAAAAATAAAGCCCTAAGTAAGGCAATTCTAATTCAAACCCAATTCCTTTCACTCCTAATTCAAAAGAAACTCCTTCCAAGCCCTTGTACCCCAATAACACCAACTCTTGCACTCTCCCAATCAAAATCTAATTCATCTTCTCCAAACCACAATCAAGAAAAAAGCAAGCTAAAGTCAACTTCTTTATCTCCTACTTGGATTCCAACTGCAACAATTCAAAGCAAAGTTCAAGCTTCAAGATTTGCTCTAATCCAAGTTTGGGGGAGGTTCACACAGGGGTCCAAGCTTGCGAGTGATTGGTGCTCCATAACAGTTCCCACCACCTCCACCCTTGTCCGTGTACCCTCCCGACTGACTTAGCTCCTGAGGATGATGCTAATACAGAAGAAGTAGATGATGCTGATGAAGAGTAAAGCTTCAATCTTTAAGGGAAGTCCTCAGTGCCTAATTTCTTATGTTTTTTTATATACAATGAGGACATTGCTTATGTTAAGTTTGGGGGTGCATTCTTCCAGTTCCAGTTTCATTCATTTTGTAACGACCCCAAAAACCATACAAATTAAATCTCAACTTTGGTCGTTAACCATACATTAAATCTCTAATTTTACATCATTATTCGATATTAAACTTAATAAAATTGCGGAATATTTAAAACGTTTATACACTTCCTTCTTTCATGCCCTGAATCGCAACCTTTACATTACATCTCTTTGATTCAATCTTATAGCATGAATCGTTACAAGAAAATGACTATACAAAGTCTTACATCATAACTAAATATCCATATACATTGGATAGCTCAACTTACAATTTAACAACATATTACGTTCAAAATATGAAATACATTTCTCATAAAACATAAGTAATCTTCGTGAATATAGATCTCTATAACTCACATAGCACGTAACTTTACCTTAAAATCTTGACATGCAAAAGTGGTTATTTGCAAGAGTGAGCTCGACAGCCCAGCAAAGTCTAACAGTTTTTATGCATCACATAACACATAATAACATGCTCGATATACATCTCATTAAAGTAACATGGCATACATGCTTTTAATTCACATAGCAAATATAAAGATTGAGTTCCTTACTCAATCATCATTACGTAGCCAAAACAATGTAGTCATATATTAACTTTAACATTTCATGATTCAACATGGTTAACATATCATGCAATTTAAAACAGTTCATCAAGTCCACGTATAAAATAGGAACCGAAAGACTTGCCTTGATCGTTGTTTACCAATAATAGCTTAACAGCTTACAGTTATCTGCACTTCACATGCCCTACACAATTTTATAATCATACACATCAACTATTAGTCACATAACAACACATAGCAATTGTAATGTAAACTCTACTCCACATCTCATAATCTTTCCTATTAATAAATACACAATGGTCAATTAGATTGTGTTAACTTTTCGACTTATGACTCACTATATTTCTTCTTAGTCAAACTCGAAGTTCAAGTGCTTAAGTCTTGCTAGGACTACTTATTGGTTTTATATTAAACCCATTCCATATCTTATAATATCCATTTCAATGGAATTGAAACACTTTTTAAGTTCATTAACACTTGGCACGGCGTTTCGACGTTCAATCGTCACACGCCCGATTTGCCTTTCTTGTGTATGCTTACTATGCTTCTATAACTTATCTAATACATTATTTATTAATGTTAAGCATCATTATATTTACTAAGATTCATGTTTTATAACTTAGGACATCATCTTTTATGGTCTGGAGCACTACACATGCATATGTGCATGTCCGACACCCTCCGATTGCCTCTGAAAACACAACACCTAAAGATGACCATTTTTACTTATCCTAATGACCTCAAATTGAAAACTTAAAGAACGAAAGTTGTAGGTCTACTCGTCCTCGTTCCGGATCATCTTGAATCACCTCAATCGGAGTTCGTATGAGGAAGTTATGGCTATTTTACTACAGGAGGTCAAAACTGTCCAAGTCAGACTTCTGTCCCCGCGCTGGGGCGCGACGACTAAGCCAAAAAGTGGCGCTGGGGCGCGAGATTGGCGCTGGGGTGCGAATTTCAGCGCTGGGGCGCCAACTTCTGGCGCTGGGGCGCGAATTTTGGCGTCGGGGCGCGATTTTTGGCGCTGGGGCTCAAATTTTGGCGCTGGTGCGCCGAAACTTGCAGAACCCAACCACGAAGAACAAAACAACGCTACTGTCTTTATTTTTAACAGCAATTAACCCCAATTAACATGTATAACTTATATAAATTACACATATACACACTACCCAACATGCATATACTAGTTTAAATTACTAAATAATAATCACAGAAAACTAAATTCCTTGAAAATCATATTTTAAAACAAAACTCCATGTTTGACATTTGTTAAACACAGTAACACTATAATCTCTAATAACCACAAATTTGATTACTTTTAAACTACAATTCTCTGTAGTTCATATCCAATTAACATAATCACACTTCAATTTCATAACTTCACAATTAACATATACTAATTTTGATATTTCTACAAACCACTTTCACACGTGAATGTTTACTGTAAAAACTAATTTCTCTTTCTCTATGAACGCTAGCATACTTCTCATATATACATATATGTGCTAATATAACAATTATAGTTACAAATACACTTAATATCATAAAAAGCTATATATATATATATATATATATATATATATATATATATATATATATATATATATATATATCCACAATTCATCTTTTACAATTATTTTACATAGAACTTTTTGGAATAAGAAAACTAAACTTTAAAATAAAATAAGAGGATTAATATCCTACATTTGATTTAAGAAGATAATGGTTATCCTTTTGATTATCAAGCCTCTTTTTCCCAATTCCTTTCTTAAAAACCTGTTAGAAATCACTCACTTTCTCTCTAGAGTTTTCTCAAATTTTCTCTGTATTCTTCTTCTTCTCTCCCTTTTCTTCAACTGAGTCTTTCTTTTCTCTTCTAACTTACGTAGAATAGTATAACGTATATAGTAATAATATATATTAATGATATAATATAAATATAGATATCACTTATATCAGTTATGTAAGTTTTTGAAAATCAAAAGCCATAAGGCTTGTTTGGCTAACCACTAAAAAAATAATCAATTAATCCTTATGTCTTGTTTGGTAAAACACAATTAGATTAAAGACTTAATAGGCATTAGGCTTTGTTTGGCAAAACTAAATTAAACACTTTTAATTTATTTTAATAACTCCTTTATAACAAGGTTATTTGTCACACTTCTATTAAAATAAATAAACAATTTAATCAATTCAAATACTACTCTATTAAATTACTTTAACACATAAATCATTAACATATAATTATAATTTCCTTTATAATTATAATTTTATTCAACCAACTAACACTTTATTTTAATTACAAATTCTAATTATAAGTATTATAATTCATTTAATCATTATTAGCTCTCTAACTTAATTATTAAATTAAATTAGTATATAATCTCATAACAATTAATTTTCTTAGCTCCTTAATTATTTATTTAATCATTATAAATTCTCTAACTTAATTATTAAATTAAATTAGATTACTATTTCAAAATAATTACTTTCCTTAACTCATTAATTATTTTTTAAACAAATAAATAATCAAATCACATCAAATCAAATACTTATTCAACAATAAACACATCCATTAAATATTTATATAATTCAATAAATATTTAAATATTATAATAAAAAACTGGATTGTTACATCATTCCCTCCTTACAAGGATTCTGTCCTCAGAATCACAACTCAAGTCACTCATTCGTTACAATCTTCCCTACTTACAAAGATTCTGTCCGCAGAATCGAAGACACAAATTACACAAATAACTCAGAGAAATCTTTCATCATTTTATCTAAATATAGATTTTATATTTCCTACTACATTCATTACCTAACAAATTCTAGGTTTTATTTCATAACTTTCATTTGAACTCAATTATATTTTGAGTATTATATATCTTTTAACCCATTCATTTCCTTTTCTAAGGATCGTTATCACAAACACTCGGGAATCGCTATCATTAACACTCGGGATATTACATTCACCCTTTCTTCTAAGAATTTCGTCCTCGAAATTTTACTTATTAATTTTTATTCATTCATTCTATCAAAGTAGATTTTACATCACTACTTCATTCATTCATTGGTTTCTATAACCACTTTCTTTCCACAAAGATCATTCTACAATTATTAACTTTTCTATTAAAAGTTTCACATTATTCTTTGATAACTCATCTGCTTCTCACTTCAAAATCTCTTTTCTCACTTATTCAACATATTCATCATTCAGTGTCGCATTATACGACTTACTTCTTTGTAAGGAATATTTTCCTTTTTCACTTCCATCTTGCAGAATAACAAGAATCTTCCACAATTGTTCAATAATTGGGAAGTAGTTTGAATAACTCAGGAATTTAAAAGATTCCAAATCATGCTGAGGGTCATAAGACCACGAACTATGTCCACAGTTGCAAGTAATCTTTCAACTTCAACTTTAACAGTCATAAGACTATAAGGACCCCCGTACTTAGGGTGTTAAGCCCTTCGTACGATGTATTGTGCACAAACATTTAAACGCTATGCATATGTCCATAGTTATAAGTAATCTTTCAACTTAAACTTTAACAGTCATAAGACTATAGGGACTCCTTATACTTAGGGTGATCAGCCCTTCGTACAATGTATTGTGCACAAACATCTCAACGCCTCCGCGTAATCCCCTATAAAAGGGTTGTTCATCTCAGCTTTTCAACATCTGAATCCGCACCAAAACAATTTGGTTTGGCATAACTTCTCAAGAAACTCTTGAATTTCATGAACATCTTTCAATATTCGTCTAGCTGAATCAAATAGCATAGACTTCTACAACAATTTGAACGACAATCGAAATATACATATATATATATATATATATATATATATATATATATATATATCTCATATCTTAAAGAAATCTCAAAAATCTTTGTATGACGTCATGATACCGCACTGTATTTACAGTCCGTTGAGGATTCTGTCATTTGGTGACTTTATCATACTACATCATACCATTGTGGGCTGACGATCCTTAGATCACATCCAACACTAGGTAATACTGCATTGATGACTCCATCGTTTTTATCATCTTTGCACCAGGTTACATGATGCATTAATGATATAAAATACATTTTGATATATTACAAATCATTTTTGTCTAGCCGAAGCAATTAGCATAGACATACGAATAACAGTATTGTTGTTAAAACTCATTGGTACCATCATTTGATCCAATGTTTTTCAAGAAAATAAAAGTGTAAACATCAGCACGAAGTCAATAAATTTCGAAAGTCTAGCATAACTAGTAGATTTAGAATACCTATGCTTCCACCATCAACTCCACTTTCTATAATGATCCATTGCTTAATAGGTCTATCTATTCCTATCATCCTCAATACTCCATTCACACTTAATTATACCCTAGTTCATCAAACTTACCACACGTTATGAGTTCAGGAACTTGCCACAATCATATGAGTTTAAGAACTTATCCTAATCAGACCATAGGCGTCCATTCGCTGAGGGGTTGAAAAATATACCATATAATTATGAGTCACGAACCTACCATAAGTATGAGTTTTAAGAACTCGCACTTAACCTTATAATATTCTCTAACTATACCCTACCTATCTGTTATACACATGAGAAAAGAATCACCTTCTCAACAGGCATATAGCAAACAGCGCGACACAAACATTCCAATGATTATCAATGTGATAAATTGAGTGCAAGCACAAAACCCTCGCCCATACAAAGGTTTTTACAACTCAGTCATTACATTAGTTCTCAATTGAAATCCCACCTAACTCTATCTTTCTTTTAACTTGCTCTTTGCTGGATACGAATTCCTCGTATCACATCATCTATAACTCCTCATGAGTTATCTCGTACTATTTCATAGTACACCATCTTCATAACATTAAGCTATAATCATTCAAACATTACAGACCATCTTTCTTTTATAACTTAAACAGATCACGTCGTGACCTTATTCTATAATCATCTCTCTTAAAATTCTTTTGTTAACTCGTGATCGTTTTGTTTTACAATTCTCATTCTTTCTCTTTTTCATCATTTACGACATTATTTGTTATCTTGGCTTTTGGAGTTAGGAAACTCCCATTTCTTATCTTTATATCTCTTCAAGATTCTTCTTTGAATCTTCTTGTTTATATAACAATTCTTCCTTTAAGAATTCTAACTTCATTTACATCGCTTAACATTTCATTCGAGTTCTAAACTTTCATCATACACATCCATTCTCTACACTTGGTACACATCGAGTCTCTAATAGTTTCATTATGGTACGCTGAGTGGTTTTCCACAAACAACCAACAAACTAGGTTCCGAGTTGCTAGTTCGTATATACCTCCGCTCTATGAAGGAATCGTTTAGCCCAGATACCATACATCAACTACTAAAGAGTACAATTGCACCATACTTAGATATAACTCTCTTTTCTTAACTTCTTTATCACTCTTCTTATAGACACTGTCTATTTATTATCACATTATATCCTTATTATTGGAGTTGGGTAACCCCACATTCATATTCCTGATAACTCTGCGAGATTCTTCTTTGAATCCTTCTATGCAAGTTTTAATCCCATATTGTTCAAACTCTATTTGAGCTTATTCATTCTTTATCTTCACCTCTCTTCTCTAAGGTTATTGCCTACGGTACTCCTACCTAAGGTTTACAACCTACAGCTCTGATACCAACTGTAACGACCCCAAAAACCATACAAATTAAATCTCAACTTTGGTCGTTAACCATACATTAAATCTCTAATTTTACATCATTATTCGATATTAAACTTAATAAAATTGCGGAATATTTAAAACGTTTATACACTTCCTTCTTTCATGCCCTGAATCGCAACCTTTACATTACATCTCTTTGATTCAATCTTATAGCATGAATCGTTACAAGAAAATGACTATACAAAGTCTTACATCATAACTAAATATCCATATACATTGGATAGCTCAACTTACAATTTAACAACATATTACGTTCAAAATATGAAATACATTTCTCATAAAACATAAGTAATCTTCGTGAATATAGATCTCTATAACTCACATAGCACGTAACTTTACCTTAAAATCTTGACCTGCAAAAGTGGTTATTTGCAAGAGTGAGCTCGACAGCCCAGCAAAGTCTAACAGTTTTTATGCATCACATAACACATAATAACATGCTCGATATACATCTCATTAAAGTAACATGGCATACATGCTTTTAATTCACATAGCAAATATAAAGATTGAGTTCCTTACTCAATCATCATTACGTAACCAAAACAATGTAGTCATATATTAACTTTAACATATCATGATTCAACATGCTTAACATATCATGCAATTTAAAACAGTTCATCAAGTCCACGTAGAAAATAGGAACCGAAAGACTTGCCTTGATCGTTGTTTACCAATAATAGCTTAACAACTTACAGTTATCTGCACTTCACGTGCCCTACACAATTATATAATCATACACATCAACTATTAGTCACATAACAACACATAGCAATTGTAATGTAAACTCTACTCCACATCTCATAATCTTTCCTATTAATAAATACACAATGGTCAATTAGATTGTGTTAACTTTTCGACTTATGACTCACTATAATTCTTCTTAGTCAAACTCGAAGTTCAAGTGTTTAAGTCTTGCTAGGACTACTTATTGGTTTTATATTAAACCCATTCCATATCTTATAATATCCATTTCAATGGAATTGAAACACTTTTTAAGTTCATTAACACTTGGCACGACGTTTCGACGTTCAATCGTCACACGCCCGATTTGCCTTTCTTGTGTATGCTTACTATGCTTCTATAACTTATATAATACATTATTTATTAATGTTAAGCATCATTATATTTACTAAGATTCATGTTTTATAACTTAGGACATCATCTTTTATGGTCTGGAGCACTACACATGCATATGTGCATGTCCGACACCCTCCGATTGCCTCTGAAAACACAATAGTCCTAAAGATGACCATTTTTACCTATCCTAATGACCTCAAATTGAAAAACTTAAAGAACGAAAGTTGTAGGCCTACTCGTCCTCGTTCCGGATCATCTTGAATCACCTCAATCGGAGTTCTTATGAGGAAGTTATGGCTATTTTACTACAGGAGGTCAAAACTGTCCAAGTCAGACTTTTGTCCCCGCGCTGGGGCGCGACGACTAAGCCAAAAAGTGGCGCTGGGGCGCGAGATTGGCGCTGGGGCGCGAATTTCAGCGCTGGGGCGCCAACTTCTGGCGCTGGGGCGCGAATTTTGGCGTCGGGGCGCGATTTTTGGCGCTGGGGCTCAAATTTTGGCGCTGGTGCGCCGAAACTTGCAGAACCCAACCACGAAGAACAAAACAACGCTACTGTCTTTATTTTTAACAACAATTAACCCCAATTAACATGTATAACTTATATAAATTACACATATACACATTACCCAACATGCATATACTAGTTTAAATTACTAAATAATAATCACAGAAAACTAAATTCCTTGAAAATCATATTTTAAAACAAAACTCCATGTTTGACATTTGTTAGACACAGTGAACACTATAATCTCTAATAACCACAAATTTGATTACTTTTAAACTACAATTCTCTGTAGTTCATATCCAATTAACATAATCACACTTCAATTTCATTACTTCACAATCAACATATACTAATTTTGATATTTCTACAAACCACTTTCACACGTGAATGTTTACTGTAAAAACTAATTTCTCTTTCTCTATGAACGCTAGCATACTTCTCATATATACATATATGTGCTAATATAACAATTATAGTTACAAATACACTTGATATCATACAAAGCTATATATATATATATATATATATATATATCCACAATTCATCTTTTACAATTATTTTACAGAGAACTTTTTGGAATAAGAAAACTAAACTTTAAAATAAAATAAGAGGATTAATATCCTACCTTTGATTTAAGAAGATAATGGTTATCCTTTTGATTATCAAGCCTCTTTTTCCCAATTCCTTTCTTAAAAACCTGTTAGAAATCACTCACTTTCTCTCTAGAGTTTTCTCAAATTTTCTCTGTATTCTTCTTCTTCTCTCCCTTTTCTTCAACTGAGTCTTTCTTTTCTCTTCTAACTTACGTAGAATAGTATAACGTATATAGTAATAATATATATTAATGATATAATATAAATATAGATATAACTTATATCAGTTATGTAAGTTTTTGAAAATCAAAAGCCATAAGGCTTGTTTGGCTAACCACTAAAAAAATAATCAATTAATCCTTATGTCTTGTTTGGTAAAACACAGTTAGATTAAAGACTTAATAGGCATTAGGCTTTGTTTGGCAAAACTAAATTAAACACTTTTAATTTATTTTAATAACTCCTTTATAACAAGGTTATTTGTCACACTTCTATTAAAATAAATAAACAATTTAATCAATTCAAATACTACTCTATTAAATTACTTTAACACATAAATCATTAACATATAATTATAATTTCCTTTATAACTATAATTTTATTCAACCAACTAACACTTTATTTTAATTACAAATTCTAATTATAAGTATTATAATTCATTTAATCATTATTAGCTCTCTAACTTAATTATTAAATTAAATTAGTATATAATCTCATAACAATTAATTTTCTTAGCTCCTTAATTATTTATTTAATCATTATAAATTCTCTAACTTAATTATTAAATTAAATTAGATTACTATTTCAAAATAATTACTTTCCTTAACTCATTAATTATTTTTTAAACAAATAAATAATCAAATCACATCAAATCAAATACTTATTCAACAATAAACACATCCATTAAATATTTATATAATTCAATAAATATTTAAATATTATAATAAAAATCTGGATTGTTACATCATTCCCTCCTTACAAGGATTCTGTCCTCAGAATCACAACTCCAGTCACTCATTCGTTACAATTAACGACCCCAAAATCTATACAATTTAAATCCCGACTTCGGTCGTTAACCATACATTCAACCTCTAATTAATACATCATTATTCGATGTTAAACTTAATAAAATTCTGGAATATTTAAAACTTTTATACATTTCCTTCTTTCTTGCCCTGAATCGCAACCATTACATTACATCTCTTTGATTCAATCTTATATCATGAATCGTTACAAGAAAATGACTATACAAAGTCTTACATCATAACTAAATATCCATATACATTGGATAGCTCAACTTACAATTTAACAACATATTACGTTCAAAATATGAAATACATTTCTCATAAAACATAAGTAATCTTCGTGAATATAGATCTCTATAACTCACATAGCACGTAACTTTACCTTAAAATCTTGACCTGCAAAAGTGGTTATTTGCAAGAGTGAGCTCGACAGCCCAGCAAAGTCTAACAGTTTTCATGCATCACATAACACATAATAACATGCTCGATATACATCTCATTAAAGTAACATGGCATACATGTTTTTAATTCACATAGCAAATATAAAGATTGAGTTCCTTACTCAATCATCATTACGTAGCCAAAACAATGTATTCATATATTAACTTTAACATTTCATGATTCAACATGCTTAACATATCATGCAATTTAAAACAGTTCATCAAGTCCACGTAGAAAATAGGAACCGAAAGACTTGCCTTGATCGTTGTTTACCAATAATAGCTTAACAACTTACAGTTATCTGCACTTCACGTGCCCTACACAATTATATAATCATACACATCAACTATTAGTTACATAACAACACATAGCAATTGTAATGTAAACTCTACTCCACATATCATAATCTTTCCTATTAATAAATACACAATGGTCAATTAGATTGTGTTAACTTTTCGATTTATGACTCACTATATTTCTTCTTAGTCAAACTCGAAGTTCAAGTGCTTAAGTCTTGCTAGGACTACTTATTGGTTTTATATTAAACCCATTCCATATCTTATAATATCCATTTCAATGGAATTGAAACACTTTTTAAGTTCATTAACACTTGGCACGGCGTTTCGACGTTCAATCGTCACACGCCCGATTTGCCTTTCTTGTGTATGCTTACTATGCTTCTATAACTTATCTAATACATTATTTATTAATGTTAAGCATCATTATATTTACTAAGATTCATGTTTTATAACTTAGGACTTCATCTTTTATTTTCTGGAGCACTACACATGCATATGTGCATGTCTGACACCCTCCGATTGCCTCTGAAAACACAACAGTCCTAAAGATGACCATTTTTACCTAATCTAATGACCTCAAATTGAAAAACTTAAAGAACGAAAGTTGTAGGTCTACTCGTCCTCGTTCTGGATCATCTTTAATCACCTCAATCGGAGTTCGTATGAGGAAGTTATGGCTATTTTACTACATGAGGTTAAAACTGTCCAAGTCAGACTTCTGTCCCCGCGCTGGGGCGCGACGACTAAGCCAAAAAGTGGCGTTGGGGCGCGAGATTGGCGCTGGGGCGCGAATTTCAGCGTTGGGGCGCCAACATCTGGCGCTGGGGCGCGAATTTTGGCGCTGGGGCGCGATTTTTGGCGCTGAGGCTCAAATTTTGGCGCTGGTGCGCCGAAACTTGCAGAACCCAACCACGAAGAACAAAACAATGCTACTGTCTTTATTTTTAACAGCAATTAACCCCAATTAACATGTATAACTTATATAAATTACACATATACACACTACCCAACATGCATATACTAGTTTAAATTACTAAATAATAATCACAGAAAACTAAATTCCTTGAAAATCATATTTTAAAACAAAACTCCATGTTTGACATTTGTTAAACACAGTAACACTATAATCTCTAATAACCACAAATTTGATTACTTTTAAACTACAATTCTCTGTAGTTCATATCCAATTAACATAATCACACTTCAATTTCATAACTTCACAATTAACATATACTAATTTTGATATTTCTACAAACCACTTTCACACGTGAATGTTTACTGTAAAAACTAATTTCTCTTTCTCTATGAACGCTAGCATACTTCTCATATATACATATATGTGCTAATATAACAATTATAGTTACAAATACACTTAATATCATACAAAGCTATATATATATATATATATATATATATATATATATATATATATATATATATATATATATATTTATCCACAATTCATCTTTTACAATTATTTTACAGAGAACTTTTTTGAATAAGAAAACTAAACTTTAAAATAAAATAAGAGGATTAATATCCTACATTTGATTTAAGAAGATAATGGTTATCCTTTTGATTATCAAGCCTCTTTTTCCCAATTCCTTTCTTAAAAACCTGTTAGAAATCACTCACTTTCTCTCTAGAGTTTTCTCAAATTTTCTCTGTATTCTTCTTCTTCTCTCCCTTTTCTTCAACTGAGTCTTTCTTTTCTCTTCTAACTTACGTAGAATAGTATAACGTATATAGTAATAATATATATTAATGATATAATATAAATATAGATATCACTTATATCAGTTATGTAAGTTTTTGAAAATCAAAAGCCATAAGGCTTGTTTGGCTAACCACTAAAAAAATAATCAATTAATCCTTATGTCTTGTTTGGTAAAACACAATTAGATTAAAGACTTAATAGGCATTAGGCTTTGTTTGGCAAAACTAAATTAAACACTTTTAATTTATTTTAATAACTCCTTTATAACAAGGTTATTTGTCACACTTCTATTAAAATAAATAAACAATTTAATCAATTCAAATACTACTCTATTAAATTACTTTAACACATAAATCATTAACATATAATTAAAATTTCCTTTATAACTATAATTTTATTCAACCAACTAACACTTTATTTTAATTACAAATTCTAATTATAAGTATTATAATTCATTTAATCATTATTAGCTCTCTAACTTAATTATTAAATTAAATTAGTATATAATCTCATAACAATTAATTTTCTTAGCTCCTTAATTATTTATTTAATCATTATAAATTCTCTAACTTAATTATTAAATTAAATTAGATTACTATTTCAAAATAATTACTTTTCTTAACTCATTAATTATTTTTTAAACAAATAAATAATCAAATCACATCAAATCAAATACTTATTCAACAATAAACACATCCATTAAATATTTATATAATTTAATAAATATTTAAATATTATAATAAAAATCTGGATTGTTACACATTTAGTATAACTTATTCATTGAAGTTTTAGTTGCATGCATTTAGTATTCATTTTGTAGTTTTTCATGTTTCATTCGAATTTCTGAAAAAAGAAAAAAGAAAAGAAAAAATCAAGTATTTGTATGTTTCCAGCTGTTATATAGTTTAAGTCTGTTTTAGCCAATGATGATATTGGAATTGAGTGGACAAGTATAGTATTGTCTATTAAGACTTTGATGTGATTTTTTTTGTCATGATTTGAATCTTTACCTGTTTGAAACTGATATAATAAGGATAGCACAGTAAAAATAACTATGTTGACTGATTGAGTCTAAATTGACACGTAATGGACTTCTTCAGGAAAATACTAGTTTGAATGAATGAAAGACATGAATAGGCAGAGATGACTGAATTTAGACAAAAACTTAAGTTTGGGGGAATATTTGGGGTACATAAGCTAAAAAAAGATATTGAGTTGAATAAATTGAGTCCTGTAGTTGGTCGAGAAGAAGCATGAAATACACTGCCCAGGAACACAGGCGTGAGATGGAGCGTAAAACGCACTCACTATCCATCATTTAAATTAAAAAAAAGCAATAAAACGGGAAAAGAGCAAAAAGCCCCCGTAATGATAAGTAAAGTATAAGTATCCCAGATTGAACTCTTGAATTTGGTGGATGTTTGACTTTAGCTGGATCTAGCTTGTTCGTGAATTTTGTGAGTTTACATTGTATGATGCCTTTAAAGAGATCTATTATGTGTTGTATTTAGCATTATATTAGTTTGCATTGTTGTTGAGCACACACACACTATATCAGTAATAACAGGGTAAGATTTAATGATTGACTAGGAAATTATTGATCTGTCTTGGTATAAAGTACTAGCATGTTTGTTGTGATTTCTCTGAGGCTTGATAAATAGATTTTGTTCTGTTTGGCTGCTGGAATTTTAGGCATGTAGATAGCTGCATTTGAATTTGCATTGCATATTTAGTTATTGCATTGTGTTTTGTTGCTTAGGGACAAGCAATTGGTTAAGTTTGGGGGTATTTGATGAGTAGGTTTTATACCTATGAATCCAATATTATTAAACTTAATTATTGCTATCTTTAATTATTTTTTAGTATCTTTTTATGTGTTTTGTGTTTATTTCTTATAGGTTGGAGCTGGAGGGACAAATTGGTCATTTGGGAGAAGAAAAATGTCAAAATTCATTAAAATTAGAGTTGAGTGGCATTTTTGTAATTATGCGGTCCTGGTCAAGCGCCTAGGCGCTTGGAAATGGCTTGTGTTGAGCGCCTAGGCGCTCATGTGCGGCAAAAAGGAGGATTTTCTACTGCCAAGTGGGTTTTTGAAGCCGAAAAGGAATCTGAATGAGGTGGGAGACTAATACAAATAGGAGAAGACTTTAGAAAAGAGGTATCACTTAATTTTTCAAGAGATTTGCAGAGAGGACAAGGAAGAAAAACACGAAGGAGAATTGCAAGGGCTGAAGATCAAAGAGAGATTATTGGAGCAAATTCAGAGTTTTTTCTTCTCTTCTCTAGTTTTATCTTTTGTAATTATCTGGGATGTTTGGATTATTAATCTGGATGATGTTTTTCTTTATTATTATTATGAACTAAATTTTCATTAAGATTGCAACGGAACTTGGTATGTAGTTTAAATTAAATCTTCCCATTGAATGAAAGTTGGTTTTTATTGATTTATTTATTATATCTTTTACTTATTGATTAATTGTTTGGCCAACAATTACTGTGATAATCTATATAAAATTGGAAGATGGAGTATGGATTGAGATCTGGATATGATAACATCTGTTCATATAATCTGATTAGGGTTAATATGATTAGCATGTAGGATAGAAATATACATATGTGTCTTTTCTATTCATTGAAAGAATTTGTGCGTAAAACCCTAATTAACTTGATTCACATAGGAATATGGTGAGTTGATTAACTGTGGTGTTCCTTGTAATTTTGTATCTTAAGGATCAGATTTAGGAGGATTTGTTCACGTGTCTTTGGAAGAAATGCGTGAATTTTATAAAGTATTCTTGGATAATGATTCATATTAATTAATTGATTTAAATGGGAAGTAAATTGGTTTAAATGAAATACTAAGGGAAGTTGTAATCTTAATCTGTTAAATCAGCAGTTATTCTTGTGAAATTCTGATTTTAATTATTAGTTTTATTAAGTTTAATTTTCAAATCATAAACAATATTTCGTAGTTTAAAATAGGATTAATTGTATTGAAATTAGTAATCGATAAATATTAGTCTATTTCCTCGTGGGAACGATATCCTTGCTTGCTGAATATTACAATTGAACGCGTATACTTGCGTGTTAAAGTGCTATTAAAAAATTAGGCAACAAATAACAATAATATAGATACCAACTTAATTTACATATTTATCAAAGTCTAAATCCCAAGTACGTAACCTTTAATACATTCCTCACAATACGTGATAGGTAATATATATCATACTTGTCTTAATAAAGATAACTATTACATAAAATGGCATTGAATTCATTCTGCAACCTTTCCTTTCTCTTTATTCTTAGCCGAGCCTTCTACTTGTTCACACTTAGCTGAAAACATTTAAATTAAGCAAGGATGAGCATTTGAGTGCCCATTAAGTAATAACAATCATATATATACAAGTTGAAATAATTTAAATATTTTCTTTAAACTATCATTCTACAACAAATCAATAGTTCTGAAGTAATTTGAACCGATAATATTAACATAACAACCCTCTCTCAAATTTGAAAACTAAGCACTAACTATATATATAATTAAGGGGACATACTATAAACATTATTTTCATTTTTGAATAAGTTTAGCAGAACTTCATCCGCAAACCGTCATAACTTACGGGCACGAGGGTGTACATCCCATGGACCCTATATTAATCAATACTGCGTGCAAGAACGATAGGATCGTTCACTCTGTCCGCTTTGGGAGCATAAAAGTTTTCCCGTGTAAGGGATGTTCATACTTGTCGGGGTTCTAAACCAAAGCAATTCGGTTGGATAATAATAAGGTTTTATCTTGTTCAACAATAATATATAATTCAACATATATATACTGGTAATTAACAAAGGTGTATCAACATGTGGTTAAATGCAATGATTATCCAAGTGGGGGCACTTGTATAACCATTTATAGAAATTATCGAACAGAATATATATCTGAATTACCATATACTAACATGCTGATAATCAATGAGCGTATATAATATAGGGTTAATAATATGTACAATAATAATATAATTCTGAAATACTCTTACTCATGTCCATTGCATAAAGAAAATACAAAGGTAGGATACTTACATGATGCGCTACTTATAATACGCAACTTAGCTTTATCTTTTATATCACGACCTATCATTAATCAGATCATTCGTTCTATTAGAACAATATACTATAACATATAGTACTTCATTTCGCAGTCAGCACATAACCTAATCACATTATCACACATGTTCAACAGTTATTGCATAACAAACAAACATTAATACAGTCAAAATATCTAAGTCCAGATCAATTTCTGAAATATGTCGGTATAACGACAGCTTTATCGGGTAATTATCGAGTCTAAGACTCTATTCCGAAGCTCAATAACTATAAGTATCAGTCATATCATTTTAAATGACTTAATAAACATTTAATATAATTTATCATGAATTTCAAACACCAGAATCATTATCAAATGATTTAAGTATTAAAAAATTCTATTATCATTTAATTATTATTTAACTATTAATGAAACCATTACCAAAATTATTAAAGTTATTTATAATAACTCAAAATATTTTTAAAACATTTGTATTACCCTTAAATGATTTTTAAAACGTTTAAAATTATTTTTAAATAATTTCCATTAATATTAAGATATTAATGTACTATTTCTTAAAATATTAAAAGTCATTAAGTATAACTTAATATATTTTTAATTCACTTAATATTATAAATATTGATAATATTTAATTCGCATCTTAGTATTATTAATTCACTAATAACACTTTTATTCGCTTACCAATATTATTAACATCTTAATAATATTTTAATACTTTACTAATATTATTAATCCTCTTTATAATATTTTAATCATGCATTAATATTATTAATTTAATAATATCTTACTTAAGCTTTAGTATCATTAATCAATTAATAATACTTTTAGTCATTTACCAATCGTATTAATATTTTATTTATTTACTAATATTATTGATCATTTAATAATATTTTATTCCTTTACTAATGTTATTACATTAATAACATTTTATTTAATCTCGTATATTATTATTTACTTAATATTATTTTAATCATCTAATAATACTTTAATTGAATATTATTAATCTTTTAATAATATTTTAGTCTAAGATTAATAATTTAATCTAATATTATTAATCATTTAATAATACTTTAATTATTAATTAATATTTTAAATCAAATATGATTAACCATTTAATAATATTTTAATAAAGTTTTAATCTTAATACTTTTATTTACTTAACAATATCATATTCTAATATTATTAATATCATAATAACATTTTAATAATTTATTAGATCAATAAACAATTTATTTTAATTGTTTACCCTTTATAAAACCATGTATTTAATATCTATAAAAGGTCATAAATAATATTTTTATTATAAATTACCAAAATGCCCTAAAATAGTCATAATATTATATATTAGGAGTATTCATGTATTAAAATCATATTTTTCTTATTTAAGACATTATTTAACTATTTATTTTCTTTTATTTATAACTTAATCATTTTTAGGAAAAATAGCAAACTGATTCCAAAAATTCTCATTTTCTGGATTTGGATAGTATACGACCCAACCATAATCCCCCAATTTTTTTTGGAATTTTAGAAAATGATTTACTAATTTTAAAGTGCCCAAAACACCCCGATCTTGCTTCATTTTTCATAAATCGAGTTTTGCTCAGAAAAATCTGAAATATTCAGGGTATACTCTCATAACATATATGAACCTACTGTAAAAATTTTGGAATTTTCCTGTGTATACACAGTGAGAACTTCGAGTGTTAATATTTAGGAGTCCTTTACGGAAATAGCCATTACGCACAACCTATAAATCGAAACGCGTCCGTTCTTTTTCCTACACGTAGATAAATTCTTACGGTACCTCTGTGATTTTTTCCAGAATTTTAAAAGGCTTGCAACTGCCCGAAACAACCTCAAGAAAAACGGGGACAGTAGCTTTTTAGGGTTTTGAAACTTAAACTTTCTAAGTGGACTGTTTTGGGGAAAACAGCCCTCATGGCTTCAATACATGCTAGATTTGTGTTCTACCACTTGGGTTTACTAGATAACTCGTGTATCTAGCACCCCCCTTTGACGATCACAAATCCAAGTTGTAAAACTTTAGTTACACAAGATTTAGTGGAAAAAAAACAAGAGTTTCACCATTTGGAGAACATATGCTCATTTCCTTCTTTTAAGCCTTTGATCTAACACTCAAAATACTTAGTTCCATACATGATAATATGTAGAACTAGGGTATCTTGAGTATTAATCCATCTCTCAAATAAATCATGCTATAACACAAAATAGAAGAAGAATAAGAAAAGAATGGATGATAACCTCACCTAGTTTTATTTGATATCCTTCTTGATCTTCCAAAGTAATGTATAATCTTAGGGTGCATTAAGCAACTAGCACACCTCTCTCTCTCTCACAAAACTTAAACTCTCTCTCTCTCTCTCTCTCTCTCTCTCTCTTGTTTGTTGCTAGCTTGGGAGAAAACGAAGAATAAGGAGAATAAGAGAAATGAAAATGATCTAGCAAATGAATAGGTGATTAACTATTATCCCCCATACTTTTATTGTCCCATGGATAAAAGACTATACCTTATCTCTTCAATTAGCCTAATCATGTGATTAAGGGTGCTTAATAGATTTGCAACCAATGGGAGATTGACACACATGTACTTGTGCGTAAGACTTCTACTTATGGGCATTGATTAGCATAATTTGTTACCTTAAAAGGCCTAATGGGGCCAGCTTTATAAATGCCCACTAATTCCTTCATTTAGCCTTTATTTTAATGCATAAATTAGATAAATCAAATGTCTTAAATACCCTTAATCAAGTGGACTAAGTTTGGGCTTGTATTTTATTTCTTTCGTGCTTCTCCTTTAATTGTTTTGGGCCATGTAATGAACATAGTCTAACAATTTTAACACATGCTACCCAAATTGTTTATTTAGGGTTTTCATTCTCAATCTTATGAAATTTAATTTCTTATACATATGACTTTAGCTCATAACCTAATTAGGTTTACTAGAAATAGGTTTAAAATTATTAGTCACTTGAAATAACAAGATTATTCATATAAGTTAGTATACATATTAAATACTAACCTTTCCTTATTCCCATAACCCTTAGGTTATTTAATTGTCTCACCTAATGCATAATTAGGTTACAAAGCTTTTATTTAGGGTTTAAAATAAAATAAAATTAGTTCCTAAAATTAATAATTAGGGTTTTCTTAATTTGATTAGGGTTCTAATCATACATGAACATTAGGGTATTATATAATAATTATAATTATCCTTGCTAATCTAGCAATTAGGGTTTATAATTAATAAATAGGATTTCAAGAAATTAATAATTCTAAATGTTAATTAGGGTTGACCTAATCAATAAAAAAAATCATATAACACATTTATATAATAGTCTTAAACTCACAATTGAGTTTCAAAGTATGGTTTTCCACAGTAAAACTAGGGTTTGACATAATATACCATAACTGACCAATCATTGTCAGTCCACATACATACAGTATATAATTATAGTACTAAAAATCAAAATATAAATAATATTATATTATTATTCTCATTCCTTGATCAAAATCAAAAATTAGGGTTTGAATTTCATAACTGATTTATCTGTCATACTTAACATTATTAATTAAGTTAAAATAATTAACTTAATAATCTATACTAAAATTCATATAATAAAATAATTATTAAAAAAATCATTTCATATATTATATAAATAATACATGATTATATTTTCATGGAAAATAATTAATAAAAACATTTCTACTATAAAATTAATTATTATAATAATATAGTTTATAACAATCAAAAATTTTAAAATAAAATTATTTAAAATCATTCATGTAATAAATATATCACATAAATACATACACACATTATCTTGGCACATATTCCTCATATTTAAAATAAAAAAAAATTGTACGCAAAATTTCTAATTTATTTGTATAGAAAATATCGGATTGTTACATCAAATCATCCGGAAATACGTCTACAAATTCTCTAACCACTAGTATCTCTTCCAGTTTTACACCCTCCTTCTTTTGAGTATCGACTATGTAGGCTAAGTACCCCACACAGCCTTGACTCAACAACTTCTTGGCCTGCATCATCGTCAGACATCTCATTTGTCTAAGCGATTTGCTACCACGAAAAACTGCCTTTGACGGAGTCATAAGGTTTACACACTTCTTTTGGCAGTCAATTATTGCTCCATAATTGAATAGCCAATACATTCCCAAAATCACGTCAAACTCTCCAAGTTTTATCGGAATTAAATCTACCATCATGATATTCCCCTTAATATTCACCCTATTGTTCGTGTATACGAACCTAACAGGAATTACTTCCATATTCGCAATTTCTATGTTCAAAGGGAAGTTCAGCTCTTCACTAGATATTTCTAACTTCTTAGCAAATTCATTAAATATAAATGAGCAAGTAGCACCCGAATCAAATAATACATATGCATTTATATCATTGATTGGGATAATACCTGACACGACATCTTTTGATTGCACCACGTCCTACACCGTCGTATTGAAGGTTCTGGATGTGGGCTTATTTGTTGACGTTGGTCCTGCAATAGTCAGTGTACCTCCACTAGCATTTCCCTTGCTTCCAGCTGTCTCACTAGACTTCTTCTTTGGACACTCGCGAGCAAAGTGATCCTTCGACCCGCAGGTGTAGCAAACATTCTTCTAGGGTTGATTGCAATTTGGGGCGATGTGACCCTCCTGGCCACAGTTGAAGCATACTCGTTTTCCCATCAAGCACACACCCATGTGAACCTTTCTGCATGTAGCACATGCTTCGAACTTGTTCTTTTGCTGGCTTCCTTGCTCAATTCCAGCTCCTACATTCGCATTCCACTTCCTCTTCAAATTGTTGCTGTCGTTTCCACAGTTACCACTGCCATTCTTAGCTTCACCCTCACTCTTCTTCTTTCTCTGCTCTTGGTTGTGTTTTGTTACAGCCTCGCCTCCACTCTCAACGAGAATTGCTTTCTCCATTACCGCTACAAACATCTTTAGTTGGAACAGGGAGACCCTACTATACAACTAGGGCTTCAGTCCCTGTTCAAACCTCTTCGCCTTGCGTTCTTCTCTGCTGACTTGATATGGCACAAACCTCGCCAACTCGTTGAATTTAGCGGCATACTCAGATAACGACATTGTTCCCTGCTTCAGTTCCAAAAACTGTACTTCTAGCTGACTCTTTGAACTCTCTGGGAAATAGGTCTCGAAGAATATCTTCCTAAACGTATCACAGGACATAATCCATTGACCTCCTCAGTAACATCACTAGCTGCTGAACTGGGTTATCTCCCACATTGTTATTGTTGGTTTCCTCACTGGTTCTCAGCCGTGGTTGGCGTCTTGGAGGCATTTTATGTTAAACTATACCCATTAGATTCTATTCAACCTTTAAAGTATTATATATTTAAATTGCACATCATAAGAGATTATCACATAACACATAACACTTTGAATAAAATAATAACTTTTATTCATTCATAATCTTTTAAAAACATCAAAACAATAGCATCATTGCTATTTACATTACTTTCCTGAACTATTACAGTTTCAGGACAACATCATCATCATATCCCATAGGTTATATAACACTTGGGATTTACATTTTATTTATCATATTCATAATCTCATATTAGGTACATTCCCTACAATGTCTTACTAAGATACTGCGTAGCCTTTTGACGCTCTTCCTCCATGATTCGGAACATTATTTTGCGATCTAATATGAATGATGGCAGCGTCTCGAACTTAATAGGATAGCCCATGACCCGATCTTGAGCTCGATTGATCACGGTGTTGAATACGTTATTCATCTCCTCCATCCTAATTCTCTTTGCTTGTGCGTCTCTTCCTGCTATCTCGGCTCATTGATAAGCTTCCTCGTATGCGTCTTCGGCTCTTGCCCTCTTAGTCGATTCCTCCCTCAACTTGTTCTTCTGTTCTGTAATCTCTGCTATCATTCGTTCATTCTCTTTTTCGGTGTGAACCAGCTTCTCTTCGACGTTATTCAGACGTTCCTCTCGATCTTGGATCTCGTCATCTTTCTGTGCCATTGCGGTCTGTTGTTCAGCTACTATCTCTTGCAATTCCTCAACTGTATCATAAAGTTCCACATTGCGGTCATACACCTCTTCGTACATATGGGCAGTTATCGAGTTAAGTGGAAGTTCTTCCTCTTCGTCCTCCTCACCCGACTGTGGCAGCTCAACAGGGTCCTCCTCATCCTCATCAGGTACTCTCTCCTACTCAACTACTGTGACCGACGGAACTGTTTCCCGTGGCAGTAGTTGTTCCCAAACCACCTGAATATCTTAAGGCTCCTCCTCTCTAGCCTGACTGGATCCTCCTATATTAGTCATCCTGTCAACCAAATTTTAAGTTTTAATTACTAATCATTACTACTCGACACTCACGAGCACATAAGTTGTAATCACATAAGCACATAAGCATTTTATTACTCTTTCCTTAACAACTCGATAAGAGTTTATCATCACTATCTTTTCAAAGGTTACTTCCTAAGGCTTTTTCCTACCTAAGATTCATAACCTAAAGCTTTGATACCAACTTGTGACACCCCCAATTCTAGGTACTTCATTTCCACAAGATTTGGTGCTCACTATCCATACATTCATACTATCTACTCAAATAAAATAATATTTAAACCATAATCCTCCCTTTAAATAGGGTTACATCATTAAATTAAAAAAAACATCACAGGTTGTCTAACCTTTAAACATCATTCAAGTGCGAAAATAAAATTATTACATTACGTCATTATTAAAAAGTCTATGGCCATCACAATAAACAAAATTACAAGTTTGCATCACTTGTACATTTTTCCCTTTCCTTTGCTAGTTGAAGGCTCATCTACCTTCCCAACTTTAGCTGCAATGAGTATATAAATATGCAAGGGTGAGCAAAACAATTGCTCACTAGATATAACAATAGATCAAATGAATAATAATAATAATAATAATTGCCAACAATAGGTTCATCAAAACTGAAAAGTACTCTAACAATGATAATCAAAAACTGAAATCCAAAATATGGAATATATTTAACTAAGGGTTATAAGACCATGAACTATGTCCACAGTTGCGATTAATCTTTCAACTCCAACTTTAACAGTCATAAGACTATAAGGACTCCTCGTACTTAGGGGGATCAGCCCTTCGTACAATGTATTGTGCACAAACATTTCAACACTAAGCGTAAATTTTCCCCTATTAATAGGGTTGTTCATCTCAGTATTTAGAGTACAAGTCCGCACCAAAGAAAGTTTGGTTTGGATAAGCTTTCAAGGGTAATTTGAAGTTTAACGATTATCAAATAGAGGACTAGTTGAATCAATTGTGTTTGATAACACAACAGTTGATCAATAGTAATATAATATGGAACAATGAATAAGTGTAAGCGAACTAACTACATCTTGAACTCATGCTTAGAAACAATCACAAAGCATAAGTATTGAATGACAATTAATCTTGCTTGAACAAAATAAAGCTAGGACTATGAACATTTGAACATACATTAAGTAATAGCAAGCTGAAATAATGTTTGCTCATTATAAGAATAGCTTGTGTCAAGTAAATGAACTAAGATAATTCAACATTAGAACTTAGAATTCAAGGAAATTGTATTCATAGTACATGAAGGGCAATAAAGAAACTTGTGTAACAATAAACAAGTTATAATACATCAATAAATATTGGAATTCAAAACTTGTTCGAATAAAAATAAAGATATAGCTAGCTTGTTCAAATCATGGTTAAGACTACGAGAGTTCGCTTAATGAAATTTTAAAGTAAGAACTTGCTCAACATAAATGTAGAGTTAAAAGGCTTGCTTAATGTAAAAAGAGAGTTTAGAAACTTGCCTCGAGCGCAAGCTAAAATATTAAACTCACGTTCACCTATACATTAGTTTAGAACCACATTATCTATTTGATATGCTAACATACCACAACATATACATTTTTAGCTAAACTTATCATCTTAGCACAAGTCTTATGCTACCATATATATATATATATATATATATATATATATATATATATCAGAATTCACAATTGTTAACATCACAACACCTATCTATCATTCATTGAATAAACTAAGTTATCATATAATGCATTTGTAACCTACTAATCACTTTTACACTATGAATTCATACTCCATATAACACAATTATGTTTTAGCCTTGTTGTTACATGTTGGACACATTAACCTATCATTAATCTAAGTTAAATTGAACGCCCAAAGTCTGCATAATTAACAGACTTCACTGTCTGTCGTAGAGTACTGGCGCGGCCGCGCCAGTTTTACATTGGGTTGAGGCGCGCCCGCACGACACACCAGTTCCATTTTTTTTTTTTGCAGAACATGGTTACGGCAGTTTTCTTAAGCTAACTAACACGAACTTTACCCACCAAACAGTGCTAATAACATGTAAAAATGGTATAGAACTATCACAAACATATTTGTGAACATATTCCATCAATTAAAACAGTTTAACAACAATTTAATCTAGGTTAATTTCTCAAATTCCATATTTTTCATATAAAACACAAATTTTGATATTCATCCCAAAAATCAACACTATGATTTCAATACTAGGCCAAATCACTCCATTCAAATTACGCTATGTTCGTTTCTTAATGAACTAACATAATCAAGCTTCAATTTACCATTTCACATACTAATTAGCCACTAAAATTGATACTTTTCATGAACCATATGAAAATACATATACTGTCAAAATTTTCTACTATTAGCGAATTTAACATACGAAATTCTTGTTTTAAACATAACTATAGCATTATAAGCATGTATCATCACAATTACTAAGTATATATCCATAATTCACCAATTTTATTTCACAGAACACAAACAAACCATGCCGTGAATTCATATATGCATATATATATATATATATATATATATATATATATATATATATATATATATATATATATATAATTAGGGAAAATACCTTCAATTAGCGTGATAACTTCTTGCAAACACCTACTGAATTAGCTTTGAAATCCTTAAGATTCCTCTCAATCTCTCTCAAGTTTCACTGCCAAGCTCTGTCAAACACTCTTCTCAATATAGCCAAATACCAAGTCACGTAGCACTTAAGCGCAAAGGAAAAATTGATAACCTTAATAGTCCTAATAACTAACATCAGTTAAAAAGAAACGTATATAATATAAATGTATTATATTTATTATTTTAATTTATTTACTTATTTTATTTAAATTTAAAAACTAGAAATTCCAAAAGCCATAAGGCTTTGTTTGGCAAAACCCTTTAAATTTTAAAGAATTAATATATTTAAGCTTTGTTTGGCAAAAATTAAATTAAACCCTTTTTAATTTATTTTAATAAACACTTTAGTTTATAATTTATAATCACATATTATTTTTTTGGATCTTCATATCCAACATTAATTCATTAAATTAATCACATACTATATTTTAATTAAATATAGCATTTTAGCAAATATCACAAAATTATAATTTTCATTATAACTTTATTTAATAATTTAATATACCATTTTAAATTATTAATTAACAATATAGCACTTCATGTCATATGACAACTCTCTAAATTATATATTAATTTAATTTAGAATATTATCTAATAAATTTAGATTCAATAACCATTACATCAATAAAATATTTATTTCATCAATTTTAACAATAAACACATCAAATAAATATTTATATTTAATAAATATTTAAAATTTCGGATCGTTACATCTCATTCCAAACATACATCATTATATAACTAAATATAACAACATACATTCTTAAATCCCAAGTTCTATTACCTTAAAACATCTTTCATTGCAAATAATGATAATTACATTATTCATTACGTTTTACAAGAGTGACTTTCATCCGCCACCAAAGATACATAACAGTTCATTAAACTATTCTATAGTTTAATTACTATTCTACATTAAAAGTCTTGGCTTGCTCTTCATGTTCATTCATGTAATGAATGTCACTTCATCAAGATACCGGTCGGTTTGATCTTTACGGGATCCTTAAGTTCAATCTAGCATCGTTCGCTGAAAATATTTTTATTTAAAGAAAGAATGAGCATTCAATTGCTTAGCAAATCATAGCAGTTGAATCACAACAACATCAAGAAACACATAATCTTTTAAGAATTCCAATAACCAAACAAAGGTTATGGAACAACTCGAATAATAGGAATAAATATGATCCTATAATTTTAAAATATTAGTCACATTCACTTTGAAATACTTTCATTCTTCTGCCCTTTCATTAACATGATGTCTGGTTAGATTCATTAGCATAGATTTAACAATAACGGTTCATGAATAAATAGAACTCTTTCATATTGAACAGTTCAATAACAGAACAGTTCATCTCATAGAAACACCGAAGTGTTAAAATTATGGCACAAGACCTCATACATTCTACCACTTTGTACAAATATCACACATTTGCACATAGATACAACTTCTTAAGTTCAACATCTGAGAAAGTTTAAGAAACTAACATTCATTTAGAATATGAATAAAGTTAAGAAACTTGCCTCAAGCACAACTATAACTTATAGTTTACGTTGAACTGTTTACCGCAATCCATATATATCACATAAGGAAATAGCACATACATCAATTATTCATATATTTGACTTACGTATTGATTTAAACTTAACTTTACTTCCTATGGCTCGCGTTCTTGTAATCTAAGTTTACGCAACCAAACTTTCTTTTCATTCCTTCCGCATTATGACATACGGAGATGTCTTAACTCATACGATCATCCTCATTGATGATTTACATTCTCATCTTCCTCTTATAGCTTTTCTAGGGCTTAACTAATCCTATATATCTATATATGTGAAAAGAATCACCTTTTCAACATACATATTCATAACTCTATACTTAGCACACATCGTGTCTCTACTAGTGTTCCATATAGTACTCTGAGAAGTTTCCCATAAACAGCCAACAAATTAGTTTTCTGTCTCATCTACACTGTCTTTCACAGCGATTTAGATAGGTTGCGAGTTCGTATTAACCTTTGCTCTCTAAAGGAATTGTTTAGCCCAGTTACTATATGTCAACCATTAAAGAGTATGATTATACCACAACTTAAACTTAACTTATCCGAACCATTAAAACTAAAATGTTCGTTAAGTTGATTTTCTTTTCTTATGGCTTTCTGACAACCAAATGTCATACCTCAGGATTATTCAATACCGTCTAAGTCATACAATCTTTTGTATACTCAAACGATCATTCAATGTTAATATTATGCGTTCATATCATTAGGCATTTTTATATTACCTTATTCATAACTTATAACGTCCGATTCATTTAACTCGGAACGTTATCCAAGTTATTATCACTAACTCTGTGATGCCCCCAAATCCGGGTATCTTCCAACTCGACATATGGTGCTACACGGTGCTACAGTTCACACATACATTCAATTGAAATTCCTCAAAAGAACGAATATGTCTTATATATATTCCAAAACAATATTACCATTCCCCAGGTTCTTAATAACTATTACATTTGCTCTTTTCATAATATCAAATATTAATATCATTCACCTATACTATTACATAATTAATCTACAGGTTTGCCTTAACCTTCCCTTTATCCTTGTCGGATCCTTCGGTCCGTTCGCTCTTAGCTGCATTCATATGGTTCAAGCAAGAGTGAGCATAACTAGCTCAGTAAGTACAATAATTCTAATTAAATAACATGCTTGAAACATAGGAATCGTATATCTTCAATAACTGAACAATAGTTACGAAGTACTATCGATAATTCAAAATAGCACTTCTTTTACTTCAAAACGTTTCATAATGAATAGCATTCATTATACATAGAACTCGATCCAAGACCTTGAGCATTTCTTACTTTCTTTGAAAAGGACAACCTGACACTAAGTCCGTAAGTTTGGCATATCTTACGAGCACGTCTAGGTGATCAACCTATAATACTCTATGTTGATCAACACTACATTCTTTAAGCGTATGTACATTTAAGTTATGGCAACCTCACATGCCTGTCGTTTGACGACAACACATTTTAGCTTACTCAGTCTTCATTTGAAAACCACACCAACATAGTTTGGTAAAACATTGACAATACTTTGATAGATTATAAGAAATCCAACATATCGTAAGTCTAGCCGAATGAATTGGCTCTGACTTCATCATACACTAATTCATGTGTAAGAATACATGAATCATAAAGATTGTCCAGATTGAACTGAGACAAGGGTTAGAACACTTGCCTTCAGCATCTGCTACTGTTATTACACGTTCACTTTAAGTCTTTAAGGTCTCTATAGTAGATGATCACATAACATAACACATTAGGTCATGAATACACATACATGGTTCCTAATGAATTTTACCCTTCTTCTCAATCTAATCATGACTTAGATTTTTTATTATTGGTTTCGGCTTATCACATTACATTGCTCTGACATGTAATTAATCTTTCGTCAACCTTCAGTTGCAATACTTAAGGTCTTTAACATCAATTAAGAATGTTACTTCAAGTTCCTTAAGGTTGTACTTCACTGCTAACTATCTGTCTTTCTTTTTATCTTCACAATCTTTCTTTACTATGCAAACCCTATGGCTGGCGCTCGTCAGTAAGTTTACCCCGGTTCCAGTGCTGCGGCGCCAAACTCCAGTAGGTTATGGCTTTCTCAGCGCTGCGGCGCCACCTATTTGGCCTTGGGCTGGCGTCGCGGCGCCAACTCTGTGCACCAGAAAAATTTGACAGACTTTTAACTTTGTGAACTTCCTGGACTCCAAATTTGATCATTTTAAGTCCGAATTTGCTCGTTCAAAAGTCGTTAGCTCACAAATCACATACTCTACGTGTTCATACAAGAATTTTATATTTTCAAATTCGTTAACTCAAAAGTCACCTATGAGTTCATTTTTAACGAAAACGATAAACGTTCATGAATGTTCAACGCTCGTTTCTTCATTCTAAGTCGGAATTCGGTTATTTTTGAGTCCGCAACTTTATAATGCCACATAAGACTTGTTCCCATTGAAAACCAACATTTTTGAGCTTAATACCAAAATTCGACTTCTAATCCGAGAATTTTACGAATTTAACAATTATCGTCCAATCGTGAGAATTCCGACAAAACTTCGTTACTTATGATTTGCTCATCGTTCCAAATGGATTATTTCCATATATTACATCAACTTATTTTCATGATAAGTTATTACTTGTTCTTCGTGAGTTTATAACTTATAAAAGTATAAACTACATACAATTTCATTTCTCATTACTTATAATGGATTAAGTCTTCTAACCACCATTCTCACATCTCCTTATCATACAACTTCATTCATGTAAACATGTTACAAGTCTTACAAACTCTTCCTTAGTTCATAACGGGTCTATGAACGAAGTGCTTATTCACGACTTATTAAGACTTAGGTCCTTAGATTATTCATTCTTATCATTTCTTAGCATACATGTCTATCAATCAACACTTCTCCTATCAACCTATAATTATAGAGATGGAAGATTTATGACATAGGATCATTACCTTTGATGATCAAGCTTGTTCCTCTTCTTTTCTAATAATGGAAGTCTAGCTTATTCTTGCTTATTCTCTCCAACAAATAAGTTGTATTATGTTGGATGAAATTAACAAGTGTAAAAATGATCTAACTCTCCCTCTATTTATAGGATTGCTAAGGTTAGGGCATAGTGGTCATTATGCCATCCCACCTCCTTAATCAAACCTCCTTACTATTCATTACTTAAACCCTAAGTTTACTTGCTAACCACAACACTTATCCATTACTTGCTCGTCACAACTTTTACTTAGACACCAAATTTAACCATATGATCATGGGTTGCCCCATGGGTCACGCTAATCCATTGGATCAATAGCTTGGGTTTTGAGTTTAATTAACATATCATACACTTAGGCTTGTATTAACAAACCTAATTGGACTTTACCATTACTTACACTTGGGCTTGCATTAATCCACATTGGATTATACATTACAACCCTTTGGGCTTTAACATTGATTAGCATTGGGCTTTATTATTATCCCAATTGGATTTAACAACTTCTTACCAAATCCTACAAGTCCATTAATTTAGGTTAAAGCCTTAGAACATAAACTCTACGTATTATTCTCGTATTCTAACTTGTATACTCATTCATAATATATGATATACCATCATTCACACATACTCGTATAATACTTCGTATCATACTCGTATTCATTACCTCGCACAATACATACATATCATGCGATCATTACTTAAGTTCCTTAACGCTTTATTTTCCCTAACTTCTCGAATTAAGTCTGTAGGCGAAAAATTAAGTTTTCCATACTCGAATTATTATTACATAATCCATCTCACCTCGGTATTCTATCATTACGAATATCTCGGAAGTTCAAAAATAATTTCCGAGCGGAAATCGATGAATAGTACTTTTCTGGAAATTTCTCGAAAATATTTTATTTTCGTCTTGAAAATTCAAACACTTTAATTCCTTCACGTAGTCAAAATACTACGACTTTCCGGCGTTTCTAGGTTATAGAACGACATTTAGCTTACTAACATAAATAATATAATTTTATTCATTATTTAAACAAATAAAATTATTTTACAAATTATTCAATTTTCTGGGTTGTTACACTCTCTCCCCCTTATAAGGATTCTATTCCCAGAATCTCGCTAACAAAAAAAAATTACACAAACAAATGAGGGTAATTCTTCTTCATCTTTTCTTCAAGTTCCCACGTTGCTTCTTCGGCATTGTGCTTCTTCGACATCGTGGTTCTTCCATAACACCTTCACGGAAGGTATAACTTTGTTCCGTAGAACGTGCTCCTTTCTATCAATAATTTGAATCAGCATCTCTTCATACGTTAAGTCCATCTCGATATGAATAGGCTCATACTCTATTACGTGCTTATAATCTGGCTTATAACGTAACGCCGATACGTGAAACACGTTATGTATTCATTCTAGGTCTGAAGGTAACGCTACCATATAAGCTACCTCGCCTACCCGTTTTAACACTTCAAAAGGTCCTATAAACCTTGGACTTAACTTCCCCTTCTTTCTGAAGCGTATCTTTTCTTTCCAGGGAGATACCTTTAGAAATACATACGAGCCTACTTCAAACTCTCTATTTACTCGATGCAAATCTGTAAACTTCCTTTGTCTATCTTGAGCTGCTACCAATCGCATTCGTATCAGCTTTATGACATCCGCTGTTTGATGTACCATTTCAGGTCCTAGCATTCGGCGTTCTCCTACTTCATCCCAATACAACGGTGTTCTGTATTTCCTTTCGTACAAAGCTTCATAAGGCGGCATGTCTATGCTTGCATGATAACTATTGTTATATGCAAACTCTACTAATGGTAGATGATCATCCCAACTACCCTTGAAATCTATGACGTAAGATCTCAACATATCTTCTAACATATAAATTGTCTTCTCACTCTGTCCATCGGTTTGTGTATGATAAGTTGTACTCAACTTCAGCTGCGTTCCCAACTGCTCTTGCAGACTCCTCCAAAAGTTTGATGTGAATCGTGCGTCACGATCTGACACAATCGAAACTGGTACTCCATGTCTGGAAATAAATTCCTTAACATAAAGTTTAGCTAACTGGTCTAAGTTATACTTAATCTTAATTGGCAAAAAGTGAGCCGACTTAGTCAACCGGTCTACTATTACCCAAATCACATCATTCCCTTTTTGAGTAATCGGAAGTCCCACCACAAAGTCCATTGTGATATACTCCCACTTCCACTCCAAAATTTCCAATGATTGTAACAAGCCACTTGGTCATTGATGTTCGGCCTTAACTTTCTGACAAGTCAAGCATCTACTCACATACTCGGCTATCTCTCTCTTCATGTTCGGCCTCCAAAAACTCTGTCGAAAGTCTTGATACATCTTAGTGCTACCGGGATGAATCATGTACCTCAAACTATGAGCCTCTTGTAATACTTGCTCCTTTAATTTCGTCTCATTTGGAACCCAAATTCTTTCTTCAAACCTTAATAATCCCTAATTATCAAGACTATACTTTATATCTTTTTCATTGATTAACCGCTTCTTCATCTGGTCACACTCGTCAGTTTTGAGCTGCACCTCCTTGACTCTCTCTATAATGGTAGATTGAATCTCCGTTGCAAACAGTCTCTGTCTCGATTCACTTGGCAACTTCACCTCTATCTCCATCCTAGCCATCTCTGTTATTAACTCAGTTTGAGCCATTAACATAGACAACTTTTCCTGACCATTCCTACTTAAGGCATCGACAACTACATTGGCTTTTCCAAGGTGATACAGGATTTCACAATCGTAATCCTTTATTAACTCCAGCCATCTCCTCTGTCTCATATTCAACTCCTTCTGTGTGAAGATATATTTTAGACTCTTATGGTCCATATATATCTCACATTTCTCTCCGTAAAGATAATGTCTCCATATCTTTAAGGCAAAAACTACCGCGGCTAGTTTCAGATCATGAGTAGGGTAAACCTTCTCATAAACCTTTAACTGCCTTGATGCATACGCAATAACCTTGGCATGCTGCATGAGCACGCAACCAAGTCCTCTATGCGAAACATTGCTATAAACTACAAAATTTCCTGTGTCACCGGGTAATGAAAGAACAGGCGCTTCACTTAACCTCTTCTTCAGTTCTTGAAAACTGTCCTTGTATTTCTTAGTTTACGCGTATTTCACTGTCTTCCTTATCAAGTTAGTCAACGAAGTAGCTATCTTCAAAAAATCTTGGATGAATCTCCGATAGTAACCCCCTAACCCTAGGAAACTCCATACCTCAGTTGGCGTTTTCGGTTATTCCCAATTCATCACGGCTTCCACCTTTGCTGGATCAACTGAAATCCCTTCATAGTCAATGACATGACGTAATAATTGTACCCTTTCTAGCCAAAATTCACACTTAGTGAACTTCTCATATAACTTCTCATTCCTTAGTGTTTCCAACACTATTCTTAGGTGTTCGGCATGATCTTCTGGCATCTTAGAATAGACTAGAATATCATCGATAAACTCTACGATAAACTTGTCCAAATATTGTTTGAACACTCTGTTCATCATATCCATAAATGTAGCTGGTGCATTAGTCAACCCAAATGACATCGCAATGGCCATAACGAGTCCTGAATGCGATCTTTGGTACGTCCTCCTTCATAACCTTCAGCTGGTGATACCCCGTCCTCAAATCTATTTTAGAAAAATACTTTATCCTTTTCAACTGATCAAAACGATCATCGATCCTGGGCAATGGGTATTTATTCGTTATCGTCAACTTGTTCAACTCTCGGTAGTCGATACAAAGTCTTAACGATCTGTCCTTCTTGACAAATAGTACCGACGCTCCCCACGGTGAAACACTATGTTGAATGTACTTTCTGTCCAACAGTTCTTGTAATTGTATCATTAACTCCATCTCTGTGACAACCCGAATTTTTATAAGTTATTAAAATAGGAATTTAATAATTAAAATTCTTATTACGAGATGTTTTGAGTTTGAGTATGTATATATACGTGCTATATATTTTGAAATATGTGATCTGGTGTGAAGAGAAATATATATTCATATATCGGAAAAGTGAGGTTTAATAGTTAAGTTAACTATTGAAGAAATTAAATGAATTTTGTAATTAATTTTAAATATTTATTGAATTAAATAAATATTTTAAATAATTTATTTATTGAGAAAACTAAATAATTTATGAAATTGTGGTATAATAATTTAGTTACGTGTGTATGATAATTAAATTAAAGCAAAGGTAAATTTTATTCTTTGAAGATTTAATTTAATGAATTAATTAAATTAAATGAGTTGTTTAATATTAAAGAAAATAAGTAATTAAATAAAGTGATGTTTAAGTTTAATTTATTAATTAAATTAGATATATGATTATTTATTAATCATCAGAATAATTATAATAAAATTATAATAATTATAAATATCATTTTAAGTTATGTAAATTGGTTACAGGTGTAACAAATAAAAACTATATAATATAATATTATTAAAATAAACTAGTGGGGGGTAATTGTGTGTAGCCAAACAAGACCTTGTGGCCTTTGGCTTATTGTAACTGATGCAGACGTATTGTTTTGCTACCGGAAGAGTACGTGGGTGAAAGCCATATCAGTTTATATTTTTACGCATCTTATTTTCCTAATGCTAACTAAGATAGAGTGTTGGAGAAAGCAAGAGAAAAACACAGTGAAAGAGAGAATTCTCTGAGATTGTCTAGAGATAGGAGAGGAATTTCTAAGCCTTGACATCATCTCTTGCTAGCATACAACTAGGGTTTGAAGGTATATTTTACTTCTAATGTTATGTTTTGAGTTTCTATGATCATCTTTTGTAAATTACTTAATCATGTTGGATTGAAATATATACATATATATGGTGTTATAATCTGTTAATAATCAGGTGTGAGTACTATTTGATGAACAAATTCGTGAGAATTGGTTTGTAGAAAGAAAAATAAATAACAGTGATATGTTTATATGAAATTGGCTTTAGAATGTACAAAATTTCATGCATAATCTGTAAATTGATGTTGGATTATGTTAGTATGTGAAGAAACGAAAACAACGTAGTTGGAATGGTATCAATTGGTTAAGAAACAATGATTTGGCAATCGAATTCGTTAAACATGTCAAAATATGAAAATAGAGTATGAACATGTGTTTTGGGTCAAATTTTAGGTTGGTTAATGTTTTTATAAATCGTTATAATTTTAGTATGTTGTAGTTCTATGAATTGCGAGTCCATAGAATCGAAAACCAACTAATTCAGACTTAAAACGAGAAAGTTAAGGTAAAAACTGTAAACTGGGCGAGGTCGAGCGCGGGCGCGCGACTAATGGCGTGGGCGCACTGGAATGAGGGGGAAATGGGTGCGGCCGCGCCCATAGTGTGTCAGGTGTGACTATTTTGACCTATTTAGTTAAATAGGCATAACGTTTTCATACGAACTCCGATTAAGGCGATTCAAGATGATCCGGAACGAGGACAAATAGACCTACAACTTTCATTCTCTAAGTGTTTCAATTTGAGGTCCTTAGCAAGTGTTAAATAGGTCATCTTTAGGACTGTTATGTTTTCGGGGACAATCAGAGGGCGTCGGGTATGCACGTATGCAAGTGTAGTGCTTCTGATGATAAAAGATGTTGTTCTAAGTTATAAAACATAAATATTATGAAGCAGAATGATGCTTAACATTAATAAATGATGTATGTGATAAGTTGTATAAGTATACTAAGCACACACACTACAAGAAAATCGGCTAATTATGACGGATGTAACCTCGACGGATTCTATTTTGTTGTACATAACATACTTTTGACAGAATAATCCATCGAATATAATTCCCTCGAACATATGCTAAGCACTACGGAATTCCGTCGAAAGTATAAGGCCCTCAATGACGCCAAGTTTCCCGTCAGCGCGAAAACTAAAATGACGCCAAGTTTCCCGTCAGCGCGAAAACTAACTTCGACCAAATTATCATTATTTTCGAGGAAATGCCCGTCGACGATAAGTTAATTCTGAGGGACTTATTTTCGACGGCTATTCCGTCGGAATTCATTAATAAAACCGTAAAAAAAATCAGATCAGCCCCAGACGCCCATTTCTTTTATTTTATTTCCATCTCCCGACTCTTAGTCTCTCCATCTCTCGACTGTTCATCTCCATCTCTCCATCTCTCGATCTCTCCATCGACTTTGCAAAGCTTTCTCCCATTTCTTTCGTCCTCATTTTTCCGACTGTTGCTCGTGGCGGCGGTGGTGGTTTGGTAAAGCTCGTGGTGGCACTGTGGTGGTTTGGGAAAGTTCGTGGTGCCGTCGTTTCCTCCTCCTCCTCTACCATTATCAGCTAGCTTGTCGGCTTTAAGGTTCTGCCATAATTTTTCCCCTATTTAGAAATCCCCAATTAACTCCATAATAATTGTTAATATATAGTTTTTCTGCCATAATCAGTAATTATAAATAGTTTTTCTTATAATAATTATTGATAATTTATGCCCTAATGTTCCCCTATTTAGAAAATTACATATTTAAAGAAAGGGTTTGGGACTTTTACATGTTCTGATATTCTGATTTTGTGATATTGTTAATTGATGAGGAGTTATATAATTTGAATTGGGACTGATTGAGGAGTTATATTTGGGACTGTTACATATATGTTCTGATTTTGTGATTCTAGCAATTTGAATACATATTTTGCTTTGTGATCAGTTTGGGACTAATATATTTTTTGCTTAGTTTTGGGACTGATAAATTATGTGTTTTGAATTGGGTTTGGTATTGAGTATATACACATGTTAATCAGTAAGTTTTTGGGTTTACTAAACTTTGGGGTTGATTTATGTTATCAGTTATTCTTTAGTAAGTGTGTGATGATGATGTTTGATGTAGGTATATTTGTTATTTCTGACAGAATTCTTGACAGAATTTCTGTCAGAATTATTCAATTCCAAAATTTGATTTAATTTAATAGATAAATTAATTTAATAAATAATATTTAAAAATATATAATATAATACATATAAAATACAATAAAATATAATAATACAATAAAATAAATTTAATTTAATTTAATAATAAAAAAATTAAAATAAATTAAATTAAAATAATAAAATAAATTAAATTAAAATAAAAAAATTAAATAAAAAATAAAATAAAATAAATAATAATTAATAATAATAAACTAAATTAAATTTAAATTAAATAAATTTAATTTAATTTAATTAATTTAACATAAAATTAAATTTAACGAATTTAATTTAAAATTTATATAATATAATAATACAAAACAAAATAAAATATATTAAAACATAATAATAATTTTAATCTGATTTAATAAAATAATAAATGAATTTAATTTAATATAATAAAATAATCGAACATTATATTATATATTATAGTACAAAATAAAATAAAATACCATAAAATATAATAATAAATACAATTAAATTTTATAAAATACAATTAAATTTTATAAAATAAAATAAAATAATTTAATAGTAGTCTTCATATATATTCCAAATAACAATTCTCAGAAACTAAGTAGCACTTAGTTTTTCATTGGCAAAAACTAAGTAGCATTTGCTTAGTTTGCCACAATTTTCAATAAACTCAATAATTAAGTATTATATGTATATATATATATATATATATATATATATATATATATATATATATATATATATATACACACACACACACACACACACACACATATGTACTATAATATGAAACTTAGAAACCCGTTTGACAAATAGGAGTGAATGTCGAACAGTAGTCTCTATAGATTCCAAATAACAATTCTCATAAACTAAGTACCGCTTACTTAGTTTGTTATCATTGGCAAAATAAACTAAGTAGCATTTGCTTAGTTTGCTACAATTTTCAATATATAAATGCAATAACACTCTCCTTACGTATATGTACTCTTTCTTGTATGCAGGTTTCGACATAGCAGTAATAGCTAATAGTACTCCAACCGGTTCCTCGGCAACAATTAAAAAAAAAGGGGTCGTAGTTCCTATTTGTGTCCTATACTCGAATAATAAAGGTAATTGAATTACTGCAGACATTCCTCATTGTTCCATCATAACAGATGGCAACATCCGGAAAGAGTGCCAGTAAGTTGTTGAACAAAGTTTTAGGTTAAGCAACCCTCTAGATGAGCGAACGATCACTTCTCTACTAGGAATGAATCATCTCCCCATATGAGTCCAATCCATGATATAAACAGCTTCTCACCACTCCGAATTCCTCAGATGGGTAGTTCCCACAGAATGTCTCACCTCTTATATGAGAACTATCCATTGGAGGAATTTGGAGTGGTGAGAAGTTGCCTATATCATGGATTGGACCCATATGGGGAGATGATTCATTCCTAGCAGAGAAGTGATCGTTCGTTCATCTAGAGGGTTGCTTAAGCTGAAACTTTGTTCAATAGCTTAATGGAACTCCTTGGGGATGTTGTCATTTGTTATGATGGAACAGTGAGGAATGTTTGCAGTAATTAAATTAACTTTATTATTCGAGTATAGGACACAACAGGAACTACGACTCTTTTTTTTTACGGTTGCTAACTCAAGTAGAGATTCCACATAACAATTCTAATAAACTAAGTAGCATTTTCAATTATATATGTCCTATACTTTGAAACTTAGAAACCCGTTTGACATACACTCAGTAGGGGTGAATGTTGAACAGTCCCCAGTTTGGGACTGTTATTGGATGTTATGTCTCGCACCTATGCCGGTGCAAATACGAAACGGTACATTTTTTTTTTATTTTGAGGATTAATCGACTGTTATCTCTATATGTTCTCCGAGTGCATACTTAGATTAAGTTATCTTAGTCTATTTCGTGTGCTTGGAGACCATGGGGAGGTGCTGCCAAAATTTTCTTAAAACTCATGAAACGTACTCAACATGTTTGCACTAGTGACGAGATACATCCAATAACGGGATAGAAGCCTTAACCCTGTCCTGTAGAGATACTATGTAAATCTAACTCACGCATGAATATCCAAATTAACTTAATGCGTACTTCTGTGTAGTTAAAAATGTCAGTCGATCGGAGTTGGATGTACCGTAGGATACCCAATGATGGGAGGGGATTAGTCTCAACTTATCGTGTCGGGGTTTTAGATTTCTTGAACAAAGCACTAGAACATACGGATGATCCGAATGGGAAGATGCGATACCCGTGTGTCAAGTGTAAAAATCTGATTTGGAAGAAAGTCGACAAGATTAAATTCGACTTATTTTCTCATGGATTTGTGGATGGGTACTTCGTATGGACTCATCACGGGGAATCAGAAGTGATTAAAAATATTATGGAACAAGCAATTCCACGGGATTCATACGTCGAGCAGTATGATCCAGTTGAGATATTGGTCGATGCTTATGGCCCTACAACTATTGACTGGGCTGAATATGAACCTTCTTCAAGCAGTGCAAAGAAAGTGCCAAATGATACAGCTGCTTCCTTTTACAAGTTGCTATTTGAATCTGGGGTCATGTTGAATCCGGAAAATGATACGGACACCAAGATTTATACAGTGACGAAGCTCTTACACTTCAAGAATGAGCACGACTATAGTGAGAGAGGTTTCAACGATTTGCTCTCTATAATTGGACAGTTCTTACCCAAGGATCATACTCTTCCTGCGAATTATTACGAAGTGAAGAAGATGGTCAAGGGGTTAAATATGGGGTATTAGAAAATCGATGCTTATGAGTAGGATTGCATGTTATACTATGGGGAGGACAGAGATAAGGGACAGTGTGATATATGCAGCTTATTGCGCTACAAGGTTACAAAACATGGAGGGAAGGAGAAACATGTTCCCAGGAAAATCTTATTGTACTTTCCACTTGCTCCGAGACTTCAACGGCTATTCATGTCATCTCATACGGCTCAACATATGAGTTGGCATCGAACAGGGGATGTTGTGCCTGGTCAGCTGACTCACCCAGCGGATGGAGATGAATGGAAGAGATTTGATGTAAATTATCCTGAGTTTGCGGAAGAAGTTAGGAATGTTAGGCTTGGCAAGGCTACTTGTAAGACCCCAACTTATTAATGAATAAAATCAAATTTTCTCTAAATATTATTGTGAATAATAAGGGGTTAATTTGATATAATACTTTGGTTATGGGTGAAATGTGCAAATTTTGCAAAATAAGCAAGTGGTTATAAAATATTTATTTTTGGTCGGTGAATATTCGGTTGGTCGTGGAATATTCTTGCTGTCGGGGAATATTCGTACGACGACGCAGCCTTGTGTGGGCCCCATAACGGAAAGCGATTGGATGAAGAAAACGACAAGTATAAGTTGTTGTTACCGTTAATACTGTTGGAATACCCGGTGGTTAAAAATACAGTAATAACGCGTGGTTGCATAGTAGCCACGGATTGCACAGTATAGTTGAATTATTGATTCGTACGTAAGAAGGCACTACTCAATAATTGTTACAGTAGTTATTATTCAATATTTTATTTTATTGATTCAATAATTGCTGCGTTGATATTTTATATTATTGTTGTTTCAATAATTGTTGCTGCACAGTATTTTCATTTATCAGATCAATAATTCATATTATTTGAATAATATTATTAGATAACATTATTGACAATGTCTAGAAAGTTCTGTCTAAGGAGAGGTTTGGTCATCTAATTGCGCGCCAGTAAGGAGAAATTCTTATTGGAAAGCCCCCTCTTTCCTGGGAACGGCCTGGTTGTCATAAATGTGATTCTGTAATATTATTTGTGAATAATTAATTATTGATTCATATGATAAGGAAATATTTATTTTATGTGGATATAAATGAGGGATATATTTTTGTGGTTAAAAATGAAGGAGTTAATGTGGAGGTTTTTGTCAGTATTTTTGTCGGAATGGAGGTATTAAAAATCAGGGTTTTTGAGATAGTTTGCGGGGGTTATAATTTTTAATCCGACCGTTGGATCGTGGTAATTTTTGGATATGTTATACATATATAAGTTGAGTATATGTCCATAAATTTTGAACCGTTAAAAATGAACGTATGATTTATTACGAATTTTACATGATGACTGGTTCAGAAATTGTTGAATTTTCGGAGTTTATCATTTTGGTGGAAAATTCTAGAATTGGTGGGCCCCACTTGTGGTTGGTGAAGAAATGTGCTGAATTATATTTCAAATGTGGTAGGTGGGAATAGTAGCAGGTAAAGCCATCAGGTTGCAGGTCAAACCTACCAAAATTTTCCTATAAATAGAGGGCTAAGTTAGAATTGAAAATCACACCAGAAACAAGTTTTCTCTCTTTCTCTCTCTAGATTATTGAGTGTATTTTGTGAGTATTTAGATACTTTGAGAGTTTCTATTCATCAGAGCAAGTTTCTTTCAGCCTTATACCGGTATTCCGACCAGAAGTACTGATATTTTGAGGTAAGGGATATTATTTTCTTTTTAATGATATTATTTTCTTCAATATCATTATGCTGAAATATTGATATGAGTTTTTATCAAATTTGGAACTTTTTGTGTCGGGGTTACTATTCACGTATACGGCACTATTCACGAATACGGCACTATTCACCGAAAAATAAAATTTTCCCTTTTTGTCCAAGATGTCTATTATGGTTACTATCTTTGATTGTATCCATGTTTTGATCTTTATTTTTGAATTCTGCTTCACAATTGATTATTATGAAGTATTATTGATCTTGGATAAACTGTTATACGAATCCCTACTATTTGTCCTTCTGTCTCATTGAATTCGTTCTCTTTAAGATATTTTTCATCATCCTCAGTCCTAAATGATGATATTACTGAATATCTTTGGCCTGTAGTGCAAAGATGTATAATTACTTGTTGAATATCTTTGGCTTGTAGTGCAAAGATGTATAATTACTTGATGAATATCTTTGGCCTGTAGTGCAAAGATGAACAGGTGTTGAGATGAACATGACCGACTGATGATACAAATGAATATCTTTGGCCTGTAGTGCAAAGATGAATATTTGGTTAAAGATGATTATTAATTGATGTTACAGGGATAAAATATTGATGATGGACTTTTAAATCTTAGAAGATAGTAGAATTCTTTCTCTACTTGACTCTTCTAATGGTTTGCTGTTTCCGCTGCAGTTGTTGATCTAAAACTTGTTGTCGATTATATTTTATCAGATTTTTCCCTGTTGAGGACTAACGATAATTTGTTGTATATTATCTTAGTCATAATATTCTTTACTGGGCTAGTTGAGCTCACTCTTTTCCTTTTTGTTCCATTTTTCTTCTCAGGAGGTGAGAACATAGCAGGATCTAGTCGGGGTATGGAGTGATGGTTCTAGAAAGATGTATTAGTAGTCCTCACTATTTCTGTAAAATAGTGTTTGAATAATTGTAATGAGGATTTATTTGAGTGTGGATATTGTCTAGAAGACAATATTTGTATTTAAACTCACAGTATGTGTTGTCGTATTTTGCACGACATTTGTATTATTGAAGTTGTAGTTTGCTTTCTGTACCATGTATTTGGCGACTCAGAATGGGTGTTGTATACCTATTTTGGGGGCGTCACAGTTGGTATCAGAGCTTAGGGATATGATCCCTGGCTGAGATGTGAGACAAGAACTAGGAGGGGAGAGACGGGGAATTCCTTCGCTAGTATGACCTGACTAAGTTTATTTGGTGTTTATTTGGTCGGTCAGAGTATAGGGATAATATATGACATGACTATTAACCCTTGTTTTATGGCAGTATTTAAGAATGGCAGCTGAGAACGTTAATAATGGAGTAAATCAGACCGTGGAGACACCTTTGATCACTACCCAGGGGAACGTGCAACAGGAAGGCAATATTCCTCCTGTAAACAACGTTACCGAGAAAACGATGAATGATGGAATGTTTAGGAGCTTTTTGCAGTTCATGCAAAATCAGACGAGGGAGACTCGTGTGCAGAATACGGGTGGAAATGATAACAACGCGCGGTTTGTCACAGCTAAGCAGTTCAAAGAATTGGGACCACCAGAATTTAAGGGAAAGCCGGATCCGATCATGGCGGAAACGTGGGTCAAGCAAATTACCAAGATATTTGATGTCTTGGGATGCACGGAGGAACAGAAGGTTCCATTCGCCACATTTATGTTCCGCGGTGAGGCAGACTACTGGTGGGAGTCTGTGAAGCGTACCCAGCCTGACGCACTCAACATGTCCTGGGAAACATTTCAAAAACTGTTCAATGACAAGTACTTTCCTGAAAGTATTCGTCATATGAAGGAGGTTGAGTTTATTAGACTGGAACAAAACAACATGACGGTGTCCCAGTACGAGGCGAAGTTTGCAGAGTTATCCAGGTTTGCACCTCATTTGGTCGAAAATGAGGAACGAATGACGCGGATGTTTCTGAGAGGTTTAAAACCTGAGATTCGTCAATACCTTATCTCTCATAAATTTTCTCTGTATTCAGACGTTGTCAACAGGGCCCAATTATTAGAGAGAGATAATGAGTATACTCAACCGAGGGACCACAACCAGGGTCATACCGGTGACAGCAATCATCAGAGCGATGATAACCAACGAGGAGGGAAAAATACGAACAAAGGCGGTAACCACTCGGGTGGTCATCGTGGCCATGATAATAGGAGAGGTGAGTCAAGTAGAAATTTCAGAAAGAGGAGATTCAACAATGACGGGAAGACATCAGCACCAGCACCAGCACCAACAACAAATTTTAGGGGAGGAGAACGACCGCCAGTTAGATGTTACAAATGCGGGAAAGAGGGACATATCAGCCCAAACTGTCCACAACAATCCAAGGTGTGTTACAACTGTGGGAAGGAAGGCCACATCGCTCGAGATTGTACTATAGCGAAACCAAGTTCAGCGGGAGTGGTGATTCCAAGGGCTGTCCCGGATAAGGCGAAATCAGCGGTTCCTGGAAGAGCGTTTTTCGTGACTGGTCAGAATGCGAGGAACCCGAACGAAATTAGCACGGGTTAGTTAATTATAAATTTTTGCGAATTTTATACCTTATTAGATACCGGTTCTACCCATTCTTTTATCTTCCTGCTTGTGCTCAACGTTTAAACTTGACTCCGGAGAAATTGGACTTTAACTTATCTGTTGAAACTCCGTTGGGTGAAACCTTCGTTACATCTACAGTTTATAAATCTTGCATGATCCAAGTTGGCGCTATCACATTACCTGTTGACCTTATCTCTTTAAAGATACTTGCTTTTGATGTGATTTTAGGAATCGATTGGTTAACTACTCATCATGCCAAATTGATTGCTTTTGTAAGGTTGTTAGTTTTCATATTCCTAAGCAACCTGTTATTCAAATTCAAGCAACCAAACCATTGAAGTCAAACTCTTTCATATCAAGCCGTAAAGTCATTCGTTTATTGAAAAACGGATGTCAAGCTTTCTTAGCTATGTTATGAACTTGAACAAAAATACGTCAGATGTGAATGATATTTCTATTGTTAGTAAAATTTTTGACGTATTTCCTGAAGAATTTCCTGGCTTAACCCAGAGCGTGATATTGAATTTTTGTATTGATCTTCAACCCGATACAAAACTCATTTCTAAAATCTTATATCGAATGACTCCTATTGAACTTCGGGAGTTAAAAACCTAACTATAGAAGTTGATAACCGAGCCTTTATCTGGTGACTTCCTTTATGGAATGCACTGAATCCAGACTCTCCGTAGGGGACGCCATATTCGTGCGGTAGTAAACTGATAGGTGTCATTGTGACGTGCTATCGAAGGTTGGGATATGAGTCACAGTTGAGAGCAATCTAAGTAGGTAATCGAAGTACGTAGCTTTCTAGGCTTAGCTGGTTATTATCGGAGATTTGTGGAAGGATTTTCTCGAATCGCTACTCCGTTAACTCAGCTGACTCGGAAAGATACAAAATTCGTATGGAGTGAGGAATGCGAGAAGAGTTTCCAAGAACTCAAGAGGAGACTCATTTTGGCACCTGTTTTGACAATACCATCTGGTTCGGATGGATTTGTTATCTACAGCGATGCTTCAGGCAAAGGGTTAGGATGTGTTCTCATGCAACATGGGAAAGTCATAGCCTATGCCTCACGACAACTCAAAGAATATGAGAGGAATTATCCTACTCATGATTTGGAGTTGGCAGCAGTCGTTTTTGCGTTGAAGATCTGGAGACACTACCTTTATGGGGAGAAAGTGGAGATCTATACAGATCATAAAAGCCTCAAATATTTCTTCACCCAAAAGGAACTCAACATGCGGCAACGACGTTGGCTTGAGCTGTTGAAAGATTACGATCATACCATCCAATACCATCCTGGAAAAGCAAACGTAGTAGCTGACGCATTGAGTAGAAGATCATATGCGGGTACGAGTGCAATGTTTTTAACACAAAGGCCCATTTTGTATGACTTGCAAAGGATGGAGATAGAGATGAAGGCTCCAAGTACCCACATGATGATATCAAATATACGAGTAGAACCGACTTTAATCGATAAAGTTAAAGCTGCTCAAGCTACGGATATAGAGCTGATGCGTATGAAGAAGAAAGTGCAAGAAGGTGCTATTCCAGAAGCAAGAATCGATGAAGAAGGAATACTTCGAGTCAACTCCAGACTTTGTGTTCCTAACGATTTTGACTTGAAGCATAGAATAATGATGGAGGCACACAACACACCGTTTGCAATCCATCCTGGGAGTACCAAAATGTATCACGATCTTCGACATACATTTTGGTGGAGCAATATGAAAAGAGAGATCGCGGAGTTTATCTCGAGATGTTTAACTTGTCAACGTGTAAAAGCGGAGCATCAAGTACCAAAGGGTCCATTGCAACCACTTGAGATTCCGAAATGGAAGTGGGAACACATTACTATGGATTTTGTTACGGGTCTTCCCAAGGTTTCTCAAGGCATATATGCGATTTGGGTTATTGTTGATAGATTAACCAAGTCCGCTCATTTCTTGCCGATACGTGAGACTTATTCCCTTGAACGTCTTGCTAGTATGTACGTGAACGAGATTGTGAGATTGCATGGCATGCCAGTATCCATAGTTTCGGATCGTGACCCAAGATTCACTTCACGATTTTGGGTTAGCTTGCAGAAAGCTATGGGCACGGATTTACGATTCAGTTCAGCATACCATCCTCAAACGGACGGACAATCAGAGAGGACTATTCAAACTCTTGAAGATCTATTAAGACTTTGTGTCTTAGATCTCAAAGGGAGTTGGGATAAGTACCTACCATTGGTGGAATTCTCCTACAACAACAGTTATCAGGCGAGCATAGGTATGGCTCCATTTGAGGCGTTGTATGGAAGAAAATGTCGTTCTCCAGTATGCTGGGACGAGGTGGGTGAAGCAACATTGTTGGGACCAGAATTGGTACGCATTACTACAGAGAAGATCCAAACGATTCGACAACGTATACAAACGGCACAGGATCGACAAAAGAGTTATGTGGATCTTCATCGGAAGGACGTGGAATTTAATATTGGGGATCATGTATTGTTACGTGTTGCACCATGGAAGGGAGTTACAAGATTTGGAAAGAGAGGAAAGCTCAATCCAAGATTTGTTGGTCCATTTGAAATTCTTGAGCGAATAGGAAATGTGGCATATAGACTCGCATTACCTCCAAGCATGTCTCGTGTTCATAATGTTTTTCACATATCTATGCTTCGTAAATATGTTAAAGACCTGAACCACATTATTGAGTTAGAACCAGACGAGATAGCTGAAGATTTAACGTACGAGGAGGTACCTGTTAAGATCTTGGATAGGAAAGAGCATGTCCTACGCACGAAGGTTATACCACAAGTTAAGGTTTTGTGGAGAAACCATGCTATTGAAGAAATGACCTGGGAGTTGGAATCAGAAATGAAAGCGAGGTATCCTCACCTTTTTGAAACATCAGGTACGTACGTCAATTTCGAGGACGAAATTTCATAAGGAGGGGAGGTTGTAAGACCCCAACTTATTAATGAATAAAATCAAATTTTCTCTAAATATTATTGTGAATAATAAGGGGTTAATTTGATATAATACTTTGGTTATGGGTGAAATGTGCAAATTTTACAAAATAAGCAAGTGGTTATAAAATATTTATTTTTGGTCGGTGAATATTCGGTTGGTCGTGGAATATTCTTGCTGTCGGGGAATATTCGTACGACGACGCAGCCTTGTGTGGGCCCCATAACGGAAAGCGATTGGATGAAGAAAACGACAAGTATAAGTTGTTGTTACCGTTAATACTGTTGGAATACCCGGTGGTTAAAAATACAGTAATAACGCGTGGTTGCATAGTAGCACACGGATTGCACAGTATAGTTGAATTATTGATTCGTACGTAAGAAGGCACTACTCAATAATTGTTACAGTAGTTATTATTCAATATTTTATTTTATTGATTCAATAATTGCTGCGTTGATATTTTATATTATTGTTGTTTCAATAATTGTTGCTGCACAGTATTTTCATTTATCAGATCAATAATTCATATTATTTGAATAATATTATTAGATAACATTATTGGCAATGTCTAGAAAGTTCTGTCTAAGGAGAGGTTTGGTCATCTAATTGCGCGCCAGTAAGGAGAAATTCTTATTGGAAAGCCCCCTCTTTCCTGGGAACGGCCTGGTTGTCATAAATGTGATTCTGTAATATTATTTGTGAATAATTAATTATTGATTCATATGATAAGGAAATATTTATTTTATGTGGATATAAATGAGGGATATATTTTTGTGGTTAAAAATGAAGGAGTTAATGTGGAGGTTTTTGTCAGTATTTTTGTCGGAATGGAGGTATTAAAAATCAGGGTTTTTGAGATAGTTTGCGGGGGTTATAATTTTTAATCCGACCGTTGGATCGTGGTAATTTTTGGATATGTTATACATATATAAGTTGAGTATATGTCCATAAATTTTGAACCGTTAAAAATGAACGTATGATTTATTACGAATTTTACATGATGACTGGTTCAGAAATTGTTGAATTTTCGGAGTTTATCATTTTGGTGGAAAATTCTAGAATTGGTGGGCCCCACTTGTGGTTGGTGAAGAAATGTGCTGAATTATATTTCAAATGTGGTAGGTGGGAATAGTAGCAGGTAAAGCCATCAGGTTGCAGGTCAAACCTACCAAAATTTTCCTATAAATAGAGGGCTAAGTTAGAATTGAAAATCACACCAGAAACAAGTTTTCTCTCTTTCTCTCTCTAGATTATTGAGTGTATTTTGTGAGTATTTAGATACTTTGAGAGTTTCTATTCATCAGAGCAAGTTTCTTTCAGCCTTATACCGGTATTCCGACCAGAAGTACTGATATTTTGAGGTAAGGGATATTATTTTCTTTTTAATGATATTATTTTCTTCAATATCATTATGCTGAAATATTGATATGAGTTTTTATCAAATTTGGAACTTTTTGTGTCGGGGTTACTATTCACGTATACGGCACTATTCACGAATACGGCACTATTCACCGAAAAATAAAATTTTCCCTTTTTGTCCAAGATGTCTATTATGGTTACTATCTTTGATTGTATCCATGTTTTGATCTTTATTTTTGAATTCTGCTTCACAATTGATTATTATGAAGTATTATTGATCTTGGATAAACTGTTATACGAATCCCTACTATTTGTCCTTCTGTCTCATTGAATTCGTTCTCTTTAAGATATTTTTCATCATCCTCAGTCCTAAATGATGATATTACTGAATATCTTTGGCCTGTAGTGCAAAGATGTATAATTACTTGATGAATATCTTTGGCCTGTAGTGCAAAGATGTATAATTACTTGATGAATATCTTTGGCCTGTAGTGCAAAGATGAACAGTGTTGAGATGAACATGACCGACTGATGATACAAATGAATATCTTTGGCCTGTAGTGCAAAGATGAATATTTGGTTAAAGATGATTATTAATTGATGTTACAGGGATAAAATATTGATGATGGACTTTTAAATCTTAGAAGATAGTAGAATTCTTTCTCTACTTGACTCTTCTAATGGTTTGCTGTTTCCGCTGCAGTTGTTGATCTAAAACTTGTTGTCGATTATATTTTATCAGATTTTTCCCTGTTGAGGACTAACGATAATTTGTTGTATATTATCTTAGTCATAATATTCTTTACTGGGCTAGTTGAGCTCACTCTTTTCCTTTTTGTTCCATTTTTCTTCTCAGGAGGTGAGAACATAGCAGGATCTAGTCGGGGTATGGAGTGATGGTTCTAGAAAGATGTATTAGTAGTCCTCACTATTTCTGTAAAATAGTGTTTGAATAATTGTAATGAGGATTTATTTGAGTGTGGATATTGTCTAGAAGACAATATTTGTATTTAAACTCACAGTATGTGTTGTCGTATTTTGCACGACATTTGTATTATTGAAGTTGTAGTTTGCTTTCTGTACCATGTATTTGGCGACTCAGAATGGGTGTTGTATACCTATTTTGGGGGCGTCACACTACTGATGGCTTTTGCCCTTTTAATAATTTTAGCCAGCCGTACTCAGTTTGGCCAGTCATTATGGTCGCTTATGATCTTCCACCGACAATGTGCATGAGGGATCCGTATTTGTTTTTGACTTTACTCTTCCGGGGGATAAAAGTCCTACAAAGGACCTTAATGTGTACCTTTGACCGTTAGTGGATGAACTAAAGATGTTGTGGGAGACAGGGGTTCAGACGTATGATAAATTGATATGCGAGAATTTTATCTTAAAGGCAGCCCTGTTATGGACTATCATTGACTTTCCGGCTCTTGGGATGGTTAGTGGTTGGTCAACTCACTGGAAGCTGTCCTGTCCAGTGTGTATGGGGGATGTGCAAGGCAACCAGTTGTAGCATGGGCGAAAATGTAGTTTCTTTGGAACTGCTCGTAGATTCTTGCCTCTTGATCACAATTACAGGAAGATGTATGCACAGTTCAACAGAAAGATAGAGAAGAAGGGGGTTGTTGGTCGGCTGTCGGGCAGTGGTCTCGGGCTGGTTGAATCAACTTGATTTTCCTTTGTCGGGGAAGGAACACAGTAAATTGAGAGCAGCCGGGTACGGGAAGACTCATAATTGGACACACTTGCCTATATGGTTTGAGTTGTCGTATTGGGGCACACTTTCAGTTCGTTATTGTATAGATGTCATGCATACCGAAAAGAATGTTTTTGAGAACTTGTTTTCCACCGTGTTAGATGCGAGTGGTAAAACTAAAGACAATGACAATGCTCGAAAAGATTTGGAGGCATTGAACAATGGGCCAGAATTGTGGCTTCACCCTAACACTACGAAGCCTAAAGCTCCATTTTGTCTTACTAAGCAACAAGTTGAAGACGTTTGTAAGTGGGTTAGTGGGTTGAAGCTCCCAGATGGATATATGTCGAACATAACACGTTGTTGTAAGGTTGAGCAATTGAAAATTTCTAGATTCAAGAGTCACTATTATCATGTATTCATGTAGAAGTTGATTCCAATTGCATTTTGTGAGATGTTACCCAAAAAAGTTCTGGATGCATTGACCGAACTGTCATATTTCTTTCGAGATATTTGTTCAACTATAATTAAGTACAGTGATGTCGAGCAGATGGAGAAGAATATTGTGCTTACCATGTGCAAGCTTGAAAAGATCTTCCTTTCAGGATTTTTTGACTCGATGGAACATCTTCCTATTCATCTGCCGTATGAACTCAAACTTGGAGGACTGTTGCAATATCGATGGATGTATCCTTTTGAGAGGTAATATATAAACTGCAAATTACTTTATCCTGCTCATATTAATAATACTTCAATTTGTCTACATATTATTTATCGTAGGTATATGCGCTGTTTAAAACAAAAGGTCAAGAACAAAGCTCGTGTAGAGGGTTCTATTGCTGAACGATATATAGAGGAAGAGCTTGTCAACTTCTGCTCATTGTATTTTGACGATGTTATCTCAACGAAGCACAAACGTTTAGGAAGGAATGAGGTTGTTGGTCCAATGACTCATGCTGATGATGAGTTAGCTGTATTAACATATCCGGCTAAACCATTTGGCCCTGAGACGCTGACTTACTTAAGCGACAAAGAGTTAAAGATTGTATCTACATAGGTGCTTCTAAATATGCCCGAAGTATCATCACACATCACGTAAGTCTAATTATCATGCTCCATTTAGTAGAATTTAAAAGTGTAGTCATCTCTATGTATGTTAGAGACATTTTACTAATATCGCAGTTCAATAGAAGAGGAAGCGCATGCTTCTAACCCAACTTTTACTGCAACAGAATTTGAAACATTCACTAATGCTGTAACGACCCCAAAATTCATACAATTTAAATCTCGACTTCGGTCGTTAACCAAACATTCAACCTCTAAATTTACATCATTATTTGATATTAAAAATCACTAAAAATTATGGAATATTTAGATCTTTTGTACATTTCCTTCTTTATTGTCCTAAATCGTAACCTTTACATTACATCTCTTCGATTCCAATATATATCATGAATCGCTATAATAAACTGACTATACAAAGTCTTACATCATAAATAGATATCCATATACACTGGATAGCTCAATTTACAACTCAACAACATTTACATTCAAAATATTTCATACATTTCTCATAAAACATAAGTAATCTTCGTGAATATAGTTCTCTATAACTCACTTAGTACATATCCTTACCTTAATTCCTTGACCTACAAAAGTGGTTATTTGTAAGAGTGAGCTCGACAGCCCAGCGAAATCTAACAGTTTTCATGCATCACATAGCACATAATAACATGCTCGATATACATCTCATTAAAGTAACAAGGCATACATGCTTTTAATTCACATAGCAAATATCAAGATTGAGTTCTTTACTCAATCATCATTCTTTAGCCAAAATAATGCAGTCATATATTGACTTTAACATTTCATTACTTCAACATATATATAACATATCATGTAATTTAAAACAGTTCATCAAGTCCACGTAGAAAATAGGAACCGAAAGACTTGCCTTGATCGTTGTTTACCAATAACAGTTTAACAGCTTACAGCTATCTGCACTTCACGTGCTCTACGCAATTATATAATCATACACATCAAATATTAGTCACATAACAATACATAGTAATTGTAATGTAAACTCTACTCTACGACTCATAATCTTTCCTATTAATAAATATACAATATTCAACTTAATTGTGGTAACTTTCAACTTATATCTCACTGTATTTCGTATTCGCAGTTCATTGAAGTGCTCAAGTCTTGCTAGGACTACTTATTGGTTTTATATTAAATCCATTCCATATCTTATAATATTTATTTCAATTGAATTGAAACACTTTTTAAGTTCATTAACACTTGGCACGACGTTTCGACGTTCATTCGTTATACGCCCGATTTGCCTCTCTTGTGTATGCTTACTATGCTTCTATAACTTATCTAACACATTATTTATTAATGTTAAGTATCATTATATTTACTAACATTCATGTTTTATAACTTAGGACATCATCTTTTATGGTCAGGAGCATTACACATGCATATGTGCATGCCCGACACCCTCCGATTGCCTCCGAAAACACAATAGTCCTAAAGATAACCATTTTGACCCATCCTAATGACTTCAAATTGAAAAACATAAATAACTAAAGTTGTAGGTCTATTCGTCCTCGTTCCGGATCATCTTGAATCACCTTAATCGGAGTTCGTATGAAAAAGTTATGGCCATTTTACTACAGGAGGTCAAAACTGTCCAACCTAGACCACTTTTCCAGCGCTGGGGCGCGAATTCTAGTGCTGGGGCACAAATTCTAGCACTGGGGTGCAAAGAATAGGCTAGCCAGTGGCGCCAGGGAGCGAACTTTGGCGCCGGGGCTCCATTTTTGGTGCTAGGGCGTCGAAACTTGCAGAACCCAACCATCGGAGAACAGAACTAATTTCTCTCTATTTAACACTACTAACATCTAAATTAACATGCATAACTTATATAAATAACTCATATACACATTACCCAACATGCATATACTAATTTAAACCACTAAACAACAATCACATAAAACTTAATTCCTTGAAAACCATATTTTAAACCCAAAAATTCCATTTTTAAACTTCTAGACACTGTGAACACGGTAATCACAGTTTATAAACCAATTTTGATTTCTTGAGACTACGATTCTCTGAATTTCATAATAAATCAATATACTCAACGTTAAATTCCACGTTTAGCTAACAGTCAATTGCTCATTTATTACCAAGCCATGCTCATGCTTATCTTTACTGTAAAAACCAATTTCGTTCATGTTCATGTTCATGTTCATGTTCATGCTAGTTATAACAATACAACCACCTACAATTATCATAATTCAGTTGTATGGCCTAATTCAAAACAAGAATTCATAGAACATATAAATTTTATGCCATAAAACTCATATATATTCATATATCTATATAACAACACAATTTCCCATTTACAAAGACTTTACAAAATTTTGAAAGCCATATAATATAAAAATTTTAACAACGTAATAATAATGGGTCGAAGAATTTACCCAAAGTGTAAAGTGTAATTAGTAGGAGATGAATTCCTTCTCAACTCTTGTTCAATCACACACTCACAATCTCCCCAAAAATTTCTCAATCTCTTTCTGTGATGCTAAGCCAGACTTAGAAAAAAAATGAAGAAGAAGAAGATGTTTATAATACTGGAAAAGAACTGACGCGTTGAGGTCAGTTACTCAATCATGGGTAACTGCTCTTAACTTCCCAAAAACCATGTTTGGCTACCATTTAATTATTACTTCTATTTATTTTAATCAATCCCCTATACTATAGTTTAATAATGTCACATCCAATTATAACATAATTCAAATATCTTATTTAATTTAATTTAAATAAAATATGATAATTTCTTATTAATTCACATAATCAAATAATTAAATTTTCATTTATTAATAATGTCAAATTATTAGATCTCTAATTAATTATTAAATTAATTAAAATAACATTAGGCTTATTAATTGTTTCTTTTAATTCAATAAGCTCACATAAATACATAATTGAATAATCAATATTCTCCACATTAATTTAATGAATATAACACATATAATTACATTAATCTACCATAATTTCATTAATTAATTATTTAATCTAATAATTAATTTATCGAAAAATATTTATTCAATTTAATAAATATTTAATTTAATTTACAAAAATCTCGGTTGTCACATCTTTCCCCCCTTAAAAGGATTCTGTTCCTAGAATCACGACTCAATAATTCATTCGTTACAATCTTTCCTACATACAAAGATTTTGTCTCCAGAATCGAAGACACAAATTAAACACATAACTCAGAGAAATCTTTCATCATTTTATCTAAATATAGATTTTATATTTCATGCTACATTCCTTACTTTAACAAATTCTAGGTTTCGTTTCATAACTTTCACTTGAGCTCAATTATATTCTGAGTATTACATATCTTTTAACTCATTCATTTCTTTTTCTAAGGATCGCTATCAAAAACACTCGGGATATTATATTCACCCTTTCTTCTAAGAATTTCGTCCTCGAAAGTTTATCTATTAATCTTTATTCATCCGATCTATCAAAATAGGTTTTACGTTAATACTATATTCATTCTTTGGGTTTTATAACCACTTCTTTTCACAAAGATCTTTTTATAATTATTAAACTTTTCTATTAAAAGTTTCACAGTATTATTTGATAACTCATATCCTTCTCACTTCAAAATCTCTTTTCTCAATTATTCAACATACTCATCATTCAGTGTCGTTCTACAAGTCACTTCTGTCACTTCCATCTTGCAGAATAACAAGAATCTTCCACAATTGTTCAATGATTGGGAAGTAGTATGAATAACTCAGGAATTTAAAAGATTCCAAATCATGCTAAGGGGTCATAAGACCGTGAACTCTATTCTCGGTTTACTAGTGCTTTAACTCAATCCTTTACACTGCAAACCAGAGTGTTCATCAATCACAAAGACTGAAAACACCCTCCTCGCGTACACTAGGTGGCCAGCCTATTGTACCACTACGTTAGGCCGCAACATAGTGTTTTGTAACGACTATATGTGTTACGCTCGGTACTTAGGGTGTTAAGCCCTTCGTACAATGTATTGTACACAAACATTTTAGCACAAAGTATAAAACTAAGTGCAACCCCTAATAATAGGGTTGTTCACATCAGCTTTTCAACATCTGAATCCGCACCAAAACAATTTGGTTTGGCATAACTTTTCAATGAACGTTTGAATTTCATGAAAATCTTTCAATGTTTGTCTAGCTGAATCAAATAGCATAGACCTCTACAACCATTCGGACATCAACCGAAATATATATATATACATACATACATATGTATTCTCATATCTTAAAAAAATCTCAAAAAAAAATATTTTTATGACGTCATGATATCGCACTGTATTTACAGTTCGTTGAGGATTCCGTCATTTGGTGATTTTATCATACTACATCATACCATAGTGGGCTGACGATCCTTAGATCACATCCAACACTAGGTAATACTGCATTGATGACTCCATCATTTTTATCATCTTTACACCAGGTTACATGATGCATTAATGATATATAAAATACATTTTGATATATTACAAATCATTTTTGTCTAGCCGAAGCAATTAGCATAGACATACGAATAACAATATTGTTGTTAAAACTCATTGGTTCCATCAGTTGATCCAATGTTTTTCAAAAAAATAAAAGTGTAAACATCAGCACGAAGTCAATAAATTTTGAAAGTCTAGCATAGATAGTAGATTTAGAATACCTATACTTCCACCATCAACTCCACTTTCTATAATGATCCATTGCTTAATTAGTCTATCTATCCCTATCATCCTCAATACTCCATTTACACTTATCTATACCCAGTTCGTCAAACTTACCACACGTTATGAGTTCAGGAACATACCACAATCATATGAGTTTAAGAACTTATCCTAGTCAGACCATAGGCGTCCATTCGCTGAGGGGTTCAAAAACATACCATATAATTACGAGTCACGAACCTACCATAAGTATGAGTTTTAAGAACTCGCACTTAACCTTATGATATTCTCTAACTAAACTCTACCTATCTGTTATACACATGAGAAAATAATCACCTTCTCAAAAGGCATATAGCAAATAGCGCGACACAAACGTTCCAATGATTATCAATGGGATAAACTGAGTGCAAGCACAAAACCCTCGCCCATACAAAGGTTTGTACAACTCAGCCATCACAAGAGTCCTCAATTGAAACCCCACCTAACTCTATCTTACTCTTAACATGCTCTTTGCTCGGTACGAATTCCTCGTATTACATTATCTATAACTCTTCATGAGTTTATCTTATACTATTCATAGTACAATATCTTCATAGCATCAAGCTATAATCATTCAAACATTACAAACCATCTTCCTTTTATAACTTAAACAGATCACGTCGTGATCTTATTCTATAATCATCTCCCTTAAATTTCTTTTCTTAACTCGTGATCGTTTTGTTTTACGATCCTCTTTCTTCGTTATCTTGACTTTTGGAGTTAGGAAACTCCCATTTTTTATCTTTATATCTCTTAGATTCTTCTTTGAATCTTCTTGTTTATAAAATAATTCTTCCTTTAAGAATTCTAACTTTATTTACATAGCTCAATATTTCATTCGAGTTCTACACTTTCATCATACACATCGATTCTCTACACTTGATACAAATCGAGTCTCTAATAGTTTCAGTATGGTACGCTGAGTGGTTTCCCACAAACAACCAACAAACTAGGTTCTGAGTTGCTAGTTCGTATATACCTCCGCTCTATGAAGGAATCGTTTAGCCCAGATACCATACATCAACTACTAAAGAGTACAATTGTACCATACTTAAATATAACTCTTTATTCTTAACTTCTTTATCACTCTTCATATAGACACAGTCAATTTATTATCACCTTACATCCTTATTATTGGAGTTGGGTAACCCCACATTCATATTCCTTATAATTCTACGAGATTCTTCTTTGAATCCTTTCATGCAAGTTTTAATCCCTTCTTTAAAAATTTCTTAAATTACTTCTTATTGTTCAAACTCTATTTGAGCTTATTCGTTCATTATCTTCACATCTCTTCTCTAAGGTTATAGCCTAGGGTACGCTTACCTAAGATTTCAAACCTATCAGCTTTGATACCAACTGTAACGACCCCAAAATTTATACAATTTAAATCTCGACTTCAGTCGTTAACCAAACATTCAACCTCTAATTTTACATCATTATTTGATATTAAAAATCACTAAAAAATTGCGGAATATTTAAAACTTTTGTACATTTCCTTCTTTATTGCCCTAAATCGCAACATTTACATTACATCTCTTCGATTCTAATATATATCATGAATCGCTACAATAAACTGACTATACATAGTGTTACATCATAAATAGATATCCATATACACTGGATAGCTCAATTTATAACTCAACAACATTTACATTCAAAATATTACATACATTTCTCATAAAACATAAGTAATCTTCGTGAATATAGTTCTCTATAACTCACTTAGCACATATCCTTACCTTAATTCCTTGACCTACAAAAGTGGTTATTTGTAAGAGTGAGCTCGACAGCCCAGCGAAATCTAACAGTTTTCATGCATCACATAGCACATAATAACATGCTCGATATACATCTCATTAAAGTAACAAGGCATACATGCTTTTAATTCACATAGCAAATATCAAGATTGAGTTCTTTACTCAATCATCATTCTTTAGCCAAAATAATGCAGTCATATATTGACTTTAACATTTCATTATTTCAACATATATATAACATATCATGTAATTTAAAACAGTTCATCAAGTCCACGTAGAAAATAGGAACCGAAAGACTTGCGTTGATCGTTGTTTATCAATAACAGTTTAACAGCTTACAGCTATCTGCACTTCACGTGCCCTACGCAATTATATAATTATACACATCAAATATTAGTCACAGAACAATAAATAGTAATTATAATGTAAACTCTACTCTATGACTCATAATCTATCCTATTAATAAATATACACTATTCAACTTAATTGTGTTAACTTTCAACTTATATCTCACTGTATTTCATATTCGCAGTTCATTGAAGTGCTCAAGTCTTGTTAGGACGACTCATTGGTTTTATATTAAATCCATTCCATATATTATAATATTTATTTCAATTGAATTGAAACACTTTTTAAGTTCATTAACACTTGGCACGACGTTTCGACGTTCATTCGTCACACGCCCGAATTGCCTCTCTTGTGCATGCTTACTATGCTTCTATAACTTATCTAACACATTATTTATTAATGTTAAGTATCATTATATTTACTAATATTCATATTTTATAACTTAGGACATTATCTTTTATGGTCAGGAGCATTACACATGCATATGTGCATGCCCGACACCCTCCGATTGCCTCCGAAAACACAATAGTCCTAAAGATAACCATTTTGACCCATCCTAATGGCCTCTAATTGAAAAACTTAAAGAACTAAAGTTGTAGGTCTGTTCGTCCTCGTTCCGGATCATCTTGAATCACCTCAATCGGAGTTCGTATGAAAACGTTATGGCCGTTTTACTATCGGAGGTCAAAACTGTCCAACCTAGACCACTTTTCCAGCGTTGGGGCGCGAGACAGTGGCGCTGGGGCGCGTATTCCAGTGTTGGGGCATTAATTCTAGTGTTGGGGCGCCAAGAATAGGCTAGCCAGTGGCGCCAGTGGCGCCAGGACGCGAACTTTGGCGCTGGGGCTCCATTTTTGGCTCTAGGGCGCCGAAACTTGCAGAACCCAACCATCGGAGAACATAACAACTAATTTCTCTCTATTTAACACTACTAACATCTAAATTAACATGCATAACTTATATAAATAACTCATATACACATTACCAAACATGCATATACTAATTTAAACCACTAAACAACAATCACAGAAAACTTAATTCCTTGAAAACCATATTTTAAACCCAAAAAGTCCATTTTTATACTTCTAGACACTGTGAACACGGTAATCACAGTTTATAAACCAATTTTAATTCCTTGAGACTACGATTCTCTGAATTTCATAATAAATCAATATACTCAACGTTAAATTCCACGTTTAGCTAACAGTCAATTACTCATTTATTACCAAGCCATGCTCATGCTTATCTTTACTGTAAAAACCAATTTCGTTCATGTTCATGTTCATGTTCATGCTAGTTATAACAATACAACCACCTACAATTATCATAATTCGGTTGTATGGCCTAATTCAAAACAAGAATTCATAGAACATATAAATTTTATGCCATAAAACTCATACATATTCATATATCTATATAACAACACAATTTCCCATTTACAGAGACTTTACAAAATTTTGAAAGCCATATAATATAAAAATTTTAACAACGTAATAATAATGGGTCGAAGAATTTACCCAAAGTGTAAAGTGTAATTAGTAGGAGATGAATTCCTTCTCAACTCTTGTTCAATCACACACTCACAATCTCCCCAAAAAATTTTCAATCTCTTTATGTGATGCTAAGCCAGACTTAGAAAAAAAAATGAAGAAGAAGAAGACGTTTATAATACTGGAAAAGAACTGACGCGTTGAGGTCAGTTACCCAATCATGGGTAACTTTTCTTAACTTCCTAAAAACCATGTTTGGCTACCATTTAATTATTACTTCTATTTATTTTAATTAATCCCTTATACTATAGTTTAATAATGTCACATCCAATTATAACATAAATCAAATATCTTATTTAATTTAATTTAAATAAAATATGATAATTTCTCATTAATTCACATAATCAAATAATTAAATTCTCATTTATTAATAATGTCAAATTATTAGATCTATAATTAATTATTAAATTAATTAAAATAAGATTAGGCTTATTAATTATTTCTTTTAATTCAATAAGCTCACATAAATACATAATTGAATAATTAATATTCTCCACATTAATTTAATAAATATAACACATATAATTACATTAATCTATCATAATTTCATTAATTAATTATTTAGTATAATAATTAATTCATCGAAAAATATTTATTCAATTTAATATATATTTAATTTTATTTACAAAAATCTCAGTTGTCACAAATGCTAATTTCCAACAGTGGTTTAAGAAAATGGTTGAAGCGGAGAATATTTCTGAGCATTTTATAGATATCATCTGAGGACCTTACAAAGTTGTTAGTTCTTTTCCTGGTTGGATCGTGAATGGGTACAGATTTAGAGTCGATGACTTGCATGAACTCACATCAGTCAATTCTGGGGTTGTGGTGTTAGGAAGCTGCTACCAAGATTCTGAGTCCAATTACTATGGTCATTTATAGGATGTAGTTGTGCTCAATTATCACGGCGGCAAAAAGGTAGTTACATTTAAGTGTAGCTAGTTTGATACTGAAAAGGGGGTTAAAGTTGATCGTAATAGAATCACAGCCGTGGATATCAAGTCGGTGTTAAAGTCTGATGACGTGTATGTGTTAGCAAGTTAAGTGACTCAAGTGTATTACGCTCCTAATGTCGTAAATACTTGAAGCCCATGGTACACAGTAGTCACTACTAAAACACTCTCATTTAATGCTGATAACATGTTTGGTATGGATGAGTCGCTGCAAGAAGATGTGAGCAACCCATTGGCCGTAGTGTTCCATGCTGAAGATGTGGTGAATACTGATGTCATTGACGTACCTAACGATGAGGATGTCGAGGCCAACATACACATGAATGATTATATAGTCGTTGAGGATGATAACGATGATGAAACTGATCTCGAAACTGAGGATGAGGAAGATACCTAATCCGAGAATGATATACATGTTGATTCTGATGGGTTTGATGATGTGCGTAATTGAAAATGAGCATTCATATTAGTACTTACCTCATATTGTTAAACCATACACATTCGTAATCTACCAATTTTGTTATTGCAGTAGGATATTCATGGCTAGACATAGTGGTGGAGGTCGCCGAGGTGGTGGGCGATCCGGTACTGGAGACGGTAGCCACTATGGAGGCTCTTCTTCAAGCGCGAGTAAGTTATCTTAACTAGGATTTAAATATATCTCAAGATGCATTAATTACAATGATTATTGAAGTACTATGTTAAATACAATTATTACAGATGCACCTCGTCGACGTCACCGAGGGACGAACCTCGGTATTTTTAATCATCCGCCGGTAGTTCCACTTACAGTACCAGTGGATGTTGTTTCCCAACAGTAAATGTTAATATATTCGTACTATTTCTATCAGTTATTGCAAAACACAATTCACATAACACATATTGTCATACTTTTTTTGTAGTATACTAGACCCGGTGGCTAAGCACACCCTACACGCGATTTGTTTGACGCATCTCCCGAGAGGGTGCATGCGATTTAGTCAGTATGCGTGTTACGATGCCACTTTTATGCAGACCGTCTTGCGGGAGTTCCACGTAAGTTAAGCATATTATCACTACATAGTTGTATTGGGATGACGAAATCAATTGTTCTTAATTTTAAATAATCTTTTGTTATAGGTTTATTATCGATTTGACCCGAGCATCTCTCAGTCAGCTGGCGATGATGTGATTGAGTATCATGTCGCTACGAATTACTCTGGATGGCAGTATAAGATGTGACAGAAGGCAGCCCGGGCAGTTGTGAACCAACCTGGGACCACCATCAGAGATCATCAGCCCCGCATAATCTCCGATTCAGTCTGGGAGGCTATGTGTTCGCATTGGGAGGCTGATGACTTCAAGAAAAAGTCTGAGCAGGCGAAGAAGAACCGTTGTCAGCTCCGGATAGTACACACCACTGGTTCTCAGTCGTTCGAGGAGGCGAAGATGGTAAGTGCGTTGTACTTAGTTATTTGTGTCAAGTTCTCACACAAATACTTAAGACCTATTTTATGATTGTTTGTATTAGGCATTGGGGAGGACCTTGGGCCGAGATCCTACCATTCTATAGTTTTAGGATCGAGCCCACACGCCTAAGGACGAGCGTGCTTTGTCTTAGGCAGCTTTAGCTATACAGGTAAAACTCATCTTACTATTTAGCTTTTAATAATATTCAATCGTAAATAAAATGATATAATTAACATATGTAACGAATGAGTGGTTTGAGTTGTAATTCTGATGACAAAATTCTTGTAAGGAGGGAATGATGTAACAATCCAGATTTTTAATTATAATATTTAAATATTTATTGAATTTTATAAATAATTAATGGATGTGTTATCGTTGAATAAATATTTGTTTAATTGATTTGATTTGACTTGGTTAATTAATTATTTAATAAATAATTAACGAGTTAAGAAAATTAATAACTATGGGATAACGTTCTAGTTTAATTTAATAATTAAATTAGAGAGTTTATGTTGATTAAATGAATTATTATATTGATATTTCTTTTTATGGGTAATTATTTGTATGGAGTTATGTGATTAAATGATATATTTAATGAATTGTTATTAGAATTAATTAAATTAAGTATGAAAACTTAATTAAATAGAAGTGTGATAAATAACTATATTATAAGTGGTTATTAAAATGAATTAAAGTAGTTTTAATTTATTTTGTCAAACAAGGCTTAAGTATATTAAGTCTTTGAATTTTAAAGGATTTTGCCAAACGGAGCCTTATGGCTTTTGGATTTTTGAATTATTAATAATATAAATTAAGTAAATAAAATATAAATAATATATATAATAATTTTAATAACTGATAATTTAATTGGGGCAGTTATTATAATGTCGGTTTTTAAAAAAATATCGTGCGTTGGTTATGTTACGTATATTGTAATTTGGTTAAGTCTAAGAAAGGAAAAAGGGAAATTTTCTAAGGAAAAGAAAAGAGTTTTGAGAAGTTTAGAGAGAGTTTGCGAGAGAAAGGGCTGGGATTTCAAAAACAAGTTTTGAGTTTTCAAGCGATTCCCAGTGAAAGGATTTACAAAGCAACAAAAAGGTATTTTTTCCTATAATGTTAACACTATATAACTATATATGTTTTACGTCCTATGTGTTTGTAATATAAAGTTTTACAAAATTTTTGTAATCTTTGTTATATAACATGAACTATGGTGATTATGTGAGTTCATGATATTAGAACAAGTGTTTAAACAAGGTTTATCATGTTAATTTGGTTTAAAAGAAAGAGAAACTATTTTTCAGTGTATGATGTTGTATACAGCTTATGACAGTAACAAATTGGATGGTTAAAGTGTATACTAATTGTAAAATTGGAATTTGAATTGTTAGTTAGATGTTATGCAAATCGAAGAATAGTAGTCTCAAGGAATCAAATTGGTTTATAAATTGTGGTTGCATGTTCACTGTGTAAACAAACATCGGTAATGGTGTTTTGGTTAAAAACAGTGTTTTCAAAGAATTAAGTTTTCTAAAATCGTTGTTCAATTGTTGATAATTTGTATATGGATAATTGTTAACGTTTATGTATACTTTACGTGAAGTTATACATGTTAATTTAGATGTTAGTAGTGTTAAATAGACAAAAATTAGTTGTTCTGTTCTCCGATGGTTGGGTTCTACAAGTTTCGGCGCCTCAGCGCCAGAAATGGAGCCGCAGCCCAGAATTTCATGCCCCAGCGCCGAAATTCGCGCCCCAGTGCCACTAGATAGCTTAGTTCTTGCGCCCCAGCGCCAGATTTGTAGTCTAAGTTAGGCAGTTTTGACCTCCTGTAGTAAAACAGCCATAATATTTTCATACGAACTCCAATTTAAATGATTCAAGATGATCCCGAACGAGGACAAATAGACCTACAACTTTCGTTCTTTAAGTTTTTAAATTTGATGTCATTAAGAAGGGTCAAAATGGTCATCTTTAGGACTGTTATCTTTTCGGGGGCAATCGGAGGGCGTCGGGCATGCATATATGCTAGTATAGTGCCTCTGACGATAAAAGATGTTATTTTAAGTTGTAAAACATGAATGTTAGTAAATATAATGATGTCTAACATTAATAAATAATGTATTAGATAAGTTATAGAAGCATAGTAAGCATACACAAGAGAGGCAAATCGGACGTGTGACGAATGAACGTCGAAACACCGTGCCAAGTGTTAATGAACTTAAAAAGTATTTTCATTCAATTGAAATGAATATTATAAGATATGAAATGGATTTAATATAAAACCAATAAGTAGTCCTACCAAGACTTAAGCACTTGAATGAACTGCGAATATGAAATAAAGTGAGATATAAATTGAAAGTTAACACAATTAAGTTGAACATTGTGTATTTATGATAGGAAGGGTTATGAGACGTAGAGTAGAGTTTACATTACAATTACTATGTGTTGTTATATGACTAATAATTGGTGTATAATTATATAATTGCGTAGGGCACGTGAAGTGCAGATAGCTGTAGGCTGTTAAACTGTTATTGGTAAACAACGATCAAGGCAAGTCTTCGGTTCCTATTTTCTACGTGGACCTGATGAACTGTTTTAAATTGCATGACATGTGATATGTGTTATAAGCAAGCATAATATATTATACATGTTGTATCATGAAATGTTAAAGTCAATCTATGACTACAGTGTTTTGGTTAAATAATGATGATTGAGTAAGGAACTCAATCCTTATATTTGCTATGTGAATTAAAAGCATGTATGACATGTTACTTTAATTATTATGAGATGTATGTTGAGCATGTTATTATGTGTTATGTGATGCATGAAAACTGTTACATTTTGCTGGACTGTCGAGCTCACTCTTGCAAATAACCACTTTTGCAGGTCAAGATTTTAAGGTAAGGATATGTGCTAAGTGAGATATAGAGAGCTATATTCACGAAGATTACTTATGTTTTATGGGAAATATATTTAAGATTTTGAATGTATCATGTTGCTGAGTTATAAGTTGAGATATTCAGTGTATATGGATATCTATTTATGATGTAAGACTTTGTATAGTCATTTTGTTATAACGATTCATGATATATGTTTAAATCGAAGAGATGTAATGTAAAGGTTGCGATTTAGGATAATAAAGAAGGAAATGTACAAAAGATTTAAATATTCCGCAATTTTAGTGATTTTTAATATCGAATAATGATGTAAAATTAGAGGTTGAATGTATGGTTAACGACCGAAGTCGAGATTTAAATTTTATGGATTTTGGGGTCGTTACAACATACGTATACGAAATACATTACAAGACCTATTTCAGAGGCTTCGGAACGAGCGTATTGCTGAGCTGGAGACTATTAGGAGGGGTTCTGAGCTGTTAGATTCTGCCACCCCTCTTTCCGATATTGTAATAGATAGGGATGAGGAGCTGAGACTATGGGTCGCGTCACATGATCCCCCTACTAGTAGTACCGACAGATATCGAGTATTGGGTCTGCCGAGGATACCTACATATACACTTCCTAGAGGTAATATTTTTTTATGTTTCACGAAATTATTCGAATTTATCACATTATATAAATTATTATTAGTAATCGAATTTGTATCTCTTTATAGGCTCCAGCCAGCGCCAGCATCAGCGTCCGAGAGCACATGTCGGACCATCTCATACGGGCACTGGCTTGGATGACGATATCTTTCGGCGGCTGATAGGGGCCGTGTCAGATAGGTTCCATACCGATTCGATCTTTCGGCGTCAGCAGTTGCCTTCTAGTTCTCGTCTTCACCAGATTGCTCAGGATATTATAGCAGGGGCCTCTGCAGAGAGTACGGGATTACCATGGGAGCAGTTCGACGCTTGGAGCACCGAGATGCTCCGGATGGTGATTACCCTCTTGGAGGAGGCTTTTCGTCCGCCCCCACCTACTCAAGTATTCTTATTGTTTATGTTTTTCAATTAAGGCTAGTTTGTTAATTCTCACACACACACACACACACACACACACACACACACACACACACACACACATATATATATATATATATATATATATATATATATATACGGACTAATGATTTATATTTTTGATTCTATCAACAGGGTGGCGATGGCGACCAGGCTGGCGATGATGAGCAGGAACACGAGTCTGATTTCCATACACCAGAGCAGCGTCGTTCACCTCCGCACGATGATGATACTTTTACTAGTTTATAGTTCATTTGTATATATTCATGTTATTATAGAACTTTTGTATATATTGTATTGTCTAATTGCATCTATACAACTATTGTAAATTATATTGTTTAACATTTATGGAACATTAGCTTATATTTGTAATTGGTTAGCTTATAATACATTTTGGTGGATATTTGAATGTGAATATGAATGATAATGAGTTGAAGATTAAGTTTTAGTGCTATGTTGCATATTTGAATGTGAGATACAGGTTTATATTACTGTGTATTGGGTTGTGACAGGTTACAGGTACATTAATGGGTTTAAACACCTGAAAACTGAACTTTTAAAATCTGCAATTAAAAAAAAGGATAGTTAATTCCGACGGAATAGGGTATTTGCGACGGAACTTCCCGCGGAGTTAACAAATAATCAATTTTTAATAAATGCCAAAATATCCTAATTTCAGTCGAACATACGTCATCTTCGACGAAACATATCTGTCGTAAACGCTATATCTCCGACGCAAATTCCGTCGAAGTTAATAATTAGCCAATTTTAATGAATAGTGGGTTATTTTATTTTTCAGTCAAAAATAAAATAATTCCGAGGGAATACATTCGTCGAAAATAGGTACTGTTATATTCGACCAAAAATTTCGTCCTATATATTCTGTCGAAGATAGTTAATGCTCGACGAACATCCGTTAGAGATACGTTCGTCGAGGATAATGAATTTCCGATGGATTTTTTGATGGATCTTATTTTCGACGCGAATATTTACGACTGAATATCTAACGGGTATTTCCGTCGGGAATATTATATTTTCGGCTGAATAGGCATATGTCCGACGGATTATTCCGTCAGACTTAAGCTTTTTTCTTGTAGGGACACAAGAGAGACAAATCGAGCGTGTGACGAATGAACGTCAAAATGTCGTAACAAATGTTAATGAACGTAGAAAGTATTTTAAGTCAAATGAAATGAATATTATAAGATACGAAATGAGTTTAATATAAAACCAATAATGATTCCTAGCAATACTTTAACACTTGAGTGAACTTCGAGTATGAAATATCGTGAGATATAAGTCAAAAGTTAACACAATCCAATTGAACGTTGTGTATTGATTAATAAGAAGGGTTATCAGATATAGAGTAAAGTTTACATTATAACTACTATGCGTTGCTATATGACTAATAGTTAATGTGAATGATTATATAATTGTGTAGGGCACATGAAGTGCAGATAGCTGTAAGCTGTTAAACTATTATTGGTAAACGACGATCAAGGCAAGTCTTTTAGTTCCTATTTGCTATGTGAACTTGATGATTAACTGTTTTAAATCTTTATTGTAAAGAGCATGATATGTTGTATATATGTTAAAAGTATGAAATGTTAAAGTTAATTTATGACTACGTTGATTGAGTAATGAATGTTGATTGAGTAAGGAACTCAATCTCTTTACTTGTTATATGAACTAAAGCATGTATGTTATGTTAGTCCAATGTTTATGAGATGTATGATAAGCATGTTATTATGTATTACGTGATGCATGAAAACTATTAGATTTGCTGGGCTGTCGAGCTTAACCTTGCAAATAATCATTTTTACAGGTAAAGGATTAAAGGTAACACTATGTGGTACTTGAAAGACATGAATCAGATGTAATACACAAAGATAATTATTTTAGCTAAAGTTGTTATTTCTTTAAACCATGATTAAGGTTCATGAGATGTACTCAATGTTTTATGTATACATATTTTATGTTGAGTTGTAAAGTTAAAGTTTGAGTTGTCCAATGTATAAAGGATATCGTTTTGATATGTAAGTATATATATTTATATATATAATAACTCTGATGAAGCGAATCATAAATTAAACTTGATTTAGAGGTATGTAAATGATAAAGGTTTTGATTCAGGGAATTAAAGTAAGATGACAGAAAACTTTTAATTATTTCGCATTTTATTAAGTTTAGCATTGAATAATGATGTAAAATCAGAAGTTAGACGTATTATTAACAACCGAAGTCGATAATTAAATTGTATGAATTTTGGGGCCGTTACAGTTGGTATCAGAACTGTAGGCTATAAACCTTAGGTAGGAGTACCTTAGGCTATAACCTTAGAGAAGGAAGGTGAAGATAATGAAAGAATAAGCTCAAATAAAGTTTGAACAATAAGAAGTAATTTATGAAATGTATAGAGAAAGGATTAAAACATGCGTTGTAAAGCCCCAAAATCCGGTCTATCTTCACACCCGAATTTCGTACGTCATGAGTACATCATTCATCTAACATACATCATTATATAAGGAAATATAACAACATACACTCTCAAATCCTAGGTTCTGGAAACCATATAACTTTTTTTTCATTTCAAATAATAATAAATATATTATTCATTTCATCGTAAAAGAGTGACATTTATCCGCCACCAAGGATACATAATAGTTCATTAGCTAGTCTATAGTTCAGTTTTATCTTTCTACATTACAAGTCTTCATTTGATCTTCTCGCTCATTCACATCTGAATGACACTTCATCTGGATACCGTCATCTTGATCTTTACGGGGACTTTAAGTTCTTCTAACATTGTTAGCTGAAAATGTTTTTCATTTAAAGCAAGTGCGAGCATTCAATTGCCCAGTAAGTCATAACAGTTAAACAAACAATTTCAAGAGTTTAAACATTTCTTCAGAACTTCGATAACCGAACAAAGGTTATGAAGCAGCTTAAATAATAGGAATAGTCCCGATTCCTATCATCTTAAAACCTCTGTAATTTTCACTTTGAAATACTTTCATTCCTCTACCTTTTTCATACACATCCTGTCTGGCTAGAATCATTAGCACAGACTTAATCAATAACAGTTCATGTATAAACAGAGCATACTTGTATTGAACAGTCAATCATAGAACAGTTCATATCATAGAAACACCGAAGTGTTCAAATTATGGCACAAGGCCTCATACATACTACCACCTCGTACATACATCGCACATATGCACATAGAGAAGACTTCTCAAGTTCGACATCTGAGAAGTTTAAGAAACTAGCATTCATTTAGAATATGAATGAAGTTAGGAAACTTTCCTTACGCACAACTACAACTTACGTTGAACAGCTCATTCCCATTTCCTATATAACACATAAGGAGAAAACATAAACATCAATTAGTCATATCCTTGACTTACGCATTGGTTTTACTTAACTTTACTTCTTAGAGTTCGCATTCTTACAACCTAAGTTTACGCGACCAACTTTCATTACCGGCATTCGGCTTTCTTGATAATTCATATCTTATTTAATATTAATTCTTTCGTTATCCATTACATGAATCCCATGTTCATTATTCGTTCTTAGTGTCGAAGCCATACCAATCATTGTATGCTGAGACCGATCGTTCATCGCAACAACATTGCGTTCACAGCGTCTATATGCTTCACACTTATCTTTCATTATAATGACATAACATTGAAATGTTATTCATTACCCTCATCACTCAATGTCTAAGGAATCACAATCATAGCAATCCCTCACGTTCGTTCATCGCGACTATGGTCCCCGAATATCAGTTCTGTAACCCGTACCTAAAATATTTGTCTTTTAATCTTGTTTAATCTTTCTGTTCAACCTTTACTACATGTTTAATTCACTAGATTAAGTGTTACATTAGTTGAACGTTACGTTCCCCCAAGAGTTGAGCAATTAAAAGCTCTTCTCTGGCTTTTCCTTCACACCGGCGCTGCGGCGCCACTCTCTTCTTTATCTCTCGTGCTGTGGCACGAGACTTTAGTACCCGGTTCCCCAGTCTGGTGCTATTGCGCCACATAACAAAGCATGGCTAGCGTCGCGGCACCAAGCCCTAATTCTTGAAAATTTCTCTAAGTGTTAAATCCACTTTGAGACGTTTACTTCCCGATCTCATAACTTCTTCGTTATAACTCAGAACGACGTCATTCTAAAGCCATTCCCTTCCTTATCTTACGTACTTCAATACCCCTTGGACTAAACTTCATTCGGAATCTGTTAACGTGCCATTCAATTGGCTTGATCTTCACCCTTCATTCATTTTTACGCTTTTAGTGTTCTTCTCTCGTTCGTCCGTAATTCGGTCATCCGAACTCGGATATCGTTCGTTCTTAAGTTCACAACTCACGTTTTTTATGTTCTCTTACCTCCTTATGAAACCCTACACGTTCGGGTTCATTTACTAACTTTCTAATTCTCGTTTGTCTTTACAAAATTTTCACCATAACTTCGTTATAGCTAAGTTTTAATCCGTTCTTCATGAATGTTTCTACCATTCCTAACCAAGCAATAAGCAACTAACTTATACGCGATGGTTTTAAACTTGTCCATCAACAACAATTATACTACGATAGTTTTAAATTTGTCCATCAACAACGTTCTTCGTTTTCTTCGCGTGTTCTTCCTTCGTTCTTCATTTTAATTGATATTTTGGATTACGATTCCACTTTTTATTGCAATTTAATGTTATAGAACACCATTCCTTACTTATTTCACCTACTCATTCATAATATTCATTCAGATCGCTCAAAATCCTCACGAATCTTATACTTCCTTAAAAAATTTATAAACTAAACTTCTAATTCTCATTTCTTTATTTTCATATGATTTCAACCATATGAAATCATTACTAACATCTTTTACTCCTTATTCTCATTAAGTTATGTTTTAAACATATTAAACTTAAAGAAAATATTAGAAGAGACTAGGGTTCGGATTACTGTTCTTCTTTAATCTTCTCCCGTCAGACAAAGTTTGTACACGGGCTAGCCTTTCCTCCTCCTCCACCTCCTCCTCCCATCCGCACACTCTCTCTCTCTCTCTCAAGTGTCTTAGGATTTTCAAAATCCCCAAAATAATGAAATGAGCTTCCTATTTATAGAAAACCAAAGCTTAGGGCAAATTGGTCATTTCGCCCCCTTAACCTCCTTATATTCCTATGCTTAGCCACTAAGTTTACTTAGCCACCAAGTTTACTTAGCCATTAAGTCTTCTTAGCCCTTAAGTCTTCTTAACCATTAAGTCTTCTTAACCCTTAAGTTTACTTGCTCATTAAGTTTACTTAGCCCTTAAGTTTACTTAGCCCTTAAGCATAAGCACTTTACTTAATTATTAAGTTTACTTAGCTATTACTTAGCTTATCCCTTATTTAGCCTTTAAGACTAGATCTTATTCTACGCATATCATTCTCGTATTCTATTCGTATATAGTTCGTACGATATTCGTATTATACGTCGTAATAATCTTCATACTATACTCGTATAATAACTAGTATTACACTCGTATTCCTTACGCATAATTATTATACGAAATCATTAAATTCTCGAAACTTACTTTTCCTAACCCTTAGGTTTTAAGACCGTAGGCGAAACTTTGTTTTTGTAATAACTGAAATATTATTGAATATTCCATCACATCTCAAAATTATACATAATCATTAACTTCTCGGAATTTCAAAATAAATATCCGAGCAGAAACAGATGAATAGTGCCTATTTCGTCTTTTTCCCCGAAAATATTTTTGTTCCCAGAAAATTTGTATTTTCGTCTTGAAAATTCTTATTCGATCAATCTAGCTCGCAGCCAGAATACTCCCAACTTATAATCATACTAGGTTATAGAACGATTAATAAACACATAGCACATAATATTATTAATAAAAATTAGTTTTATTAATAACTAATTCTTTAAACCTAAATTCTGGAGGATCCAAATTTTTGGGTCGTCACATGCGTGAGAGGATTTAAAGAAGAATCTCGCAGAGTTATAAGAAATGTGACTATGGGGTTACCCAACTCCAATAATAAGAATGTAAGGTGATAATATATAGACAATGTTTATAAGAAGAGAATGATAAAGAAGTTAATAATAGAAAGTTATATTTAAGTACGGTACAATTGTACTCTCTAATAGTTGATATATGGTATCTGGGCTAAATGATTCCTTCATAGAGCGGAGGTATATACGAATTAGCAACTTGGAACCTAGTTTGTTGGTTGTTTGTGGGAAACCACTCAGCGTACTATATTGAAACTATTAGAGACTCGATGTGTACTATAGAAAATGGATACATATGATGAAATGTGGAACTCGAATAAAATGTTGAGCAATGCAAATGAAGTTAGAAATTCTTAAAGGAAGAATTGTTATATTAACAAGAAAATTCAAGGAAGAATCTTGAAGAGATATAAAGATAAGAAATGGGAGTTACCCTAACTCCAATAGCCAAGATTACGAATAATGTCGTAAATGATGAAAAAGGAAAGAAAAGGGATCGTAAAACAAAACGATCACGAGTTAAGAAAAGAATTTTAAGGGAGATGATTATAAAATAAGATCACGACGTGATCTGTTTAAGTCATGAAAGGAAGATGGTCTGTATTGTTTGAATAATTATAGCTTGATGCTATGAAGATGATGTACTATGATATAGTATAAGATAAACTCATGAGGAGTTTTAGTTAATGTGATACGAGGAATTCGTATCGAGCAAAGAGCAAGTTAAAAGTAAGATAGAGTTAGGTGGGATTTCAATTGAGGACTCATGTGATGGCTGAGTTATACAAACCTTTGTATGGGCGAGGGTTTTGTACTTGCGCTCAGTTTATCACATTGATAATCACTGAAATGTTGGTGTCGCGCTATCAACGTATATGTGGCGAAAAGATAATTCTTTTCTCATATGTATATTTGATAGTTATAAACTATTAAGATTAGTCAGATATTATTAGGATTAGGTGCGGTTCTTAAAACTAATGCATACGGTAATTTCGTGACTCATAATAATATGGTATGTTTTGAACCCCTCAGCGAATGGACACCTATGGTCTGACTAGGATAAGTTCTTAAACTCATATTATTGTGGCAAGTTCCTAAATTTTTGATGTATAGTAAATTTGATGAACTATATTGGGTAGAAAACGGTTATAATATAGAGAGCATTGATGAAGTTGAAGATTGATAGAATGGTTAAGTAATGAAGTAATGGAGTACAGATTGAAGTTGATGGATACCTGGATGTTCTAAATCTACTAGCAATTCTAAACTTTTGAGATTTATTAACTTCGTGTCGATGGTTGTACTTTTTATTTTTTGAAATATGTTTGATTACACTAGTGAACCAAATTTTTTTTAAAACAGTGCTATTATTCGCGTATATATGCTGTTGTTTTGGCTAGATAAAAAAATGATTTTTTTTTAAATTTTCAAAATATATTTTAATTATATGTATAGGGTGATATGATAAACGATGGAGTCATCAATACAATGGAGCCTGGTGTTGGATGTGATTATATGATCGTCAGCCCACTATGGTGAGATGTAGTATGACAACGTCATAATCATGACTCCATAAAAGGATTTTTGAGATTTTTTTGAGATATGAGAATATATATATATATATATATATATATATATATATATATATATATATATATATATATATATATATATGTGTGTGTGTGTGTGTGTGTGTGTGTATGTGTGTGTGTATTTCGATTGACGTCCGAATTGTTGTAGAAGTCTATGCTATTTGATTCAGCTAGACGATTATTGAAAGATGTTAATGAAATTCAAGCGTTTCTTGAGAAGTTATGCCAAACCAAATTGCTTTGGAGCGGATTTAGATGTTGAAAAACTGATATGAACAACCCTTTTATAGGGGAGTACGCGGAAGCGTTTAGATGTTTGTGCATAATACATGGTACGAAGGGTTGATCGCCCTATGTACGGGAGTCCCTACAGTCCAATAACTGTTAAAGTTTAAGTTGAAAGATTACTTATAACCGTGGATAGAGTGCACAATACATCGTATAAAGGGCTTAACACCCTAAGTACGGGAGTCCATATAGTCTAACAACTGTTAAGGTTTAAGTTGAAAGAGTACTTATAATTGTGGACGTAGTTCAAGGTCTTATGACCCCTCAGCATGATTTGGAATCTTTTAAATTCCTGAGTTATTCATACTGCTTCCCAATTATTGAGCAATTGTGGAAGATTCTTGCTATTCTAAAAGGCAAATGTGGTAAGAATGATATTCCTTAGAAAGAAGCAAGTCGTAGAATGCGACACTAAATGATGAATATATTGAATAAGCGAGAAAAGAAATTTTGAAAAGAGAAGGAGATGAGTTTTCAAAGAATAATGTAAAATTTTTAATAGAAAAGTTTAATAATTGTAGAAAGATCTTTGTGGAAAGAAGTGGTTATAGAACCCAAGGAATGAATAAAGTATTAACGTAAAATCTATTTTGATAGATTGAATGAATGAAGATTAATAAATAAAAATTTTGAGGACAAAATTCTTAGAAGAATGAGTGAATGTAATATCCTGAATGTTTATGAGTTAAGTATATAATAACGATCTTTAGAAAAGGAAATGAATGGATTAAAGAATATATAATACTCAAATATAATTGAGTCTAAGTAAAGGTTATGAAATAAAAACCTATAATTTGTTGAAGAAATGAATGTAGTAGGAAATATAAAACTTATATTAAGGTAATGTGTTGAAGATATTCGACGATAAATTTTGAAAAGAGATTTGGTGAAAATCGAGTAAGGGAGGTTTCGTTGATTCCGAGGACGGAATCCTTGTAAGTGGGAAGGATGTGACAACCCGAATTTTTATAAGTTATTAAAATATGAATTTAATAATTAAAATTCTTATTATGAGATGTTTTGAGTTTGAGTATGTATATATACGTGCTATATATTTTGAAATATGTGATTTGGTGTGAAGAGAAATATATATTCATATATTAGGAAAGTGAGGTTTAATAGTTAAGTTAACTATTGAAGAAATTAAATGAATTTTGTAATTAATTTTAAATATTTATTGAATTAAATAAATATTTTAAATAATTTATTTATTGAGAAAAATAAATAATTTATAAAATTGTGGTATAATAATTTAGTTACGTGTGTATGATAATTAAATTAAAGCAAAGGTAAATTTTATTCTTTGAAGATTTAATTTAATGAATTAATTAAATTAAACAAGTTGTTTAATATTAAAGAAAATAAGTAATTAAATAAAGTGATGTTTAAGTCTAATTTATTAATTAAATTAGATATATGATTATTTATTAATCATCAGAATAATTATAATAAAAGTATAATTATTATAAATATCATTTTAAGTTATGTAAATTGGTTACAGGTGTAACAAATAAAAACTATATAATATAATATTATTAAAATAAACTAGTGGGGGATAATTGTGTGTAGCCTAACAAGGCCTTGTGGCCTTTGGCTTATTGTAACTAACATAGACGTATTGTTTTGCTAACGGAAGAGTACGTGGGTGAAAGCCATATCAGTTTATATTTTTACGCGTCTTATTTTCCTAAGGCTAACTAAGACAGAGTGTTGGAGAAAGCAAGAGAAAAATACAGTGAAAGAGAGAATTCTCTGAGATTGTCTAGAGGTAGGAGAGGAATTTCTAAGCCTTGACATCATCTCTTGCTAGCATACAACTAGGGTTTGAAGGTATATTTTGCTTCTAATGTTATGTTTTGAGTTTCTATGATCATCTTTTGTAAATTACTTAATCACGTTGGATTGAAATATATATGCATATATGGTGTTATAATCTGTTAATAATCAGGTGTGAGTACTATTTGATGATTAAATTCGTGAGAATTGGTTTGTAGGAAGAAAAATAAATAATAGTGATATGTTTATATGAAATTGGCTTTAGAAATTATAAAATTTAATGTTTAATATGTGTTATAATCTGTAAATTGATGTTGAATTATATTAGTATGTGAAGAAACTAAAACAACGTAGTTGGAATGGTATCAATTGGTTAAGAAACAAAGATTTGGCAATCGAATTTGCTAAACATGTCAAAACATGAAAATAGAGTATGAACATGTGTTTTAGGTCAAATTTTAGGTTGGTTAATGTTTTTATAAATTGTTATAATTTTAGTATGTTGTAGTTCTATGAATTACAAGTCCATAGAATCTAAAACCAACTAATTCGGACTTAAAATGAGCAAGTTATGGCAAAAACTATAAATTGGGCGAGGCTGAGCGTAGGCGCGCCGCCCAGGAGCACGGGCGCACCACCCAGGAGTGTGGCCGTGCAGATAATGGCACGAGCGCGCTGGAATGAGGGAGAAAATGGGCTCGGTCGCGCCTATAGTGTGTCAGGTGTTACTGTTTTGACCTATTTTAGTTAAATAGGCATAACTTTTTTATACGAACTCGGATAAAGGTGATTCAAGATGATCCGGAACGAAGACAAATAGACCTACAACTTTCATTATTTAAGTGTTTCAATTTGAGGTCCTTAGCAGGGATCAAACTGGTCATCTTTAGGACTATTGTGTTTTTGGGGATAATCGGAGGGCGTCGGGCATGCATGTATGCAAGTGTAGTGCTTCTGACGACAAAAGATGTTGTTTTAAGTTATTAAACATAAATATTATGAAGTATAATGATGCTTAACATTAATAAATGATGTATTAGATAAGTTGTATAAGCATACTAAGCACACTATAAGAGAGACAAATCGGACGTGTGACGAATAAACGTCAAAACGCCGTAACAAATGTTAATGAACGTAAAAAGTGTTTTAAGTCAATTGTAATGGATATTATAAGATACGAAATGGGTTTAATATAAAACTAATAATGATTCCTAGCAATACTTTAACACTTGAGTGAACTTCGAGTATGAAATATAGTGAGATATAAGTCAAAAGTTAACACAATCCAATTGAACATTGTGTATTGATTAATTAGAAGGTTATCAGATATAGAGTAAAATTTACATTATAACTACTATGCGTTGCTATGTGACTAATAATTATTGTGAATGATTATATAATTGTGTAGGGCACGTGAAGTGCAGATAGTTGTAAGCTGTTAAACTGTTATTTATAAACAACGATCAAGACAAGTCTTTCAGTTCCTATTTGCTATGTGAACTTGATGATTAACTGTTTTAAATCTTTATTGTAAAGAGTGTGATGTGTTGTATATATGTTGAAAGTGTAAAGACCCCAAACTCGAGTACTTGAAACCCGAACTCGATTCTTCACGATACCATTTCTATGAGCGGAATAATACTAATAATAATAACAATAATATAAATATCAATTTAACTTACATTTATCACAGTCTAATCCCAAGTACGTAACCTTTACTATATTCTTTACATGATATATAATACATACCATTATCTTAAATACATTCTAACTATTACAAAAGACACCATTTAAACATGTTCTGATTGCTTTCCTTTTTACTTGTTCTTGCATCAACTTTCTGGTTCTTCACACTTAGCTGAAAACATTTAAATTAAGTAAGGATGAGCATTTGAGTGCCCAGCAAGTAATAATAATTATATATATAAGCTGAAAGAATTTAAATATTTTCTTTATACTAACCTTCTACATTGATTCAATAGTTGTGAAGTAATTTATACCAATAATAATAACATAACAACCCTCTTTCAAATTTTTGAAACTACGTAATGACTATATATAGGGTTAATGTGACATACTATGAACATTCTTTTCATTTTCGAAAAGGTTAAACAGAACTTCATCTATAAACCATCATAACTTACGAGCACGGGGGTGATCAGCCCGTTGTACCCTGCATTGATCAATACTACATGTACGTATCAGTCATATTATTTTTAAATAACTTATAATAATTTTGAAACATTTATTATGATTTATCATAAATTTTCAAACATTGGAATCATATTTAAATGATTTAAATACAAATCAATTTTATTATCATTAATATTTAATTATTATTAAACTATTAATAAAATCATTTCAAAATATTAAAGTTATTTATAATAACTCAAAATATTTTTAAAGTATTAATATTACCCTTAAATAATTTTTAAAACATTTAAAATCATTTCTAAATAATTACCATTAATATTAAGGTATTAATGTTCTATTTATTAAAATATTAAAAGTCATTATTCATAACCTAAAATATTTTTAATTCATTTATATCCTTTTAAATAATTTTTAAATTAATAAAACCATTTTAAAACTATTTATTTAATATAATTATTAAATAAATTTACTATTTTTAATAATAAGTTAATAATCATTAATATTAAATTATTAATGAAATTATCCTTTAAATATTAAAAGTTATATTTTATAACTTAAAATATTTTTAAACACTTTATTTTTATTTAAAATGATTATTATAATATTAAAATCATTTTTAAACTAAATTATTTAATATAATTATTAAATAACTTTAATATCATTAATAATAATTAATTAATAAAATTTATCTTTAAATATTAAAAGTTATATTTTATAACTTAAAATATTTTTAAATACCTTATTAGTATTTAAAATGATTTTTAATATAATAAAATCATTTTTAATTAATTTATTTAAATCATTTAGTAAATAAATTAATTACCATTAATATCAATTTATTAATGAATTTTATCATAAAATATTAAAAGTCATTAAAAATAACTTAAAATATTTTCTTATATCATAATATAATTTTTAATAATTTTTCCAATATTAAAATCATTTTTAAATAATTTATTTAATATTATAATTAAATAAATTAAATACTTTTAATATTCCAAAAATATTAAATATTTATGAAATATATTAAAAATAATTAAAAACTAATTTTTGAAATTTTAAATAATTTTTAATAATTTATTTTGTATTTTTAATAATTAAAAACTATCTTTTTCTATTTAATAATTAATTTTCAGAAAATAATAAGCTGTCTGTCGCTAAAGGTCACCTATAGTGACAAAACTGTCGCTATAGGTGTTCTTCATGTTCTTGAGCCCAAACCCAGAAAACATGTCAGTGGTCAAGTGTACTACTTTGACCGAGAGTAAGTTCGTGTGTGATGTGTTTCTGGACATGTTGTTGAGCAGATAATGCAGTACAAGTATAAGACTACACGATCCAACAAACAAAATCATCAAACCAAGCATAACCAATGAGATCTGGAGCCTTGAACAAGCTGTCAGAGCTGTTCTTCATTTTCTGGGCTACGCATAAATGAAGAACAATTCGTGTAGCCATATTTGGGCTTCCACAACTTGAAATATGTGTAATGTTTTTATGATCTATAAGCTTTAGTAGGTAACCATAATGTAAGTGAAGAGATCTATCATTTAAAATACATAAAACAACAACATAATCAACATGTATGCTCCGGTCAAACCATGTCAGAAAACCTTGTTCATATGGTTTCTAGGTTTTCCAGAAACGCGCAATCAGTGATGAGTGGTCTACTTTGACCAGCTACTGTGATCGATATACTGATGTTATGAAGGGTCTATAGGAATAGATCTAGAGTTTATCTAACATACTACAACATGATGTCAAGAACAAGAATAAAAACACAAAAACCTGACAGATCTGGAGCCTTAAACATCTTGTCAGACACTGAAAAATAATTTATGGGTTATCCAGAAATCTACCGGTCATGCTCGGTCAACCAAGTTTGACCACGAATAACTTGCAATCTACGCATATAATGGTTCTACAAGGACTGCCATTCGACTGTCAGACTCAAAACAAACATTTCTAGATTTTGAAAAACTTCAATTTCGAGCACTTTGACGTTATGAATATAACATGTGCCAACCCAGATCATCAATTGACACCATAACCAACATGTTTAACACAAAAAAATTAGCATCTAACAAAGGATCAAAGTCAGATTTAAAATTAGGGTTCTACCTCTTTATAACTTGATTCTGATCTTGTGATTTGTTACGGATACTAGTGGGGCTCGGTTTTGGGACTGGTATATGTATAAATTTCGTGGGTCTTGTGCTTAAGAGCATTTGGTTGAGTGTATGAGAAAATGTAAGTAACAAATGAATTTTCTCTCTCCTCCAATCTATTTATAGAAGTCTAGGATGCATGAATTGGCTGATAATGGACTGATGTGCTGGAGATTTTGTGTCACATGGCTGATATAAGTTGTCCAACAACTCTAATTTTAGCGAGATTTGCAAGCAAGCCTCAATTATGCAATAAGGGCAAAATGGCCTTTTCCCTTGTATTTTTAATGGCATTTGCGTAATCTTGTCACAAACCTTTACGGTTTAGGATTTGGTTTAGAGTTTAGGGTTTGAGCCAATTTAACAAAAGTCTAGGATTTCCAAAATTAGGATTTAATAAAATAAATAATAATTTAGTTTTAAAAAAAATATATAATTTATAGTTTACTAAATATAATTAGTTTTCTAATTCGATTGATTAAAATTTACTAATCATAATTAACCTTGATCATTAAACAATTAGGGTTACCAATTAGTAATTTAGATTTACTAAGTATGAAATTAAGGTTTCTAGAAATTAAAATTTCTAAATAGTAATTAGGTTTTTTTCTAATTAATCTTAAATTCTATAATACGTAACATAATTCATTTAACACAATTACATAATAGTTTCTAACTCATAATTGAGTTTCAAATTAGGGTTTTTAATTACTAATTAGGGTCTTCTATAATTGACATTAACACTTACAATATAAATCGTATACCAAATAACACATCTCGAATTTTCCATTTGAATTTCACAATAGGGTGAAATAAATTAATACTAGGGTTTGGTCATGACACAACATACTTGACCAACCATTGCCAGTCCACAAACATACACTACATATTTATAGCACTGAAAAAAATCAAAATATAATATTATTATATTATTATTCTTATCCATTGATAAAAATCCAAAATTCGGGTTTGGATTTCATATCTGATTTATCCTTCCTATTTAACCTTAATAATTAAGGTAAAATAATTAACTTAATAGCCTGTACTAAAATTCATATAATAAAATAATTGTTATAATTATTCTAAAAATCACTTCATATATTATTTAAATAATATATGATTATATTTTTATGGAAAATAATTAATAAAATATTTCTACCATAATTTAATTATTATTAGAATATACTCTATAATAATCAATAATTCTAAAATAAATTTACTTGTAAACATTTATGCAATAAATATATTTTTATTTACCACATAAATACATATATTCATTATCTTGTACAAATCCTCATCCTTAATAAAAAAAAATTATACGCAAAATTTCTTATTTATTTATGTAGAAAATATCGGGTTGTTACATTCACCCTCCCTTATAAAGATTCCGTCCCCGGAATCACCGTTTTAAAACCTATACATACACGGTTACATAGTATACACAATCTTTGCGAGTAGATCTCGATCAAAATTGATCGAACTGATCTTTAACTATTCACATCAAGCTTGTCTTTCTGATTAAGCGGAAATTTGATTTCTAAAAGAATTAAAATTTCTCCCTCAAAATTTCTTTATAAAATAATTTACTATATATAAGAAAATCATATATAAGAAAATAACATTTGTTCGAGTAATACCTGGAGTTGCATCCCCGGCTGCTACTGTTTCTTGAACGGTCATGTTGAAAACTTCTTCGGTTGGTTTTGTTGGTTCATTTGTTGAAGTCGGTCCCGCTATCACCAATGTCATGCTGCCTTTTTCCCGTATTTGCATTCTTTTCCTCCCATCTTCTTCTTGGACAGTCTTTCACCTTATACTCCATTGATTCACACTTAAAACACCTACTGTACATTCTTGGATTGGGACAGTTGGGAGAGACACATCCCTTTTGTCCACACTTATAACACACAAACTTTCCTTTTATCTCCATTCCTTTTATCGTACAGGTGGCAAAAGCTGTCTTTTGTCCCTTCGTTATCCTAGCTATCACAATTGCGTCACCAGGGTCAGTTGATCTTCCAATCCTGACAGTACAATGGCCTTGAAGTCTTTGACGTTCGTCGATCGATTATCTTGCTGATCTTCCCGTGACTGGTATTCTGTTCTGCATAACTTGATCGTCCATCTTCGCAAAATTCTGTATCGGGTCTGGTTATCTTCCAGCTTTGTTGATAGGTTCTTCTGCCCGTGTATTTTATTTTCGTCTCCTTGGCGATATTATCACAATTTATTCTTTATTTTAAGCCTTATCATATACGTATAATCATATAACACAAAACTTTTTATTCGAATAATCATGTACTCAAAATATTAGATTTTGAAAATTTTGGTTTTCTGTATTAACCAGTACTCATAATTAACTATTATCTTTATACCAACTTATTTCATTAATCCCTTTTAAATTCATATTCATAACACTTGACATACCATAGCATGTATTGCTTTAATCATCCGCTATCCCTTTGTGACTCAAAAGTCAGGAATCGCTGTCATAACTTATACAAAATTTGAAAAATACATACTTATCATATATACATCATAGAGTCCTACATATTCAAGTAATATCAGTACTACTTATTTCTTACGCCTCCACTAAGGATCAATTACTTAGAAATCTGTCTATTCCCATTATCCTCAATAATCCATTCACACCTGACTACACCTAGTTCATCCAACTTACCATACATTATGAGTTTAAGAACTCACCACAAACAAACGAGTTTAAGAAATCAACATTGACCACATATTCTTTAACTATACTTTACCTATCAGACATATTATCGCCTCTGGGTCTGGTACTACACTTTTCAAATCAACCACCTCATTGAGGTAGCTTTCAATGTGAGCCTCTATTTCAGCTATTGGCTTTGATATTGGCTCAGGTATGGAGATTGACTTCTTCCTGACGATCTGAGGGTATCCTAATCCTTTCTATCTGACATTTACACACATAATTTATCTAGACTAGCATATAGTATATACACACAACACATAATAATTTTATATAAGTTATCTTTTATTTTGTCTTACGATGAATTTATTCAATTCATATCTTTTTAAACTCTATATGAGTTATTTATATTTTCAACGTTTTCCTCTGTTCTAAGGTTATAGCCTAAGGTCTAGCCCACCTAAGGTTTTTAACCCTAAGCTCTGATACCAACCTGTAAAGACCCCAAACTCGAGTACTTGAAACCCGAACTCGGTTCTTCACGATACCATTTTTATGAGTGAAATAATACTAATAATAATAACAATACTATAAATATCAACTTAACTTATATTTATCAGAGTCTAATCCCAAGTACGTAACCTTTACTATATTTTTTACATGATATATAATACATACCATTATCTTAAATGCATTCTAACTATTACAAAAGACACCATTTAAACATGTTCTGATTGCTTTCCTTTTTACTTGTTCTTGCATGAGCTTTCTGGTTCTTCACACTTAGCTGAAAACATTTAAATTAAACAAGGATGAGCATTTGAGTGCCCAACAAGTAATAATAATTATATATATAAGCTGAAAGAATTTAAATATTTTCTTTATACTAACCTTCTACAACGATTCAATAGTTGTGAAGTAATTTATACCAATAATAATAACATAACAACCCTCTTTCAAATTTTTGAAACTACGTAATGACTATATATAGGGTTAATGTGACATACTATGAACATTGTTTTTATTTTTGAAAAGGTTAAACAGAACTTCATCTGTAAACCATCATAACTTACGGGCACGTGGGTGATCAGCCCGTTGTACACTGCATTGATCAATACTACATGCAAGAACGAGGATATCGTTCACTCTGTCCACCTTGGGTGCATAAAAAGTTTTCCCGTGTAGGGATGTTCATACGTGTCTGGGTTCCGAATCAAAAGTTTTATCTTGTTTCAACAATAATCTATAATTCAACATATATATATATATATATATATATATATATATATATATATATATATATATATATATATATATATATATATATACGGGTAATTGACAAAGGTATATCAACATGTGATTAAATACAATGATTATCCAAGTGGGGACACTTGTTTAACCATTTACAGAAATTAACGAACAGAATATATATATATATATATATATATATATATATATATATATATATATATATATATATATATATATACTAACATGTTGATAAGCAATGAGCGTATATAATATAAGGTTAATAATCTGTACAGTAATAATATAGTTTAGAAACATTCTTACTCATGTCCATTGCATAAAGAAAATGCAAAGGTTAGATACTTGCCTGAAGCGCTGCTTACAGTTTGCAATTTAGATTTATCGCTTATCTCACGACCTATCATTAATAAGATCGTTCGTTCTATTAGAACAACATACTATAACACATAACACTGCTTATTGCAGTCAGCACATACCATAATCACATTGGCACATAGATTTAACAACCATTGAATCACAAATAATCACTTATCTAATCACATTATCTAAGTTCAGATCAATTTCTGAAATATGTCGGTGTACCGACAACTTTATCGGGTATTTATCGAGTCTAAGACTCTTTTTTGTAACTCAATATTCGTACGTATCAGGCATATTATTTTTAAATGACTTATAATAATTTTAAAACATTTATTATGATTTATTATAAATTTTCAAACATTGGAATCATATTTAAATGATTTAAATACTAATCAATTTTATTATCATTAATATTTAAATAATATTAAACTATTAATGAAATCATTTCCAAAATATTAAAGTTATTTATAATAACTCAAAATATTTTTAAAGTATTAATATTACCCTTAAATGATTTTTAAAATATTTAAAATCATTTCTAGATAATTACCATTAATATTAAGGTATTAATATTCTATTTATCAAAATATTAAAAGTCATTATTCATAACTTAAAATATTTTTAATTCATTTATATCCTTTTAAAAGATTTTTAAATTAATAAAACCATTTTTAAACTATTTATATAATATAATTATTAAATAAATTTACTATTTTTAATAATAAGTTAATAACCACTAATATTAAATTATTAACAAAATTATCCTTTAAATATTAAAAGTTATATTTTATAACTTAAAATATTTTTAAACACATTATTTTCATTTAAAATGATTATTATAATATTAAAATCATTTTTAAACTAAATTATTTAATATAATTATTAAAAAGCTTTAATATCATTAATAATAATTAATTAATGAAATTTATCTTTAAATATTAAAAGTTATATTTTATAACTTAAAATATTTTTAAATACCTTATTATTATTTAAAATGATTTTTAATGTAAGACCCCAAATTATTAATAAATAAAATTTAATTCCTCTATTTATTATTTTGAAATAGTAAGGGTTAATGTGGTTAGTTATGGGTAAAATGCGCAAATATTTCAAATAACCAGGTGGTTATAAAATATTCATTGTTGTCGGGGAATATTCGCTTGGTCGTGGAATATTCTTACTGTCGGAGAATATTCGTACGACGGCGCAGTCTTTTGTGGGCCCCATAACGGAAAGCGATTGGATGAAAAAAAACGACAAAAATAAGTTGTTTATAAATAACGGCGTAGTTGTTACCGTTAATACTGTTCGAATACCCGGTGGTTAAAACACGGTAATACACGTTGTTGCACAGTAGCTCACTGTATTGCACCAATTATTGATTCTTAGGTAAGAATGCACTACTCAATAATGGTTACAGTAATTACTGTTCAATATTTTATTTTATTGATTAAATAATTACTACGTTGATATTTTATAATTGTCACTACGCAGTATTTTCCATTATCGGAGCAATAATTCATATTATCTGAATAATATTATTAGATAACATTATTGGCAATGTCTAGAAAGTTCTGTCTAAGGAGAGGTTTGGTCATCTAATTGTGCGCCAGTAAGGAGAAATCCTTATTGGAAAGCCCCCTCTTTCCTGGGAACGGCCTCGTTCCCAGTACTGTGATTCTGTAATATTATTTGTGTATAATTAATTATTAATTTATATGATGAGGAAAATAGTGATTTTATGTGGATATAGATGGAGAAAATTTTTAATGTGACAATTGTTGAAAATTAATATTTTATCTTTTTCTGATAAAATAATTCATTTAAATATATTATTTTGATAATATATTGATGGTGGTATTTTTACAATGAATGTGGAATATATGAGTATATGAGGAGGAAGAGTATTTTTGTGGCATTAAATGATTAACACATATTTTGTGTGTTGGTGGACACAATTCTTGACCGAAAATTTATTATTGAATGTAAAATCGACCGTTTGTGGATTTCGGTCAATTTCTGTTTAGAATTTGGAAAAACTTTCTTCTGCAAAGTTGTAGAGAATTGAATTTCCTATAAGAACTCGCGAGATTCGAATTTTCTGATAAAAGAGCTATTTATTATGAATTATTGAAGTTCTGAAGTTCCGAAATAATTGATTTTTGGGAGTTTTAGTTAATTATTTTGAGAAAAACGTTTTTTGTATTTTTTTGGACATCATTAACATGTGTGGCTGGTGTTTTTGATCAAAAGGTGGGCTAAAGAAAATTTGTATAATTATATTAATATTTTATTAAATTTTCTGTTTTGGTGTTCTAAGCATTTTCCTATAAATAGTGTGCTTAGGTTAGAATTGAAAATCACACCAGAAACTGAAAACTTCTCTCTCTTTCTCTCTCTATATTAGTGAGCTTATTCTTGTGAGTATTCTAATACTTTGAGTATTGCTATACGGTGCAAGTTCAAGTCATAGCCTATATCCGGTGTTTCAACTAGAAGTACTATTTTTGCTAAGGTAAGAGATGTTATTTTATTCGAAAATGGTATTACTTCTTCAATATCATTATGTCAAAATATTGTTCTGAACTTTTTATCAAATTTGGAATTTTTCATGTGGGGGTTACTATTCATGAGTTACTATTCACGAGTTACTATTCACCGAAAAATAAAATTTTCTTCTTTTAATCCAAAATATCTATTATGAATACTAGCTTTGATTGTATCCATGTTTTGATCATTCTTGAATTTTACTTTACTATGATTGTTTATGAGGTATTTTTGGACATGGAATAGTTGAAATACGAATCCTTAATATTTATTCTTTTGTTTCACTGAATTCGTTTCCTTTAAAATATTTTTCATCATCCTCAGTCCTAAATAGTGATATAACTGAATATCTTTGGCCTGTAGTGCAAAGATTAATGATTTTTGATGAATATCTTTAGCCCGCAGTGCAATGATGAACAGGTGTTGAGGTGAACATTACCAACTGATGAATATCTTTGGCCTGTAGTGCAAAGATGACTATTTGATTCAAGATATTTATTGATTGATGTTACAGGGATAAAATGTTGATGATGGGCTTTTAAATTCATAGATAATCGTAGATTTCATTCTCTACGTAACTCTTCTGTGAATTATCATTTTCCGCTGCAAATATTGATTTAAAACTTGTTGTCTATTGTATTCTATTAAATTTTTCCCTGTTGAAGACTAACGATAATTTGTTGTATATTATCTTAGTCATAATATTCTTTACTGGGCTAGTTGAGCTCACCCTTTTCCTTGTTGTTCCATTTTCTTCTCAGGAGGCGAGAATGTAGCGAGTACTAGTCGGGGTGTGGAATGATGGTTCAAGACTGTTGTTTTAGTAGTCCTCACTATTTTATAAAATAGTGTATCAATAAGTATAATGAGGACTTAATTGAGTATGAATACTGTCTAGATGACAATATTTGTATTTAAACTCACAGTATATGTGTTGTCGTATTTTGCACGACAATTGTAATCATAAAGTTGTAGTTATTTTCTGTACCATGTATTTGGCGACTCAGAATGGGTTGGATGGATTGGACCTATTTTAGGGGCGTCATAGTTGGTATCAGAGCTTAGGGATATGATCTCTGGCGGAGATCGGGGAATAGAACTAGGAGGGGAGAGACGAGTAAATCCTTCGCTAGTGTGTCCTACCTAAGCTTATTTGTTGGTCGGTCATAATATAGGGATATTATGTGATATGTTAATTTGTTAAATTAACCTTTGATTTATGGCAGTATTTGAGAATGTCGACAGAGAATGTTAACAGTGGAGTAAATGAGACGGTGGAGATGCCTATACTCACCAACGAGGAGAACGTGCAACAGGCTGGCAATGTTCCTCCTGTGAACAACACCACTGAGCAGACGATGAACGATGAGATGTTTAGAAGCTTTTTGCGATTCATGCAAAACCAGACGAAGGAGATTCCTGTTCAAAATATAGGAAGAAACAATGGCAACGCACAGCTGGTCACAGCCAAGCAGTTCAAAGAGTAGGGACCACCAAAATTTTGGGAAAAGCCAGATCCGATTAAGGCGGAGACATGGGTCAAGCAAATTACCAAGATATTCGATGTCTTGGGATGCACGGAGGAACAGAAGGTTCCATTCGCCACCTTTATGTTCCGTGGCAAGGCAGACTACTGGTGGGAGTCTGTGAAGCGTACCCATCCAGCCACACTCAGCATGTCTTGGGAGATATTTCAGAAGCTATTCAGTGACAAGTACTTTCCTGAAAGTATTCGTCATATGAAGGAGGTAGAGTTTATTAGACTGGAGCAGAATAACATGACGGTGTCCCAGTACGAGGCGAAGTTTGCAAAGTTGTCCAGGTTTGCACCTCATTTGGTGGAGAATGAGGAACGTATGACGCGGATTTTTCTGAGAGGTTTGAAACCCGGCATACGTCAATATCTCATTTCTCATAAATTTTCTCTCTATTCAGATGTTGTCAACATGGCTCAGTTATTAGAGCGAGATAACGAGTACGGTCAATCGAGGGACCACAACCAGGATCATATCGGTGACAACAGTCATCAGAACAATGATAACCAGCGGAGAAAGAAAAATACAGACAAGAACGGCAACCACTCTGGTGGTAATCGTGGCTATGAAAATAGAAGAAGCGAGTCGGGAGGAGATTTTAAAAAGAGTAGATTCAACAATGACAATACGAAGACGTCAGCACCAGTAGCAACTGGTTCCAAGGGAGGAGAGCGACCACCAGTCATATGCTATAAGTGTGGAAAAGAGGGACACATCAGCCCAAACCGTCCACAACAGCTCAAGGTATATTATAACTGTGGAAAGGAAGGACATATCGCTCGAGATTGCACTGTAGCAAAACCAAGTCTAATGGGGGTGGTGACTCAAAAAGTTATTCCAGAAAAGTCAAAGTCAACGGTTCCTGGAAGAGTGTTTTTCGTGATTGGTCAGAATGCGAGGAACCCGAACGAAGTTAGCACGGGTTAGTTAATTATAAATTTTTACAAAGTCTATACCTTATTAGATACCGATTCTACTCATTCATTTATCTCTCCTGCTTATACTCAACGTTTAAACTTGACTTCGGAGAAAATTAGACTTTGACTTATCTGTTGAAACTCCGTTAGGAGTAACTTTCATCACATCCACTGTTTATAAATCTTGTTTGATCCAAGTTGGCACCATCACATTACCTATTGACCTTATCTCTTTAAAGATACTTGCTTTTGATGTGATTTTAGGGATCGATTGGTTAACTACTCAACATGCCAAATTGATTTCTTTTGTAAGGTTATTAGTTTTCATATTCCTAAGCAACCTGTTATTCAAATTCAAGCAACCAAACCATTGAAGCCAAACTCTTTCATATTAAGCCGTAAAGTCATTCGTTTATTAAAAAATGGATGTCAAGCTTTCTTAGCTATGTTATGGACTTGAACAAAAATACGTCAGATTTGAATGATATTTCTATTGTTAGTAAATCCCTGACGTATTTCCTGAAGAATTTCTTGGCCTACGCGTGATATTGAATTTTGTATCATCTTTGAATCTGGTACAAAACTCACTTCTAAAATCTCATATCAAATGACTCCTATTGAACTTCAGGAGTTAAAAACCCAACTATAGAAGTTGATAATTGAGCCTCTATCTGGTGACTTCCTTTGTGGAATGCATTGAAGCCAGGCTCTCCGTAGGGGATGCCATATTCGTATGGTAGTAAACTGATAGGTGTCATTGTGACGTGCTATCCAAGATTGGGATATGAGTCACAGTTGAGAGCAACCTAAGTCAGTAATCGAAATACGTAGATTTCTAGGCTTAGCTGGTTATTATCAGAGATTCGTGTAAGAATTTTCTCGAATCGCTACCCCGTTAACTCAGCTGACTCAGAAAGATATCAAATTCGTATGGAGCGAGGAATGCGAGAAGAGTTTTCAAGAGCTTAAGAGGAGACTCATTTTGGCACCTGTTCGGACAATACCATATGGTTCGGATGGATTTGTTATCTACAGCGATACTTCAGGCAAAGGGTTAGGATGTGTTCTCATGAAACGTGAGAAAGTCATAGCCTATGCCTCGCGACAACTTAAAGAATATGAGAGGAATTATCCTACTCATGATCTAGAGTTGGCAGCAGTCATTTTAGCGCTAAAGATCTGGAGGCACTATCTATATGCGGAGAAAGTGGAGATATATTCAGACCATAAAAGCCTCAAATATTTCTTCACTCAAAAAGAACTCAACATGCGGCAACGACGTTGGCTCGAGCTGTTGAAAGATTACGACCACACTATTCAATACCATCCTGGAAAAGCAAACGTGGTAGCTGACGCGTTGAGTAGAAGATCATATGCAGGAACGAGTGCGATGATGTCAAGTATACGCGTAGAACCAACTTTAATCGATAAAGTTAAAGTTGCTCAAGCTACAGACCCGGAGCTGATGCGTATGAAGAAGAAAGTGCAAGAAGGTGCTATTCCAGAAGCAAGAATCGATGAAGAAGAAATACTTCGAGTCCACTCCAGACTTTGTGTTCCTGACGTTTCTGATTTAAAGTACAAGATCATGATGGAGGCACACAATACACCATTTGCAATCCATCCTGGAAGTACTAAAATATATCGTGATCTTCGACATACATTTTGGTGGAACAATATGAAGAGAGAGATTGTAAAGTTTATTTCGAGGTGTTTAACTTGTCAACGTGTAAAGGCGGAGTATCAAGTGCCAAAGGGTCCATTGCAACCACTTGAGATTTCGAAATGGAAGTGGGAACACATTACCATGGATTTCGTTACAGGTATTCCCACGGTTTCTCAAGGCATAAATGTTATTTGGGTTATTGTTGATAGATTAACCAAGTCTGCTCATTTCTTTCCGATACGGGAGACTTATTCCCTTGAACGTCTTTCTAGTATGTACGTGAATGAGATTGTGAGGTTGCATGGCATGCCAGTATCCATAGTTTCGGATTGTGACCCAAGATTCACTTCAAGATTTTGGGTTAGCTTGCAAAAAGCTATGGGCATGGATTTACGGTTCAGTTCAACATACCATCCTCAAACGGACGGGCAATCAGAGAGGACTATTCAAACTCTTGAAGATCTATTAAGACTTTGTGTCCTAGATTTCAAAGGGAGTTGGGATAAGTACCTACCATTGGTGGAATTCTCCTACAATAACAGTTATCAGGCAAGTATAGGTGTGGCTCCCTTTGAAGCATTGTATGGACAAAAGTGTCGCTCTTCAGTATGTTGGGATGAGGTGGGAGAAGCAACGTTGTTGGGACCAGAGTTGGTACGAATGACTACAGAGAAGATCCAAACGATTCGACAACGTATACAAACGGCACATGATCGACAAAAGAGTTATGTGGATCTTCATCGAAAGGACGTGGAATTTGACATTGGGGATCATGTATTATTACGTGTAGCTCCATGGAAAGGAGTTACAAGATTTGGGAAGAGAGGAAAGCTCAATCCACGATTTATTGGTCCATTTCATATTCTTGACCGAGTAGGAAATGTGGCCTATAGACTCGCGTTACCTCCAAGTATGTCTCGTGTTCATAATGTTTTTCATATATCTGTGGTTCGTAAATATGTAAAAGACCCGAACCACGTTATTGAGTTAGAACCGGACGAGATAGCCGAAGACTTAACGTACGAGGAGGTACCTGTTAAGATCTTAGATTGGAAAGAGCATATCCTACGCACGAAGGTCATACCACAAGTTAAAGTTTTGTGGAGAAACCATGCTATTAAGGAAATGACCTGGGAGTTGGAAACGAAAATGAAAGCGAGGTATCCTCATCCTTTCGAAACACCAGGTACGTATGTCAATTTCGAGGACGAAATTTCATAAGGAGGGGAGGTTGTAAGACCCCAAATTATTAATAAATGAAATTTAATTCCTCTATTTATTATTTTGAAATAGTAAGGGTTAATGTGGTTAGTTATGGGTAAAATGCGCAAATATTTCAAATAACCAGGTGGTTATAAAATATTCATTGTTGTCGGGAAATATTCGCTTGGTCGTGGAATATTCTTACTGTCGGAGAATATTCGTACGACGGCGCAGTCTTTTGTGGGCCCCATAACGGAAAGCGATTGGATGAAAAAAAACGACAAAAATAAGTTGTTTATAAATAACGGCGTAGTTGTTACCGTTAATACTGTTGGAATACCCGGTGGTTAAAACACAGTAATACACGTTGTTGCACAGTAGCACACTGTATTGCACCAATTATTGATTTTTACGTAAGAAGGCACTACTCAATAATGGTTACAGTAATTACTGTTCAATATTTTATTTTATTGATTAAATAATTACTACGTTGATATTTTATAATTGTCACTACGCAGTATTTTCCATTATCGGAGCAATAATTCATATTATCTGAATAATATTATTAGATAACATTATTGGCAATGTCTAGAAAGTTCTGTCTAAGGAGATGTTTGGTCATCTAATTGTGCGCCAGTAAGGAGAAATCCTTATTGAAAAGCCCCCTCTTTCCTGGGAACGGCCTCGTTGCCAGTACTGTGATTCTGTAATATTATTTGTGTATAATTAATTATTAATTTATATGATGAGGAAAATAGTGATTTTATGTGGATATAGATGGAGAAAATTTTTAATGTGACAATTGTTGAAAATTAATATTTTATCTTTTTCTGATAAAATAATTCATTTAAATATATTATTTTGATAATATATTGATGGTGATATTTTTACAATGAATGTGGGATATATGAGTATATGAGGAGGAAGATTATTTTTGTGGCATTAAATGATTAACACATGTTTTGTGTGTTGGTGGACACAATTCTTGATCGAAAATTTATTATTGACTGTAAAATCGCCCGTTTGTGGATTTCGGTCAATTTTTGTTTGGAATTTGGAAAAACTTTCTTCTACAAAGTTGTAGAGAATTGAATTTCCTATAAGAACTCGCGAGATTCGAATTTTCTGATAAAATGGCTATTTATTATGAATGATTGAAGTTCTGAAGTTCCGAAATAATTGATTTTTGGGAGTTTTAGTTAATTATTTTGAGAAAAACGTTTTTTGTATTTTTTTGGACACCATTAACATGTGTGGCTAGTGTTTTTGACCAAAAGGTGGGCTAAAGAAAATTTGTATAATTATATTAATATTTTATTAAATTTTTTGTTTTGGTGTTCTAAGCATTTTCCTATAAATAGGGTGCTTAGGTTAGAATTGAAAATCACACCAGAAACTAAAAACTTCTCTCTCTTTCTCTCTCTATATTAGTGAGCTTATTCTTGTGAGTATTCTAATACTTTGAGTATTGCTATACGGTGCAAGTTCAAGTCATAGCCTATATCCGGTGTTTCAACTAGAAGTACTGTTTTTGCTAAGGTAAGGGATGTTATTTTATTCGAAAATGGTATTACTTCTTCAATATCATTATGTCAAAATATTGTTCTGAACTTTTTATCAAATTTGGAATTTTTCATGTGGGGGTTACTATTCATGAGTTACTATTCACGAGTTACTATTCACCGAAAAATAAAATTTTCTTCTTTTCATCCAAAATATCTATTATGGATACTAGCTTTGATTGTATCCATGTTTTGATCATTCTTGAATTTTACTTCACTATGATTGTTTATGAGGTATTTTTGGACATGGAATAGTAGAAATACGAATCCTTAATATTTATTCTTTTGTTTCACTGGATTCGTTTCCTTTAAAATATTTTTCATCATCCTCAGTCCTAAATGGTGATATAACTGAATATCTTTGACCTGTAGTGCAAAGATTAATGATTTCTGATGAATATCTTTGGCCCGTAGTGCAAAGATGAACAGGTGTTGAGGTGAACATGACCAACTGATGAATATCTTTGGCCTGTAGTGCAAAGATGACTATTTGATTCAAGATATTTATTGATTGATGTTACAGGGATAAAATATTGATGATGGGCTTTTAAATTCATAGATAATCGTAGATTTCATTCTCTACGTAACTCTTCTGTGAATTATCATTTTCCGCTGCGAATATTGATTTAAAACTTGTTGTCTATTGTATTCTATTAAATTTTTCCCTGTTGAAGACTAACGATAATTTGTTGTATATTATCTTAGTCATAATATTCTTTACTGGGCTAGTTGAGCTCACCCTTTTCCTTGTTGTTCCATTTTCTTCTCAGGAGGCGAGAATGTAGCGAGTACTAGTCGGGGTGTGAAATGATGGTTCAAGACTGTTGTTTTAGTAGTCCTCACTATTTTGAAAAATAGTGTATCAATAAGTATAATGAGGACTTAATTGAGTATGAATACTGTCTAGATGACAATATTTGTATTTAAACTCACAGTATATGTGTTGTCGTATTTTGCACGACAATTGTAATCATAAAGTTGTAGTTATTTTCTGTACCATGTATTTGGCAACTCAGAATGGGTTGGATGGATTGGACCTATTTTGGGGGCTTCACATTTAATATAATAAATTTTTTTTAATTAATTTATTTAATTCATTTAGTAAATAAATTAATTACCATTAATAGCAATTTATTAATGAATTTTATCACAAAATATTAAAAGTCATTAAAAATAACTTAAAATATTTTCTTATATTATAATATAATTTTTAATAATTTTTCCAATATTAAAATCATTTTTAAATAATTTATTTAATATTATAATTAAATAAATTAAATACTTTTAATATTTCAAAAATATTAAATATTTATGAAATATATTAAAAATAATAAAAAACTAATTTTCAGAATTTTAAATAATTTTTAATAATATATTTTGTATTTTTAATAATTATAAACTATTTTTTTCTATTTAATAATTAATTTCCGAAAAATAATAAGCTGTATGTCGCTAAAGGCCACCTATAGTGACAAAACTGTCGCTATAGGTGTTCTTCATGTTCTTGAGCCCAAACCCAGAAAACATGTCAGTGGTCAAGTGTACTACTTTGACCGAGAGTAAGTTAGTGTGTGATGTGTTTCTGGATATGTTGTTGAGCAGATAATGCAGTACAAGTACAAGACTACACGATCCAACAAACAACATCATCAAACCATGCATAACCAACGAGATCTGGAGCCTTGAACAAGCTGTCAGAGCTGTTCTTCATTTTTTGGGCTACCCAGAAATGAAGAACAGTTCGTGTAGCCATATTTGGGCTTCCACAACTTGAAATATGTGTAATGTTTTTATGATCTATAAGCTTTAGTAGGTAACCAGAATGTAAGTGAAGAGATCTATCATTTAAAATACATAAAACAACAACATAATCAACATGTATGCTCCGGTCAAACCATGTCAGAAAACCTTGTTCATATGGTTTCTAGGTTTTCCAAAAACGCGCAATCAGTGATGAGTGTTCTACTTTGACCAGCTACTGTGATCGATATACTGATGTTATGAATGGTTTATAGGCATAGATCTAGAGTTTATCTAACATACTACAACATGATGTCAAGAACAAGAATAAAAACACAAAAACCTGACAGATCTGGAGCCTTAAACATCTTGTCAGACACTGAAAAACGATTTCTGGGTTACCCAGAAATCTACCGGTCATGCTCGGTCAACCAAGTTTGACCACGAATAACTTGCAATCCACTCATATCCTGACCATGATTCTAGTTCGACATCAAAGATATCATAACAAACTACAACTTCAAACATTTAAACAACAAAAACATATAATATACATGGATCTACAAGGACTGACATTCGACTGTCAGACTCAAAAACAAACATTTCCAGATTTTGAAAAACTTCAATTTCGAGCACTTTGATGTTATGAATATAACATGTGCCAACCCAGATCATCTATTGACACCATAACCAACATGTTTAACACAAAAAAATTAACATCTAACAAAGGATCAAAGTCAGATTTAAAATTAGGGTTCTACCTCTTTACACCTTGATCATTGATTTTGATCTTGTGATTTGTTATGGATACTAGTGGGGCTCGGTTTTGGGACTGGTATAGGTATAAATTTCGTGGGTCTTGTGCTTAAGAGCATTTGGTTGAGTGTATGAGAAAATATAAGTAACAAATCAATTTTCTCTCTCTTCCAATCTATTTATAGAAGTCTAGGATGCATGAATTGGCTGATAATGGACTGATGTGCTGGAGATTTTGTGTCACATGGCTGATATAAGTTGTCCAACAACTCCAATTTTAGCAAGATTTGCAAGCAAGCCTCAATTATGCAATAAGGGCAAAATGGTCTTTTTGCTTGTATTTTTAATGGCATTTGCATAATCTTGTCACAAACCCTTAGGGTTTAGGGTTTAGTTTAGGGTTTAGGGTTTGAGCTAATTTAGCAAAAGTCTAGAATTTCCAAAATTAGGATTTAATAAAATAAATAACAATTTAGTTTCAAAAAAAAATAAATATAATTTAGAGTTTACTAAATATAATTAGTTTTCTAATTCGATTGATTAAAATTTACTAATCATAATTAACCTTGATCATTAAACAATTAGGGTTACCAATTAGCAATTTAGATTTACTAAGTATGAAATTAGGGTTTCTAGAAATTAAAATTTCTAAATAGTAATTAGGTTTTTTTCTAATTAACCTTAAATTCTATAATACGTAACATAATTCATTTAACACAATTACATAATAGTTTCTAACTCATAATTGAGTTTCAAATTAGGGTTTTTAATTACTAATTAGGGTCTTCTATAATTAACATTAACACTTATAATATAAATCATACACCACATAACACGTCTCGAATTTTCCATTTGAATTTCGCAATAGGGTGAAATAAATTAATAATAGGGGTTGGTCATGACACAACATACTTGACCAACCATTGCCAGTCCACAAACATACACTACATACTTATAGCACTGAAAATAATTAAAATATAATATTATTATATTATTATTCTTATCCATTGATAAAAATCCAAAATTAGGGTTTGGATTCCATATCTGATTTATCCTTCCTATTTAACCTTAATAATTAAGGTAAAATAATTAACTTAATAGCTTGTACTAAAATTCATATAATAAAATAATTATTATAATTATTCTAAAAATCACTTCATATATTATTTAAATAATATATGATTATATTTTTATGGAAAATAATTAATAAAACATTTCTACCATAATTTAACTATTATTAGAATATACTCTATAATAATCAATAATTCTAAAATAAATTTACTTGTAAACATTTATGCAATAAATATATTTTTATTTACCACATAAATATATATACTCATTATCTTGTACAAATCCTCATCCTTAATAAAAAAAAAATTATATGCAAAATTTCTTATTTATTTATGTAGAAAATATCGGGTTGTTACATAAAGTATGAAACGTTAAAGTCAATTTATGGCTACGTTGATTGAGTAATGAATGTTGATTGAGTAAGGTACTCAATCTCTTTACTTGTTATATGAAAAAGTATGTATGTTATGTTAGTCCAATGTTTATGAGATGTATGATAAGTATGTTATTATATGGTACGTGATGCATGAAAACTGTTAGATTTGCTGGGCTGTCGAGCTCAACCTTGTAAATAATCATTTTTATAGGTAAAGGATTGAAGGTAACACTATGTGGTACTTGAAAGACATGAATCAGATGTAATACACAAAGATAATTATTTGAGCTAAAGTTGTTATTTCTTTAAACTATGATTAAGGTTCACGAGATGTACTCAATGCTTTATGTATGTATATTTTATGTTGAGTTGTAAAGTTAAAGTTTGAGTTATCTGATGTATAAAGGATATCGTTTTGATATGTAAGTATATATATTTATATATATAATAACTCTGATGAAGCGAATCATAAATTAAACTTGATTTAGAGGTATGTAAATGATAAAGGTTTTGATTTAGGGAATTAAAGTAAGATGACGGAAAAGTTTTAATTATTTCGCATTTTATTAAGTTTAACATTGAATAATGATGTAAAATCAGAAGATAGACGTATTATTCACGACCGAAGTCGATAATTAAATTGTATGAATTTTGGGGTCGTTACAATCTTCACTGGCGCCATACGATATGGTGCCCTGGAAACTGGTGCCGCTCTTGGCACAATGGTTATTACGAGTTCTGCCTCTCTATCTTGTGGAAGACTCGACAATTCACTTGGAAATACATTCGTAAATTCTTTAACTACAGGTATTTGTTCCATGGTCGCTCCCACTCTCTTGGTATCAACAACATGGCATAGATAATCTACACACCCCTTCCTGAACAATTTTCTAGTTTGTGTCATCGTAAGACAACACGAACGTCCAGGTGATTTATTACCGTAAAATACTACTTGAGGTTGTCTCAACATTCTAATGTTTACACATTTCTTCTAACAATCTATAATTTTCCCATGGTTAAACAACCAATCCATTCCGAGAGTTACATCGGATTCTCCTAACTTTATCAGTATCAAATCTACCAATAATTTACAACCCCGTATATCTACGCAACAACTCCTATTAATATCTTCAACATAAATTATCTCTTCGTTTGCTACCTTAATATTTAAAGGTATAGGCAACTTTTCGGGAAATAATCCTAATCGTCTAGCAAAATCACATGCTATAAACGAACAAGTAGCACCCGAATCAAATAGCACGTTAGCATTTATGTCGTTGATCGCAATAATACTTGCAACTACGTCCCCTGATGTAACTACATCTTGGACAATCATGTTAAAGGTACGGGCCATCGGCCTACCCGGCTATGCTGGACCACCAATAGCTAACTTACCGATATTAGCGCCCTTATTCTCGTTTGTCCTCTTCTTCGGGCAGTTCTTTGCTATGTGGTCAGATGACCCACATATAAAGCATTTGTGATTCTTCTTCGAACTTGGACAGTTAGGCGAAATGTTCCCCTCTTGTCCACAGTTGTAGCATTCAACCTTCCCCTTGAGACAGACTCCTAAGTGAGTTTTCCCACAGGTCTTGCAGGCCTCCATCCTCCTCTTCGGATCTCCTTGCTTCACTCCAGTACTTCCAGAGTTAAACCCTTTCCACTTTAGCCCTTCGCCACTCCCGCTGGCTCCCTCGACCTTCACTCCTTCATTAACCTTTCCCTTATTATTCTTTGTCTTTGTGGTACTGGCTTAAAGCCTCGCTCCCACCTTCGACGATTATCGCCTTCCCTAGTATAGTCCCAAAGGAAGTACTTTGGAACACAAATATCTGGTTATAGAGCCAGGGTTTCAAGCCCTGCTCAAACCGTCTAGCTTTCTTAACCTCAGTATCCACTTGGTATGGAGCAAATCTCACCAATTCTTTAAACTTGGCAACGCATTGGGGAACCATCATCTCCCCTTGTTTCAAGTCAAGAAACCGCATTTCCATCCTTCCCTGCTTACTCGTGGGAAAATAGTTCTCGAAAAAAATCTCCTTGAACCTTACCCACGTTAGATTCTCGATACCAGCCCTAGCTTGGTTGGCCTCCCACCAAAAGTTGGCCTCTCCCTTCATCATGTAGGTTGCAAAAGCAACCTTCTGTCCCTCATCGACATTTACTATGACAAATGCCTTCTCAATTTCTTTTACCCATATTTGGGCTTCTATAGGGTCCGTAGTTCCTTTGAACTCCGGCGGACCGACACTCTTAAAATCTTTAAAAGTAGTAGCTCGTACTACTCTAGGATTTACGGGGATATTAGCCCCATTTCTATTAAATGCTGCTATTAACAAGTCTACAAATTACCAGACCTGCCTCTGGTTGATTTATGTTAGCATCTTGATTACGTTGTCTCCTTTTTGGCGGCATTTTGCTGTTACAATAAACAACACATTTTGTTATCATTCGCTTCCTGTTAGTTAGTTATTATTCAAGATTAAACAATAACTTCAACATTCATTACTCAATATGTTCCGAAAAAGGTTTTTATTGATTCATTCCTTGTAGTATAATACTACATCATTTACATTACACAACCTAAGCTGATTACATTACTATCCCGTAATTACTTTCCAAAAATTAGGATTTACAAAAGACTACCCTTTGATATACAAAAGAGGATTTTACGTCACTACTAGATACATCATATTTACATATCTAAAACTACTCTAGCCACTACTAGATTACATCTGTCGTAAGGCATTATTAAAATCCATAGTGGCAAGACCAGCGATAACATCACGGCTGATAGTATGCCAAGTCTGCCCAGCCTTTATTGGATACCCAGCTACCTGCTGCTGGAAATCCTTATGAGAACTCCTATGAATATAGGACATCCTCCCTATCTTCTGTTTCTTGGTCTTTAGCTCTTGCCTGAGCTCAAAGACCTCTTGTTTTAGCTCATGGATCTTGTCCTTGGCTAAAACTCTCTCGTCATGTTCCTGCTCCCACATAGACTCCACATCTGTCTTATCCTCCAAGATAGCATAAAGTTCCTTTTTCAACTCCTTTACCTCCTTACAATACTGGATGTTTCTATCCAATACTGCCATGAACAATTCTCCTATTGACTCCCCCAGAGTCATCTCTTATTCAGGTGATATGGGTTTAAAGACACCACTTCCACCTCCTCTTCAGACATGCCATCGAACATGGCCATAAGGTCTAGGCTCTCTGAGTCTCTAGACTCAACAACTATTACTTCAGGCTGTTTTGCTACTGGGTTCGGTATGATCTCTACTTGATTCACTGACTCTTCACTGACTACATGTATATCTCTATACATTTCATTTCCTCCTGACATCTACAATAAAACAAATAGTTTGATTAGGACACGTCAGTAGAATAAAAATACATAACATATATAATGCATTTTTATAGGGTTAATTTCTATCTTTTACTTCTTTGACTTTTCTTAAGATTATGACTTGAGGTTCTAATCCCCCTTAAGTTTTATAACCTAATGCTTTGATACCAACCTGTGACTCCCCCAAATCTGGGTATCTTCCAACCCGACATATGGTGCCACACGGTGCTACAGTTCATACATACATTCAATTGAAATTTCTTAAAAGAACGAATATGTCTTATATATATTTCAAAACAATATTACCATTCCCCAAGTTCTTAATAACCATTACATTTTCTCTTGTCATAATATCAAATATTAATATCATTCACCTATACTATTACATAAGTAATCTATAGGTTCTTCTTAGCCTTTCCTTTATCCTTGTAGGATCATTCGGTCCGTTCGGTCTAAGCTGCATTCATATTGTTCAAGCAAGAGTGAGCATAACTAGCTCAGCAAGTACAACAATTCCAATTAAATAGCATGCTTGAAACATATGAATCATATATCTTCAATAACTAAACAATAGTTACGAAGTACTATCGATAATTCAAAATAGCACTTCTTTTCCTTCAAAACGTTTCATAATGAATAGCATTCATTAAACATAGAACTTTGTCTAAGACCTTGAGCATTTCATACTTTCTTTGAAAAGGACAACCCGTCACTAAGTCCGTAAGTCTGGCATATCTTACAACCATGTCTAGGTGATCAACCTATAGTACTCCATATTGATAAAAACTACATTCTTTAAACGTATGTACGTTTAAGTTGTGGCAACCTCACGTGCCTGTCGTTTGACGATAAAACATTTTAGCATACTCAGTCTTTATTTAAAAACCACAATAACATAGTTTGGTAAAACATTGACAATACTTTGATAGATTATAAGAAAACCAACATATCGTAAGTCTAGCCGAAGGAATTGGCTTTGACTTCATCATACATCAATTCATGCGTAAGAATACATGAATCACAAAGCTTATGAAGATTGAACTGAGACAAGGGTTAGAACACTTGCCTTCAGCGTCTGCAACTGTTATTACATGTTCACTTTAAGTCATTAAGTTCTCTACAGTAGATGATCACATAACATAACACAATAGGTCATGAATACACATACATGGTTCCTAATGAATCTTACCCTTCTTCTCAATCTAATCATAACTTAGATTGTTTATTATTGGTTCCAGCTTATCACATTACATTGCTCTGACATGTAATTAATCTTTCGTCAACCATTATTTGCAATACTTAAGGTCTTTAACATTAATTAAGAATGTTACTTCAAGTTCCTTAAGGTTGTACTTCACTGCTAACTATCTGTCTTTCTTTTTATATTCATAATCTTTCTTTACTATGCAAACCCTAAGGCTGGCGTTGCGCCGCCTGCTTCCCTTCCATGACCCACACTGCGGCGCGACTCGTCAGTATGTTTACCCCAGTTCCGGTGCTACAACGCCAACTTTAGTACATTGGGTCGCGCTGCGACGCCAAACTCCAGTAGGTTATGGCTTTCTTAGTGCTGCAGTGCCACCTATTTGGCCTTGGGCTGGCGCCGCGGTGCCGGCTCTGTGCACCAGAAAAATTTGACAGATTTTTAACTTTGTGAACTTCTCGGACTCCAAATTTGATCATTTTAAGTTCGAATTGGCTCGTTCAAAAGCCGTTAGCTCACAAATCACATACTCTAGGTGTTCATGCAAGAATTTTATATTTCAACTTCGTTAACTCAAAATTCACCTATGAGTTCATTTTTAACGAAAACAATAAACGTTCGTGAACGTTCAACGCTCGTTTCTTCGTTCTATGTCGGAATTCGGTCATTTTCGAGTCCACAACTCTATAATGCCAAATAAGAATTATTGAGTCATGATTATGGGGATAAAATCTTTTTAAGAAGGGAAGGATGTAACGAATAAGAATTTTATATGTAATTGAAAAATATTTATTGAATTAAATAAATATTTTAATTAATTAATTTATTTAGATAAATAAATGTTGATGAAATTATATTGCACTAATTTAGTTAAAGTGTGTTATAATAATTAAATTAATAAATGATAATTTTATGATTTGAGTATTTAATTTAATGAGATAATTAAATTAAATGAATTATTAAATAATTGTAATGCCATTCTAATTTAATAATTAATTAGAGATTTATTAGTTTGTTGAATAAAATTATAATTTATAATAGAAATTATAATTATATGACAAATGCTAATTTGAATTATGAATTTAATTAAATTAGTTGTATAATGAGTGTGACATAAGAACTATATAATATAAGTATTATAAAAATAAATTAAAAGGTGGAGTTTTAGTGTGTAGCCAAACATGGCATTATGGCCTTTGACATATTATAACTGATAAGCTTTTGGCTTTTTGTACCTGATGTTTTAAGTTATGCGTAGTGGTTATATCAGTTTGTTTTCTATGCATGTTATCCTAAGGCTAAGAAGAACATAGAAGGTAAAGAGAAAGAAACACAAAGAGTGTTAGAGAAGATTGAGAGATAGCTAGGGAGAAAACTGAGAAGTTAGAGAAGCGGAGTCTTTGGAAAAGTTTTCTAATCATCTTTGCTAGTGTAAATAAGGGATTAAAGGTAATAATCTATTCCTAATTCATAGTTTTGATTTTCAATATTTATTCTCTGCGATTTAAGTTTTATTGGATTAGTGCTTAAAGTGTGGATTATATGTGCATATAATCTGATAATTATCATATATAAGCAATCTTTAGTGATCAAATTCATGAAATTTTGTTTGAAGAAGAAAATTTAAATTGATAGTGTTATATGTGTATTAAAATGGCTTAGTGAGACCAAAAATAGATGTTCAATTCTAGTTATAATCTATAAATTGATTATAAATTGTGTTAATATGTCAAGAAACGAAAAGAATGCAATTGAAATGGTTTGATGTGGTTAAGAAACAAAGTTTTGGTGATTGAATTTCCTAAATGTGTCAAAAATGGAGAAAACAACAAAAACATGGTTTTAATTCTTTAAATTTGGTTGTTTTTGTAGTTAGAAGTGTTAAATGTATGCTTAACAATGTTGTTAGTAAGTTTATAGCTTTTGGGTTTGATGAATTTCTGTTAAAGTTAAAGAAATTGGGATGCTTGAGAATGAATTGTGAAGCAGGGCATGCAACTGCAGTTTCTGTCTGCGTACTAGCGCAGTTGCGCCTATAACAATCCAGAATTTAATTTGTAATTTCAAATATTTATTGAATTAAATAAATATTTTAATTGATGAGTTTGTGGTTAAGTAAATATTTATTGGATTATTTATTAGTTAAATAAATAATTCATGAATAATTGTGGACTAACTTAATTAAGTGAAATATATTAACTAAGTTGATGTCCAGAAATTTTATGGGTTAAAATTTAATTTAATAGGTTAATTAAATTAAATGAGTTGTTAACTAATTATCATATTATATAATGGTAATATTCTAATTTAATTTAATAATTAAATTAGAGAAAGTTAGTAATGATTAATTGAGTTGTTGAATAATTATGTGTTAATTTCATTTAATAATTGAATTAGAGATGTAAAGTTTTGTTAGGTAAAATTATAATTTTAAATGATTAATTAAAATATTAGAATTTAATTAATTAGTAGGTGACCATTAAACCATATAGCAAGTGATTTATTAAAATAAATTATAGAGTTTTAATTCAGTTTTTCCAAACAAGGCTTAAAGATATTAAGCCTTTAATTTTTAAATAGTATTATCCAAACAAAGCCTTGTGGCTTTTGAAATTTTAACAGACAAAATTATTTAAAAATATTTAACTGATAACTTACGTTTAAATTTTGTAACTGATATAATTGAATATACGCATTATGTCTATCAGTCTTGCTTTTCACGCATAAGTGTCCATTCTTTTATTTGGCTAACACTTAGACTAAGAGGAAGAGAATATAGAGAAAAAGAGAGAGTTTGAGAGAAGAGAAAAGTTCGGTGAATCAAGGGATATATAGGGGATTAATCCAAGCACTTCTTTGTCATCTAACAAGGTTTAATCAAGCAAGGTGAAGGTATAATTTTAATTTCCAAAGTTGCAGTTTCTATATATAAAAAGTTTTCTATGTTCTTGAGTTTCACTGTAAAAAAAAGTTGGTTTTCAAACATTCGGTAATGCAACTGTTGATGAATTTTTGGTGTATAAGTGATTGACTATGTTTAGATGGAATCGTAATGTTATAACTAACATTTAGACAAGGATTTCATATATTAATTTAGGAAATCACGTTCAGAAAGAAGAGAAATTGATTACAGTAAGTGTGTATGCATATGGCTTGTTGGAGTCCAAAATTGATAGTTGATTCGTGAACTAAATTGTAAACTGATTCTTGAATGCGTTAATTCATTAAGAAACGAAAAGAATACAGTTTAATGAATTGATTTGGTGTAGTAACTAAGTTTCAGTAATGATTTTTGCTAAAGATATCAAAAATGGAGTTTTGGCAAAAAAATGGAATTCAAAGGACTTAATCTGATTGTTGTTGTTGTTTTGTTATTTTAAATCAGTATATATATGTTGTGTAATATTTATATGGAGCCTATATTATTTGGGTGTATGTAATTTGCTGCTTAATTGGTGAAGTTCGTGACTTTTGGGTCTGAACAGAGTAAGAAACTGTTTACATAGTTTCTGTCTACGCACCAGCGTAGCCACGCTGGTTCTAGAGCTATAAACGGTGCAGCTACGCCCTAGCCAAAACAGTGGCAATGATGCTCTAATGATGGTTTAGTCTTTAAAACTCATTATAACTTAGTCTAATGAAAATGTTAAAGTGGTTAATATGTAACAAAGACGCTATAACGGATTTGTAACATGTATGTGATAGTTCCAAAGTTGTAAAATTAGTAAGTTGTAAAAAACTTTACGTTGTGATTTGTTAAAATCTAGAGATGGTGATTAAGTGTGATAATGTTAAAACTTGTGGTTTTAGAATTTTGTATGGTGTTAGTGATTAAAACTTGTACTAAAATAACAAGTTCAACTAAAATGGGATTTAACTTGTAAGGTTAATGTTGGTATACCTAATAGATGTTGTGATTCTAATAATATGTGTAGGTGAACGTGAGTTGTAATTTAATAGCTTACGCACAAGGCAAGTTTCTGATCCTTACTTTTATATTGAGCAAGTTCATAATCCTACTTATATAACTTAGTTATATTCATGCAAGCTCTTTAACCTAACGCTTACTTTGAGAAAGTTTCCTATCTTTAATTTATTTCGTATTATGCAAATTTTTAGATTCAATTATTCTTACGATGAGCAAGTTTTGTTCTCAACTTGTTATCGATTAATGCATGATTCAATAACTCAATTCTTTTATTAAACAAGATTATAGCCTTAGCTTATTATTATTCAAGCAAGGTTTATTATATTATTCATTACTTATGCTTTCTAGTTTATTTCTAAGCAGGACCTCGATATATAATGTTGATTCACCTATGATTCATAACTATTCCATATCAAGTTGTTATCGAACATTTGAAATGATATCAAACTTTATTGATTCGACTAATCCTTAGTTGATGATCGTTAAACCATAAATTACTCTTGAAGCTTATCCAAACCGAACTTTCTTTGGTGCGGACTTGTATTCTAAAACTGAGAAGAAAAACCCTATTATAGGGGATTATTACGCGAAGCGTTTAGATGTTTGTGCACAATACATGGTACGAAGGGTTGATCACCCTAAGTACGGGGAGTCCCTACAGTCTTATGACTGTTTAGGTTTAAGTTGAAAGATTACTTATAACCTTGGACACAGTTAGTGGTCTTGTGACCCTCAGATACTTTTTAGATTTTGTTTTCAGTTCTGGATTGTCATTGATAGAGATTATTATTCAGTTCTATTGAGCCTATTCATTGGCAGTTATTATGCTGTTACTGTTCATTGCCATTTCAAGTGAGCATTTGTTTTGTTCACTCTTGCATATATAATCATTGCAGCTAAAGTTGAGAAGTTTGATGAACCTACCACTAGCAAAGGAAAAGGCAAAATGAACAAGTGTTGAAGACTTGTAATTTGTTGACTTTTATTATGTCAAATTTTATTTTAACTACTGTGATGTAATTTATTTACATTTGTGAATTTGATGAATGTTTAAGGTTAAATAACCTGGGAGATTTTATTAGATTTAATGATGTAACCCTTTAATGGAAAGTTTTATTGTTTAAATTTTATAATGTTTGGGTAGTTAGAAATGTATGATTAGGAAGTGAACACCAAATTGTGTGGGAATTAAAGTACCCAGATTTGGAGGTGTCACAAGTTGGTATCAAAGTTATAGGTTATGAACCTTAGGTGTGGAAAAACCTTAGGAAGTAACCTTATAGGAGATTGAAAAGACAGTGGTGATAAACTATTATTGACTTTTAAGAAAGAAATAATAAAACACTTTATGTGCTTATGTGGTTGCAACCTATGTGCTCGTGAGTGTCGAATAGTGACAATTAGTAATTAAAAACTTAAAATTTTCTTGCTAGGATAGCTAATGTGGGAGAATCCAGTCAGGCTACGGAGGAGGGACCTCAGATGCCTAGAGAGGAGGAGCCTTGAGATATTCAGGTGGTTTGGGAATAACTGCTGTCAAGGGACTCATCTCTGTTGGTCACAGTGGTTGAGCAGGAGGGTATAACTGATGAGGACGATGAGGTAGAGACAAACGAGGAAGATCCTGTTGAGTTGCCACAGAAGGATGAGGATGAGGAGGAGTAAGAGTTTCCACCAAACTCTATCGCAATGATCATATGTATGATAAGATATACGACCACAATATTGAGCTTCAGGATAGAGTCGAGAAGTTGGAGGAGCTAGTAGATGAACGTCAAACTTCGATGGTGCAGAAGGACGATGAGATCCGGGATCTTGACGAGCGTCTTAGTAATGTTGAATGGAAACTGATTCACACTGAGGGGGAGAATAAGTAGCTAACGGAGGAGATTGTGAAGCTGAAGGATAAATTGAAAGAAGAATATGCCAAGAGAGTAAGAGTTGAAGACGCGTATGAGGAAGCTTCTCAACGTGCAGAAGTAGCAAAAGGGCAAGTGCAAGCAAAGAAGATCAAGATGGAGGAGATGAATGGTGTTTTCAACACCGTGATAAACCGAGCTCAAGACCTAGTCATGCATTATCCGATTCAGTTCGAAACTCTACTATGGTATATGTTAGATCGCAGAACAATGTTCTGTATTATGGAAGAAGAGCGTCATAAGGCAATGTAAAATTTTAGTAGGTCATCGTAAGAGTGTAATTGTTGTGTGACTAATTAGATAATAAGATGTAAATCTCAAGTATTATGTAATCAATGGGATATGATGATGATGTTATCCTGAAACTTTAGTAGTTCAGGAAAGTGATGTAAATAGCAGTGATGCTATTATTCCTAAGTTTTAAAAGATTATGAATGAATAAAATGTTAATATTTATTCAAGATATTATGTGTTATATGATGATCTTTTATGATGTGCAAGTTAAGTAGAGAATACTTAAAAAGATTGAGTAATAATCTAATAAGTGTATTTTAACAGAAAATACCTCCAAGACATCAACCATGACAAAGAACCCCTAAGGGGTCTACTAATAACAACAATGCTGATGCTAACCCAGTTCAGCAGTTGGTGACGTTACTGACAGGAGCACTATAGAATCAGCCGCAGAACCAAGCTGCGACGTTTAAGGATTTCAAGGCTGTTGGACGACCATAATTTCGTGGGTCCATTAATTCGGTTGAGGCAAAGACCTGGATCATTGAAATAGAGAAGGCTTTCAATGTTGCTAGAGTTAGTGAGAATTAGAAGACTGCTTTTACAACATTTATTTTGAAAGTAGAGGCCAATTATTGGCAGCAAGCCAAAAAAACTCGAGGAGGTTAGGGAGTGATGAATTGGGATAGGATCAAGAAAATATTTTTCGAGACCTATTTCCCAAAGAGTTCAAAGTATCAGATGGAAGTGCAATTTTTATTGCTGAAGCAGGGCTCAATGATAGTGTAGGAGTGTGCAGTAAAGTTTAATGAGTTGGCGAGGTTTGTGCCATATCAAGTTATCACAGGTGAGCGCAAGGTGAGGATGTTTGAACAGGGATTGAAGCCCTGGTTGTACAGTAGAGTCTCCATGTTTTAATTGAAGAAGTTTGTAGCGGTGCTTGAGAAGGCGATTATCGTTGAGGGTGGAGGCGAGGCTGTGACGAAGTACAATCAGGAACAGAGAAAGAAGAAGAGTGAGAGTGAAGGTAAGAATGGTGGTAGCGGTGGTGGAAATAATAATAACCTGAAGAGGAAGTGCAATGCAAGTGTTGGTGTTGGAAGTCAACAGAGTGGGCAACAGAAAAAGAAGTTTGAAGCATGTGCTACATGCAGAAAGAATCACACTGCCATGTGTTTAAGGGGTAAGAGAGTATGCTTCAACTCTGGCCAGGAGGGCCATATTGCCCCAAGTTTCCATCAACCAACGAAGAATTCTTGCTACACATGATGGTCAAAGGATAGTTTTGCTCGCGAGTGTCCTAAAAAGAAAGATGGAGAGGCAACGGGAAGTAAGGGAGGTGGTAGTGGAGGTACGCTGGCTATTGCTGGACCAACGTCATCAAAAAGACCCATAACCAGAACCTTCAATATGACAGCATAGGATGTAGTGCAATCAAAAGATGTTGCGTCAGGTATTATCCCAATTAATTATATAAATGCATATGTATTATTTGATTCGGGTACTACTTGCTCGTTTATATCTGATGAATTTGCTACGAAGTTAGGATTGCCTAGTGAAGAGTTAAATTTCCCTTTAAACATAGAAATTGCTAATAGGGGGTGATTCCTGTTAAGTTCGTATACAAGAATTATAGGGTGAATATTAAGGGGAATGTTATGACAGTAGATTTGATCCCGATAAAACTTGGAGAGTTTGATGTTTTATTGAGAATGGATTGGCTATTCAATTATGGAGCAATAATTGATTGCCAAAAGAAAAGTGTAAACCTTATTACTCCGTCAAAGATAGTTTTCTATGGTGGCAAATTGCCTAGACAAGCGAGATGTCAGATGATTAGGCAGGCTAAGAAGTTATTGAGTCAAGGTTGTATAGGGTACTTAGCCTACATAGTCGATACTCAAAGAAAGGGTGTGAAACTAGAGGAGATACCGGTTTTAGGGATTTTGCGAACATGTTTTCAGAGGATTTGCTAGGACTTCCGCCTGACAAAGAGATCGAGTTTGTTATCGATTTAGCGCCAGGAACTGCTCCGATATAGAAGGCCCTGTACAGGATGGCTCCAGTAGAGATGAATGAATTGATGGTATAACTACAAGAACTGCTAGAAAAGAAATACATTTACCCGAGCGTATCACCGTGGGAAGCGCCGGTGTTATTCGTGTAGAAGAAGGATGGGTCAATGCGTCTTTGCATTGATTATAGGGAGTTAAACAAAGTCACTATTAAGAATAAGTATTCGTTACCAAGAATAGATTACTTATTTGATGAATTGAAATGAGCCAAGTACTTCTCGAAGATAGACTTGAGAAGTGGGTATCATCAACTAAAGGTAAGAAGGAGGATGTGCCTAAGACGACATTCAAAATTCGATATGGACATTATGAGTTTCTAGTAATGTCTTTTGGTTTAACTAATGCCCCTGCAACATTCATGCATTTAATGAACAGAGTGTTTAAACCATTATTAGATAAGTTTGTGGTGGTATTCATTGATGATATTCTGGTGTACTCCAAATCTCAAGAAGAACACGTGGAACATTTATGTTTGACGTTGGATACGCTAAGAAGGGAAAGGTTATACGCAAAATTCTCTATGTGTGAATTTTGGCTAGAACATGTACAATTTCTTAGGCATGTGATTGAGAAAGATGGGATTTTAGTGAATCCATCAAAGGTCGAAGCTGTAATAAATTGGGAACAACCAAGGACACCATCAGAGGTGAGGACTTTCTTGGGATTGGTAGGTTACTATAGACGGGTTATTCAAGACTTTTCCAAGATAGCCACTCCGTTAACGAATTTGACAAGGAAATCTGTAAAATTTGTTTGGAAGAAAAAGTGTGAATAGAGTTTTTGGGATTTGAAAAAGAAACTTAGCATGGCACCTGTGTTGTCATTACCGGATAATACAGGAAACTTTGTGGTGTATAGTGATGCATCACATAAAGGACTAGTTTGTGTCCTTATGCAAAGCGGCGAAGTCATTGCGTATGCATCAACGCAACTGAAGGACAATGAGAAATGATACTCGACTCATGATTTAGAGTTGGCTGCAGTGGTGTTTTCTTTGAAGATATGGAGACATTATCTCTATGGGGAGAAATGTTAGATATACACAGACCGAAAAAGTCTGAAATATATTTTCACACAGAATGATCTAAACATGCGTCAAAGGAGACGGTTAGAATTAATAAAAGATTATGATTGTGAGATCTTTTATCATCTGAGTAAAGAAAATGTGGTTGTCGATGCTTTGAACAGAAAGGGTCGGGAAAAGTTGATGCTGTTAACGAACCAGGAGGAGCTCATTTCATCAATGGCAAGGCTAGAGTTTGAAATAAAATTTCCAAAAGAATCAAATGAAAGATTATTCCAGATGCAAGCTAGTCCACCTTTAGTGAACAAAGTGAAGAATGCTCAACTACAAGATGAAGAATGCAGAAAAATCAAGTAAAGAGTGGTCGAGGGTAGTGAGGTGAAGTACAAGATTGATAATGAGGGATTACTAAGGTTCGAGGGACGAATTTGTGTTCCAGCAGTACCAGATATTAAAGACGAAATCTTGATTGAAGCTCATAACTTAAGATATTCCATTCATTCGGGAAGTAAGAAGATGTATCAAGATTTACGAGGAAATCTTTGGTGGCCAAATATGAAAAGAGATGTTGCAGAATGTGTCACGAAATGTTTGACACGTCAAAGAGTAAAGGTCGCGCATCGGAGACCAATCAGATTACTTCAGCTATTGGAAATACCAGAATATAAGTGGGAGCATATCACAATGGATTTTGTGGTAGGTCTTCCGGCTACTCAGAAAGGGTACGATGCGATTTGGATGATAGTGGATAGACTAACAAAATCAGCACATTTTCTGCCAATAAAGATTAGATTCAATCTTGATCAGTTGGTAAAGTTATACGTCAATTGTGTCAGACAGAGATCGTTTTGAGACATGGAGTTATGGTGTCAATTGTGTCAGACAGAGATTCGAGATTCACATCAAATTTCTAGAAGAGACTACAAGAATGAATGGGAACACAATTGAGAATGAGTACAGCGTACCATCCTCAAACAGACGGCCAAAGCGAACGAACAATCCAGACATTGGAAGATATGCTTAGAGCATGCATCATGGATTTCAAATGGTACTGGGATGATCACTTGGCGTTGGCTGAATTCACCTACAACAACAGTTACCACGCAAGCATTGGCATGCCGCCTTATGAAGCATTGTATAGAAAAAACTGCAGCACTCCACTGTGCTGGGATGAAGTTGGTGAACGTTAACTGTTAGGACAGGAACTGGTACAGCAGAACGCTGAAGATATCAAACTCATCAGGGAAAGACTGGTAGCTGCTCAAGAACGACAAAAGAAGTATACTGATACCCAAACAGAATCGCGATTTCGACGCATGAAATTTTATTTTCCTAAAAGTTTCTCCTTGGAAGGGAAAAATTCATTTTGGTAAGTGAAATTCAGATAAGGCACACTTAGAAGGGGGGGTTGGATAAGTGTGGGAACAAACTATGACCAATTTTTAAACTTTGAATTCAAAATATTGAATATAGCTTACTGTATTAAAGAATGCAGCTTGCTGAATGAATGTGGTCTACCGAATTGAATTTTTGTTTAAGAAAATATCTTGGTGAATTTATAAGTCAAACAAAATACCTCAAGATGTAGCAAATGTTTAAATATTTAATTATTAAGAAAATTAACTATCTTGAGAAAGTAAAGCGAGCAATAAAATAACACCAAGATTTTTTACGTGGTTCAGCTATTACCCTCTATAATAATTACCTAGTCCACGTCCAATACCAACTAGTATTGGAAACCCACTTTTATTTCTTTAAAAAACGACCCTTGTTACAAAACAGATTCTATCTAATTGAATTACAATAATTCACTTGAGCACACTTGCTCATTGTGCACCAATACACCCCTTAAGCACCTATGCTTCCTTAAACCTGTTTATAAATAAAGCTTAATCCACCCGGATTAAAATTCTTTAGACAACATTTAGTCTAAAAATATAAGATTACAATTATAGAGGTCTAAAGATCAAAGCAAATAAATAATTTAACAATGCAAGGCCCAACTAATGTATGCAATGATCAAGTAGTAAAAGTAAGAGATATCACCAATATGAAGCTCACGAAAATAGCTGAGAATAATATGAATATAATTTGCACAGCAGCTGGAAATTTTGCACCAGGAATAATTCAATAGCTCTTCAAGTATATAAGTGCAAAATATTAATTCAAGTGTTGTAAGTGTTGTATCTTATCACTGATCTAAGTTCTTCTTATATAGCCTAAATATATTACCGTTTAAAAAAAATTATGTTGCTAATTTTGTTCCGTTATCAAACTTTGTGTACATATCTATTTGATAAGAAATGTTCCAACAATTCAATCGTTGAAATCAAAAACAATTATCTTTGATAGTTACAAATATATGTTGGACTCTCTAAATAGTTATCCATAAAGAGACGAAGTCATATAAAACACTTCTAGACTTTTTAATTCCCACATCAATAATATATGCCGCTAGTTGTTACAGTAAAATTCGAAATAAAAGATATCAAGGTAATATATAGGAGTAACAGTTACCTAGCATAACAAATTCCAACTCTCAAGGATAATCATGATCTTATATTTCCAAGGCATGTGCTAATTAAAGTTCTACCGCCATATATATTGCCATTTACCAGGATATGTGCAATTAAACTTCTAACAGATAATGATCACCCCTCAGCCGGCACAAACACCTTTTAAGTTACCAACACATGTAAAACTCAATTAATTCGGACAAAAACTTTTACGCATGCATGCTAATAAAATCAGTTCTCTTAACAACATATTTTAGACATGCACAATTAATTCACATAAAATGCACACATAAAATGTCCTAGAGCCTTGTATTGAAAAATTAAATATTTGCAATGACCTTACATATTTTTCTTAAGACTCAAATCGTCTTTAACCTTCTTGAATAATCCATCAAACAATTCTTGAGACAAATTCCTAAAATTCACAATAAAGAATTTAGTACCAATGAACAAGTCATCATCAAAACATTAGGTTATTAGAACGTGATATAATCAACATTCTCCCCCTTTTTTGATGATGACAACATAAATAAATAACAACTCCCCCTAAATTAATGCACATAGCTTATTTCAGGAAAAAATTTGTACGACTTGCATATGTTAGTATAATACCAAATAATTTAATTCAATACAAATCATAATATTAACTAAATAAAACCACAACCATCAGTCTTAACATGCAGGTAGACATGCCTATCAAAAACCATAGTCTTTAAAACAGAAAATTAAAATGATTAAACGAATGAACGAACTTATTCGAAACTAAATCTCCTCCTTTGTCATCAGCCAAAAGGGATGGAAAATAGGATCAAATTCAATCAATGTCCTCAAGATTAGCCCTCTATTCAGTACGTGCAGAGAAGTAAGGACGATGGCGAATGTGATGAAGACGTTCTTCTAAAGAGTAATCAGCTGCAAACCGAGGAGGTCTTGGTATAAACGTTGAAGGAGGAAGTGCCATGTCAATAAAATCACCCTTGTATTCTTCCATCCAATTGCGCATTGGCCATTCCGGGATTGTGGAATACATTATCTGGAAATGTAACTTCTTTCCCACATCATTGAATCTTGTTGCCATGAAATCTGCAAGCTCCCTAAGTTGATAACTAATAAACTTAACCTCTTGACTCAACTGATAGGTGTTCCTATTGAATTTTCTTTGAAGTGCTTCAACCATAGCCATTGTTTGTATCTCAAAACCTGCCTGGAGATCAATGAATTCATCTTCAACACGATGATACAGCTTATTAATTTCTGGAGCATCCATCGGTAGTTTTCCTTTCTCAAAAATCACAAGTCGATTTCTGATATCGACTAAATCAATTTTCACAGAATTTTGATTTTGCAGAATCTCATTTAGAACATTCATAATGTCAGACCCATGAGAATTTGGCAGAGAAGATGAAGATGAGTCTTGATTAGGAAAAATAGGAAAAGGATCAGGGAGAAGACGAACAAACTCACCAGCAAGAAAAGTGATATGAGATTTTGTCAAATTAGTAGTATCTATAAACTCATTACTTGTGACAGAAATTTCAACATCAAAGGATATTTTGAAATGTTGGAAGAGTTTTGTCAAAAACTTGCTATAAGGAAGACACTTTTTGGTTTGACGAATATAACTTAGCATATGAGACAACATCATTTGAGAAAGATTAAAAGATTGTCCCTTAAGAATCATAGCCACAACCACTAAATCTTGATAGGTAAAATCTGCTTCACCACCAAGTCGTGGAAACAAATTATACCTAACCACCTTATGTAACACACAGGCAGTAGGACACACATTCACAGTTTTTGGAAGAAATAAAGTTGTAAGAGAATAATCATTTATAACAATATGAAGTTGTTCCATTGGAGGAAATGGGATATTTGTAGCACCTTTAAGAGTGAAAGGACAAGGTCCAGCAGAGGATATACCAAGAATGCTACCAAAATTAATACTCGTGAAAATAAATGATTTTCCCTTAACATATATTGTAAAACAATCCCCATTGCATTCAAGATTAGTGTAAAACTGTTGAACTAATCTAGGATAAGCAATAGTAGGAGGAAACAACATAGATGATATTTTGCAAGCAGTGAAGAGTTTTTCCAAAATAGAGTTTTTGAAATAAAATAAATCCAGAGATTTTTCATAAACAAATTGCTTTGTAGCAATTGAATTTTTAAAACGAGTTTCAAAACTATACCCTCTGAAGAAATTTTCTAGCATATCAGGGGAAGATGAAAATGGATTTACCAGATTTGAAGGAGACTCTAGCTGTGAAGAGATATGTTCTTCATACACTGGCTGCTTCAACTTGCCCCGTTGAGATGGTTCTGCTTCTGAAGCCTTTAAGAAAGAAAAACTTGAATCCGAATCGTCGGATAATATTATTGCATCAGATAACACATGCACAGAAGATTTCTTCTACACTCGCTTAGATTTCATTTTTAGTCTATTAGCGTTCTTCAATGAAGATCCTTCATCGTTTGATTTACCAGACGATCGCTTGCTAGCCCTGGTTTTCGTGGTGTTACAGATTTGTGAAAGTGAAACGAAGGGTTTTTGTTAAATGATGGAGGTGAATAATCTGATTTAAGAAGAAGAAAGCTGATAATATAAGAAGTAGAAATTAATTAAAATTCTGTCACCGAAAGACGTGCGTCTTTTCAATTTTGAAAGTTTGTTCGGCTGTTGTTCCGTTTCTCAAGGTATAAACCTTTACGTTACCAAATTAAATGACATCCGACGACATTAATAGAAACTTGTATCTAGAATATTGTTTAAACAGATAAAGCATGTCAAATAGATATATTTTAACAGATATCATGCAGAAAATAAATGATACATATATGTATAAAATTAGTAATCTAGATGTCATAAAATTTTAAGTACGTAAATCTCAATTATACCATGCAAATTCCAAGTTCTCTTCTTAACATGCAGAACCTTTTTTCAGTTAAGGGTTTAGTAAAAATGTCAACCAACTATTTTTCTGTTGGAATAAAAATTAATTTAAATAATCCTTTTGAAACATTATCCCTTAGAAAATGATGTCTGACTTCTACATGCTTTGTACGTGAATGTAACACCGAATTTTTAGAAATATCTATAGCACTAGAATTATCACACTATATAGACACATTATCACATAAAATATCAAAGTCACATAGAGTTTGTTTTAACCATAAAATTTGAGAGCAACAACTCCCTGCAACTAGATATTCACCCTTAGTGGTTGATAAAACAACTGAAGTTTGTTTTTTACTATGCCATGTAACAAGACTGTGACCTAAAAATGTGCAAGCACCACTGGTACTCTTTCTATCAATTTGACACCCTGCATAGTCAGCATCTGAATAACCCATTAGTACAAAATGATTGCAGATTGGATAAAATAATCCCAAATTGATTGTACCACTTAAATATTTAAAAATTCATTTAATAGCTTGTAAATGAGATTTTTTAGGTTTTGCTTGAAAACGTGCACATAAACAAACACTATATATAATATCCGGTCTAGATGCAGTTAAACATAATAAACATCTAATCATACCTCGATATTTAGTTACCGCCACATCTATACCTTTTTCGTCAGACGTAAGCTTTATTGAAGTGCTCATTGGTGTAGCCTTTGAATTAGATCCTTCAAAACCAAACCTTTTGAGAAGTTCTTTTGTATATTTGGTTTGATGGATATACATACCTTTCTTTGTTTGCTTGATTTGGAGTCCCAAAAAGTAATTAAGTTCTCCCATTAGACTCATATGGAACTCCTTGTGCGTACATTTAGAAAACCACTCACAAAGGAAATTATTAGTAGCACCAAAAATTATATCTACATATATTTGAACAATAATAATATCTTTATTTTCATGCCTAATAAATAATGTAGAATCAATTTTTCCTCTAATAAAACCATTTGAAAGCAAATACTTACTCAACCTGTCGTACCAAGCCCTTGGAGCTTGTTTTAGCCCATAGAGAGCTTTCTTTAGCTTGTAGACATGATTTGGATACTTCTCATGTTCAAATCCAGGAGGCTATTTTACATACCCCTCTTCATTGATGTATCCATTGAGAAAGGAGCTTTTTACGTCCATTTGATAGAGTGTGAATTTCTTGTAAGATACGAATGCTAACAAGATACGGATGGACTCTAGTATGGCGACTGGGGCATAAGTTTCTTCATACTCTATCCCTTCTTGTTGACTGTATCCCTGAGCTATTAGCCTTGCTTTGTTTCGAGTGATAGTTCCATGCTCATCAAGCTTGTTTTTGAATACCCACTTTGTTCCAATGATAGAAACATCTTTAGGAGGAGGCATAAGTTCCCAGACTTGGCATCGTTCAAATTGTTGAAGTTCTTCTTTGTATTGCAATTAGCCAACTTTCATTTAGGATAGCTTTCTTAGCATTCTTTGGCTCAACTTGTGATAGGAATGCGGAAAAAGCACATTGATTTTACAATCCTCTTCTTGTAATGATTCCTTTGTTTATATCTCCAATGATGTTTTCTGGTGGATGGTTCTTGAGATATCTCGCAATCTTTGGCATTTGTACATAATGTATTACCTCTTCCTGTTGAGGGAAATCTGCTTCAAGCTCTTGTGTTGTTTCTTGTTCTACTCCTTGCGAGTTTTCTAATTCAGCTTGTTGGATTTGTATATTTGGCTTGCTAAATATATTCTTCCGTTTTGTTGGATTCACTGAAATCTCCAAATTACCTGCATCCTCATCTCTTTCTTTTGGAAGATCATTGTAAGTTTCATTAAAACTAATATGAACAGACTCTTCAACACTCAACTTGTTAATGTTAAATACACGATATGCTTTACTATTCTGTGAATATCTGTAAGACCCCAACTTTTATAAATAAAGATGAATTTTCTATAAATATCATTTTTGAATATTATGGAGTTAATTTGATATAATGTTATAGTTGTGGGTAATATTTATAAATTTTGCAAAGTACGCAAGTTGTTATATAATATTCGATTGGTCGGAAATATTCGTTTTAACAGGGAATATTCGTACAACGGCACAATCATTGGTGGACCCCACAACGGAATTATTATCGGATTGAGAAAACGACAAAAATATTTTATTAAAAATAACGGCGGGAGTTTTACCATTGATACTGTTGAACTACTAGGTAGTAAAAGTACAGTAATACGTGTGGTTGCATAGTAGCACACGGTATTGATTATTAATGCTTATGTGAGAAGTCACTCAGTTTGATTCAATTATTGTCAATTAATAATATGAATTATTTAGCGACAATGACGTTTTGTTTTATTCGTATTATTAACGTAATAAAACAGAAACATCTTTTTATATAAAACAGAATACTTTATTAAAGTTATTCTATAATTAGAATATATTATATTTTATTTAAAAGATTTTTCTTTAAATATCAACTGTCAGATTAAAGTAATCAATCTGGACCGTTCATGGATTAGTTACTATGCATTCTATTTTTCTATAAATAGCAGCTCATTCCTTCATTATTTCTTACTAATTCACTGAATTCTAGAGAGAGAAACTACAGAGAGAAACTATAGAAAAAGAGAAGAAGAGTATTCTACTACTTAACTACTTCCTTATTTCAGCTCTTCTTTAAAATGGTAAGGGGTGTTATTCTTTCTTATTCATGAAGAGAACTGTTGTTATTCCATTTCTTATTATTCTGTTGGAATAACCTGTATACGCGGTCTACCCTATACTTGGTGATAATCTTCTATTATTCTGTTGGAACATCCTGTCTGTGTGTTTTACAACGGACCTGGTTTCGTTTTTATTATTATTCTGTTGGAACATCCTGTCTGTGTGTTTTACACCGGACCTGGTTCCGTTTTTATTATTATTTTGTTGGAACATCCTGTGTGTGTGTTTTATACCGGACCTGGTTCCCTTATTTATTATTCTGTCGGAATATCCTGTCTGTGCGTTTGCGCCGGACCTGGTTCCATTATTTATTATTCTGTTGGAATAACCTGTCTGTACGGTCTATCGCATGCATGGTGATTTCTTTTGTTATTCTATTCTTTATTATACTCAGTTGGTTAAGTTTTGACTTCTATACTCCATGAAAATAGTGGAATATCCTTGATAATTGTGGTTCATTCAATATCTTTTCATGAAAATATTCTTCTAAGTATTCTTGAATTTTACTCCACAAAGTAGTATCATGTTGACAATTTGGACGTTGTTAATTCTTGGATAAATTAATTCTTGAACTTATTTTATTGAATTCTTATATCATTGTCATCATCCTCATGTTTATAAAATGTTGAAAGTCATCTGTGGCCTATAGTGCATAGATGGACTTGGTATGATTATGACCAGGAATTATTCGGTATAATCATGACAGTAATGTTACAAATGATGTGGTAAAAGTCCTCATTGGCCCGTAGTGCATTGATGGACAGTTGTTGGCATGATCATTACCATTAATGAATACACGAATATCCTTGGCCGTAGTGCAGGGGTGATTCGATGATGTGGATTATTTTATTAAGCTGAGTCCCAACGATAACAGTGTTGAAAAACCTTTTAAATCATAAAAGATAGTAGAGTTTATTTTCTACTTGACTCTTTTAATGGATTGCTTGTTCCGCTGCAGTTAAACTTGATGTCTATTATATTTTATCAATTTAACATTATTGAAGGCTAATGATAATTTATTCTGCATTATCTTAGTCATAATATTTCTTACTGGGCTAGTTGAGCTCACCCTTTCTTTCACTGTTCTCTTCAGGAAATGAGAACGTAGCTGGGGCAAGTCGGGAAACGGAGTGATGGTTCGAATGATAGTATTAGTTAGTAGTCCTCACTATTCTATGTAATAGTGTGTTAATAAATGTAATGAGAACTCCTTTTGAATATGAATACTCTCTAGAAGATAATATTTGTATTCAAACTCGCAGTTTATGTTTTGTCGTATTGTACACGATAGCTGTATTAGTAAGTTGTATTTGTATTCTGTACTATGTATCTGACGACCCAAGATGGGTGATGTATACCTAATTTTGGGGGCGTCACAGTTGGTATCAGAGCTTAAGGATATGATCCCTGGCTAAGATGTGAGAATAGAACTAGGAGGGGAGAGACGGGGAATTCCTTCGCTAGTATGACCTACCTAAGTTTATTTGCATGGTATTTAATTGGTCGGTCATAATATAAGGATAATATATGACATATCAATTAACATTTATTTTGTGGCAGTATCTGAAAATGGCATATGAGAATGTTGAGAATAGCAATGGAGCACATTCGACTGTTGATTCACCACATCAGGATAATGTGCATCAGAAGGTGACAATCCTCATGCAAACAACAACACTGACCAGATGATGAATGATGGAATGTTCAGAAACTTTATGCAGTTCATGCAACAGCAGGCGAGAGCGGCTCCTATCCAAAATATAGGTGGAAACACTGAAAACTCTCGGACGGTCACCGCTAAACAGTTTAAGGAGCTGGGACCACCAGAGTTTAAGGGAGAGCCAAAACCACTTATAGCGGAAACATGGATAAAGCAGATTACCAAGATATTTGATGTCTTGGGATGCTTCGAGGAGCAAAAGGTTCCCTTTGCCGCCTTTATGTTGCGAGAAGAGGCAGATTACTGGTGGGAATCGATTAAGCGTACTCAACCTGCCGCACTGAAGATGTCTTGGGAGAAGTTCCAAGAGCTGTTCAACGACAAATACTTTCCTGAAAGTATTCGTCACATGAAGGAGGTGGAATTTATCAAGTTAGAGCAAAACAACATGACCGTGTCGCAGTACGAAGCCAAGTTTTCTGAGTTGTCCCGGTTTGTGTCCCACTTGGTGGATAATGAAGAGCGAATGACGCGAATTTTTTTGCGAGGTTTGAAACCTGAGATACGTCAACATCTTATTTCTCATAAACTGTCTTTTTATTCAGATGTTGTGAATAGGGCTCAGTTAGTGGAGCGCGATAACGAGTCAACGCAACCAAAAGAGAGCAGTCGGCAAAATGATAATACCAGTGAGAGCAGTCATCGAAGCGGTGACAACAAGCGTGGAGGGAATCAACAGGCCAGAAATGGTAACCACTTCGGTGGTAATCAGGGCCAAAATAATAAGAATGGTCATTTCAAGAAGAGGAGATTCAACAATGATGGAAAGACGTCAGCACCAGCACCCGTTGTTAAGGAAGGAGAACGACCACCTATCATATGTTTCAAATGCGGAGGGGAGGGGCACATCAGTCCAAACTGCGCGATGCCATCTAAAGTATGTTATAATTGTGGAAGAGAAGGTCATTTAGCTCGATTTTGTCGTTTACCAAAAACAAGTTCAGCCAAGATAGAGACACCAAAGGCCGTCCCAGAAAAGTCAAAACCGGTAGTGCAAGGGAGAGCGTTTGTTGTGACCTCCCAGAAAGCAAGGAACCCGGATGAGGTCATCACGGGTAAGCTTATCATAAACTCTAACGAAGTATATACTTTATTTGATACCGGTTCTACCCATTCTTTTATTTCTCCTACTTGCGCTCATCGATTAAATTTGATTCCGGAGAAATTAGACTTTGATTTATCTGTTAAAACTCCATTGGGAGAAACCTTCATTACATCTACGATTTATAAGTCTTGTTTGGTTCAAGTTGGTACCCACACATTACCTGTCGATCTTATTTCATTAAAAATACTTGCATTTGACGTGATTCTAAGGATTGATTGGTTAACTACTCATCATTGAAAAATTGATTATTTTCGTAAGGTTGTTAGCTTTCATATTCCTAATCGACCTATTATGCGAATTCAAGCAACCAAACAATTAAAATCAATCGCTGTCATCTCAAGCCACAAAGCTATTCGTTTATTGAAAAACGAATGTCAAGCTTTCTTAGCTCATGTCACGGATCTAAACAAAAATACGTCACTTTTGAATGATATTTCTATTGTTAATAAATTCCCTGACGTATTCCCTGAAGAACTTCCTGGCCTACCCCCAGAGCGTGAAATTGAATTTTGTATCGACCTTGAACCCGGTACAAAATCCATTTCCAAAGTCCCATATCGAATGGCTCCTATTGAACTTCAGGAGTTAAAGATCCAACTGCAGGAATTTTAGACATTGGCTTTATTCGTCCTAGTACTTCTCCTTGGGGTGCTCCTGTGCTATTTGTGAAGAAGAAAGATGGAAGTATGCGACTTTGTATTGATTATCGGGGGTTGAATCATGTCACCATCAAAAATAGGTACCCATTGCCACGTATTGATGACCTGTTTGACCAGTTGCAAGGAGCACAATTCTTTTCAAAGATTGGTCTTCGTTATGGATATCATCAGCTGAAGGTTAGAACTGAGGATATTCCAAAGATGGCTTTTAGAACTCGGTACGGGCATTATGAATTCCTAGTCATGTCCTTTGGATTGACTAATGCTCCTGCTGCCTTCATGGATATAATGAACCGGGTATTCAAGGAATATTTGGATCACTTTGTGGTCGTTTTTATTGATGACATCCTTATTTATTTCAAAAGTCGTGAAGATCATGAGCAACACTTGAGGCTGGTACTCCAAAAGCTTCGTGAATACAAGCTTTATGCCAAGTTAAAGAAATGCGAGTTCTGGCTAGAGGAGGTAGCATTCCTTGGGCACGTAGTATCAAGTCGTGGAATATCGGTTGACCCGGCAAAGATTGAAGCTATTCAAAGCTGGGAGCAACCTAAATCAGTGACCGAAGTACGGAGCTTTCTTGGTTTAGCTGGTTATTATCGGAGATTCGTGGAAGGATTTTCTCGAATTGCTACTCCATTAACTCAGCTGACTCGGAAAGATACAAAGTTCGGTTGGAGCGAAGAATGTGAGCAGAGTTTTCAAGAACTCAAGAGGAGACTCATTTCAGCACCTGTTCTAACAATACCATCTGGCTCGGAGGGATTTGTCATCTACAGTGATGCTTCAAGCAAAGGGTTGGGATGCGTTCTCATGCAACATGGAAAAGTCATAGCCTATGCATCAAGACAACTCAAGGAATATGAGAGGAATTATCCTACTCATGATCTAGAGTTGGCGGCTGTTATCTTTGCACTTAAAATTTGGAGGCATTACTTGTATGAGGAGAAGGTGGAGATCTTTACGGATCATAAAAGCCTTAAATATTTCTTCACTCAAAAGGAACTCAACATGCGACAACGACGTTGGCTTGAACTGTTGAAAGATTATGATCATACCATTCAATACCATCCTGGAAAAGCGAACGTGGTAGCTGACGCATTGAGTAGAACATCATATGCAAGTACGAGTGCGATATTGTCAACACAAAGGCCCATTTTGTGTGACTTGCAAAGGATGGAGATAGAGTTAAAGACTCCAGGGACCCATGTGATGATGGCGAATATACCAGTAGAACCGACTTTAATCGATAAAGTTAAAGCTGCTCAAGCTACAGACCTGAAGCTGATGCGTATGAGGAAGAAAGTGCAAGAAGGTGCTATGCCGGAAGCAAGAATCGATGAAGAAGGAATACTTCGAGTCAACTCCAAACTTTGTGTTCCTAACAACCCTGATTTAGAGTATGAAATCATGATGGAGGCGCACAACACACCGCGTGCAATCCATCCTGGAAGTACCAAAATGTATCATGATCTTCGTCATACATTTTGGTGGAGCAATATGAAGAGAGAGATAGCGTTGTTTATCTCAAGGTGTCTAACTTGTCAACGAGTCAAAGCGGAGCATCAAGTACCAAAAGGTCCATTGCAACCACTTGAAATTCTAGAATAGAAGTGGGAGCACATTACCATGGATTTCATTACCGGTCTTCCTAGGGTTTCTCAAGGTATTGATGCGATTTGGGTCATTGTTGATAGATTGACCAAGTCTGCTCATTTCTTACCGATACGAGAAACTTATACACTTGAACGTCTTGCTCGTATGTACATAAACGAGATTGTAAGACTGCATGGTATGCCAGTATCCATAGTTTCTGACCGAGACCCAAGATTCACTTCACGATTTTGGGTTAGTTTACAAAAAGCTATGGGCACGGATTTATGATTTAGTTCAGCATATCATCCTCAGACGGACGGACAATCAGAGATGACTATTCAAACTCTTGAAGATCTATTAAGACTCTGTGTCTTTGACTTCAAGGGAAGTTGGGACAAGTTCTTACCATTGGTGGAGTTTTCCTACAACAACAGTTATCAAGCAAGTATTGGCATGGCTCCATTCGAAGCATTGTATGGAAGAAAATGTTGTTCTCCAGTATTCTGGGATGAGGTGGGTGAAGCAACGTTGTTGGGACCGGAGTTGGTACGTATGACTACAGAAAAGATTCAAACGATCCGACAACGTATAAAAACCTCACAAGATCGACAAAAGAGTTATGCTGATCTTCATCGAAAGGACGTGGAATTTGATGTAGGAGATCATGTGTTCTTACGTGTTGCTCCATGGAAAGGAGTTACGAGATTTGGAAAGAGAGAAAAGCTCAATCCTCGATTCATCGGTCCATTTTTAATCCTCGATCGAGTAGAAACTGTGGCTTATAGACTCGCTTTACCGCCAAGTATGTCTCATGTTCATAACGTTTTTCACATATCCATGTTACGCAAATATGTGGAAGACCCGAACCACATTATTGAGTTAGAACCGGATGAAATAGCGGAGGATTTGACGTATGAAGAAGTTCCTGTTCAAATCTTGGATAAGAAGTAACATATTCTATGCTCCAAGGTTATACCTCAAGTCAAAGTTTTGTGGAGAAACCACGATGTTGAGGAAATGACTTGGGAGTTAGAATCTGAAATAAAATCAAGGTATCCTTACCTCTTCGACATACCAGGTACGTACCTTAATTTCGAGGGCGAAATTTCATAAGAAGGGGAGGTTGTAAGACCCCAACTTTTATAAATAAAGATGAATTTTCTATAAATATCATTTTTGAATATTATGGAGTTAATTTGATATAATGTTATAGTTGTGGGTAATATTTATAAATTTTGCAAAGTACGCAGGTTGTTATATAATATTCGATTGGTCGAGAAATATTCGTTTTAATAGGGAATATTCGTACAACGACACAATCATTGGTGGACCCCACAACGGAATTATTGTCGGATTGAGAAAACGACAAAAATATTTTATTAAAAATAACGGCGGAAGTTTTACCATTGTTACTATTGAACTACTCGGTAGTAAAAGTACAGTAATACTTGTGGTTGCATAGTAGCACACGGTATTGATTATTAATGCTTATGTGAGAAGTCACTCAGTTTGATTCAATTATTGTCAGTTAATAATATGAATTATTTAGCGATAATGACGTTTTGTTTTATTCGTATTATTAACGTAATAAAACAGAAACATCTTTTTATATAAAACAGAATACTTTATTAAAGTTATTCTATAAATAGAATATATTATATTTTATTTAAAAGATTTTTCTTTAAATATGGACCGTCAGATTAAAGTAATCAATCTGGACCGTTCATGGATTAGTTACTATGCATTCTACTTTTCTATAAATAGCAGCTCATTCTTTCATTATTTCTTACGAATTCACTGAATTCTAGAGAGAGAAACTATAGAGAGAAACTATAGAGAGAGAGAGAAGAAGAGTATTCTGCTACTTAACTACTTCCTTATTTCAGCTCTTCTTTAAAACGGTAAGCGGTGTTATTCTTTCTTATTCATGAAGAGAACTGTTGTTATTCTATTTCTTATTATTCTGTTGGAATAACCTGTATACGCGGTCTACCCTATACTCGGTGATAATCTTCTATTATTCTGTTGGAACATCCTGTCTGTGTGTTTTACACCGGACCTGATTCCGTTTTTATTATTATTCTGTTGGAACATCATGTCTGTGTGTTTTACACCGGACCTGGTTCCGTTTTTATTATTATTCTGTTGGAACATCCTGTTTGTGTGTTTTACACCGGACCTGGTTTCGTTTTTATTATTATTATGTTGGAACATCCTGTCTGTGTGTTTTACACCGAACCTGGTTCCATTATTTATTATTCTGTCAGAATATCCTGTCTGTGCGTTTACGGCGGATCTAGTTCCATTATTTATTATTCTGTTGGAATAACCTGTCTGTGCGGTCTATCGCATGCATGGTGATTTCGTTTGTTATTCCATTCTTTATTATACTCAGTTGGTTAAGTTTTGACTTCTATACTCCATGAAATTAGTGGAATATCCTTGATAATTGCGGTTCATCCAGTATCTTTTCATGAAAATATTCTTCTAAGTATTCTTGAATTTTACTCCACAAAGCAGTATCATGTTGACAATTTGGACGTTGTTAATTCTTGGATAAATTAATTCTTGAACTTGTTTTATTGAATTCTTATATCATTGTCATCATCCTAATGTTTATAAAATGTTGAAAGTCATCTGTGGCCTGTAGTGCATAGATGGACTTTGTTTGATTATGACCAGGGATTATTCGGTATAATCATGACCGTAATGTTACAAATGATGTGGTAAAAGTCCTCATTGGCCCGTAGTGCATTGATGGACAGTTGTTGGCATAATCATGACCATTAATGAATACACGAATATCCTTGGCCGTAGTGCAGGGGTGATTCGATGATGTGGATTATTTTATTAAGCTGAGTCCCAGTGATAACAGTGTTGAAAAACCTTTTAAATCATAAAAGATAGTAGAGTTTATTTTCTGCTTGACTCTTTTAATGGATTACTTGTTCTGCTGCAGTTAAACTTGATGTCTATTATATTTTATCAGTTTAACATTATTGAAGGCTAATGATAATTTATTCTGCATTATCTTAGTCATAATATTTCTTACTGGGCTAGTTGAGTTCACCCTTTCTTTCACTGTTCTCTTCAGGAAATGAGAACGTAGCTGGGGCAAGTCGGGAAATGGAGTGATGGTTCGAATGATAGTATTAGTTAGTAGTCCTCACTATTCTATGTAATAGTGTGTTAATAAATGTAATGAGGACTCCTTTTGAGTATGAATACTTTCTAGAAGATAATATTTGTATTCAAACTCGCAGTTTATGTTTTGTCGTATTGTACACGATAGCTGTATTAGTAAGTTGTATTTGTATTCTGTACTATGTATCTGACGACCCAAGATGGGTAATGTATACCTAATTTTGGGGGCGTCACAATATCTAATGAAAATTCCTTCATAAGATTTAGCATTAAATTTTCCTAGGTTATCACTAGTATTTAGAATAAAACATTTAGATCCAAAAACTTTGAAATAACTTATATTAGGAATCTTATTATTTAACAGTTCATAAGGAGTCTTCAAAATGATTGGACGAATAAGTACTTTATTCAAAACATAACAAGAAGTGTTTACAGCTTCTGCCCAAAACTTTTTAGGAAGTTTACTTTCTTGTAATAAAGTTCTAGCTGTTTCTTGTAATGTCCTATTCTTTCTTTCTACAACTCCATTCTGTTGAGGGGTTCTAGGAGCTGAAAATTCATGACTGATTCCTTTTTAATCACAGAATGTTATAAAGTCTTTTTGAAATTCAGTACCATGATCACTTCTTATCCTTACAAGTTTTAGACTGTATTTTATTTCCAAGTTTCTTATTAATTTCTCAAATTCTTTAAATGCTTCATCTTTAGTTCTCAAAAATAATACCCATGTATATCTAGAGAAATCATCTACTATTACAAATGCATAAAACTTACCATTCATACTTGGATGTCTTTCTGGTCCAAATAGATCAAGATGACGTAGTTGTAAGGGAGAAGAAGTTGATACCATGTTTTTTGTCGTAAAAGATGTTCTTATTGTTTCCCAAGTTTGACAGGAACACAAATTCCCTTTTTTCATACTTTATATTTGGCAACCCTTTGACAAGATTCTTTGAGGTTAATTTCTTGATCAAGTCCATGTGCATGTGTCCCATCCTCTTATGCCACAAATTAGCCTCATCTTGCACGGATGCAAGATATAATTCTTCATCCTGTTGCTCAAAATCAATAGTATATATATTTCATTCTCTTTATGCAACTAGAGTAACATTGTTAGTACCATGGGAAATCGTGCATTTTTCTTTATCAAAACTAACTTGGTGACCATTATCCATTAATTGACTGATATTAATAAGATTAAATTCAAGTCCATTAACAAGATGTACATTATCAATATTTACCTTACCATTTCCTATCTTACCTTTTTCGATTATCTCGCAGGTTCGATTATCTCCAAATGTAACTGTACCATTTTTCTTCCTAATTTTTATCTCCACGAACTTTGTTTTGTCACCAGTCATGTGACGTGAGCATCCAATATCAAGAATCCATTCTTGAGATGGAACCCTTGCCTTGAGACATACCTATGAATAAAAGATAATTCATCCTTTTAGTACCCACATCTTTTTGGGTCTTTTAATGTTAGTTGCATGTAAATCATCCTTTTTAACCCAAACCTTTTTAATTTTATTTTTCTTAAAGCAGTTTATGTCCAAATGACCTTTAATGCCACAATTTCTACATGTTGTGAAAGGAGAACAATAATTTAATCTAAAACGTGATTTTGATTTTAGCATTTTTATATTACCCTTTTTATGCATAGAATTAAAACCAATTCATTGTCTTTCAAAACTAGGTCTTTGTTTATCCAATATGACATTTAAATTTTCTTCATCTTGAACGAATTTAGCAAGAGATGATTTTAGTGAAATTATTTCTTTTTGAAGTTCGTTATTAGGAGAGGTTTTAACAGGTGATTTATCACTAAATGCATCAATACACACATCTCTCATTTTCAGTTCATTAGTCAATTTTTGGATTTCATTATTCAAAAAATTTACCTTATTGAAAAGTATTTTGTTGTAATTATCTAAATAATCAATTTTAGCAATTAAAACCTTTTCTTCTTTACATATAGATTCCTTTTCAATATCTTTCTTTTTATCTATTAAAGAGTCTACTTTACCCATTAATGTATTTACCAAGTCTTTCAAATATGTATTTTTTTCTTTTAATTTATTATTTTCTTATTTCAAAGAATTAAACTCAAAATTAGATACCTCGTTTGATTCACCTTTTATTCCCATGAAGCATACTTGAGCTATTTCATCCTTGGTATCAATCTCAACTTCGGTTTCTTCTTCATCACTCCAAGTGACAAGTGTCTTGTTCCTTTTATTATCCTTGAAGCCTATTTTTCCTTTGTTCTTTAGTTGAAAGTAGTCATTCTTGAAGTGCCCTGGACGTCCACATTCAAAACATGTCTCCTCGGTTTGCTTTTCTTTGGCTTTATTTTAGTTGAAGATATTTTTTTGTTTATTCGTCCTTTGTAGTAGTCCTTTAAGTCTAATTGACATCAGGGCTATCTATTCGTCAGAATCATCATCAAGCTCTTCTTCATTTTCTGCATTAAGAGCTAAAACCTTTCTTCGAGGAGTTTCCTCCTCATCATCATATCTCTTTAACTGATGTTCATATTCCTCAAGTTCACCAAAAAGAGTTAGTGTATCCATAGTAGAAATAGTAGAGGAATCTTGAAGAGTGGTAATTTTAGAAGTAAACCTCTTGGGCATAGCCCGAAGTAACTTACGTTTAATCTCACTTTGTGGAATGGATTTGTCCAAAAGCTTTAAGGAGTTTAGAAGAACAAGGAACCTTGCTTGAGCCATCTTTATAGGTTCATCTTTCTCGAGTTTGAACATTTCATAATCATGCATGAGCATGCTCAGTTTGACTTCTCGTACTTTTGAAGTGCCTTCATGACTTACCACTAAAGTATCCCACATCTCTTTGGTTGTGTTGCATGAAGAGACTTTATCTATCTCGTATTGTACCATGCCGCTGAGAAGTGTGTTCATTGCTTTTGAATCATATGAGCCAATGTATATTTCAGTTGAATCCATTTCTAGCTGAATCTTTGGTGTCCCATCTTCTATTCGTGGAAAAACAGGTCCGTTCTCCACAACCCACCATTCCCAAGGATCTCTTTTAAGATAGATCCTAATTCGGAATTTCCAGAAGTTGTAATTTTCTGTTCCAAACAGTAAAAGAGGTCTATTGGTTGATTGACCTTCTTGATTGTTGTTCCCGAACTGTGCCATGTCAAAAACTTTCCCTACAAGTCACCTTTAAGACCAAGTAAGTAGAGCCTTGCTCTGATACCAAATGAAATTCAGATAAGGAACACTTAGAAGGGGGGGTTGAATAAGTGTGGGAACAAACTATGACCAATTTTTAAACTTTGAATTCAAATTATTGAATATAGCCTACTGTATTGAAGAATGTAGCTTATTGAATAAATGTTGTCTACCGAATTGAATTTTTGTTTAAGAAAATATCTTGGTGAATTTATAAGTCAAACAAAATATCTCAATATGTAGCAAATGTTTAAATATTTAATTATTAAGAAAATTAACTATCTTGAGAAAGTAAAGCGAGCAATAAAATAACACCAAGATTTTTTACGTGGTTCAACTATTACCCTCTATAATAATAGCCTAGTCCACGTCCAATACCAATTAGTATTGGAGACTCACTTTTATTTCTTTAAAAAATGACCCTTGTTTCAAAACAGATTCTATCTAATTGAATTACAATAATTCACTTGACCACACTTGCTCCTTGTGCACCAATGCACCCCTTAAGCACATATGCTTCCTTGAACCTGTTTGTAAACAAAGCTTAATCCACCCGGATTAAAATCCTTTAGATAACACTTAGTCTAAAAATATAAGATTACAATTATAGAGGTCTAAAGATCAAAGCAAATAAATAATTTAACAATGCAAGGCCCAACTAATGTATGCAATGATCAAGTAGTAAAAGTAAGAGATATCACCAATATGAAGCTCACGAAAATAGTTGAGAATAATATGAATATAATTTGCACAGCAGCTGGAAATTTTGCACTAGGAATAATTCAATAGCTCTTTAAGTATATAAGTGTAAAATATTAATTCAAGTGTTGTAAGTGTTGTATCTTATCACTGATCTCAGTTCTTCTTATATAGCCCAAATATATTACCATTTAAAAAAAATATTCGTTGCTAATTTTGTTCCGTTATCAAACTTTGTGTACGTTGCTAACTGATAAGAAATGTTCCAACAATTCAACTATTGAAATCAAAAATAATTATCTTTGATAGTTGCAAATATATGTTGGACTCTCCAAACAGTTATCCATAAAGAGACCAAGTCAGATAAAACACTTCTAGACTTTTTAATTCCCACAACAATAAAGTCTGTTGCCAGTTTTTACAGTAAAATTTGAAACAAAAGATATCAAGATAATATATAGGAGTAACAGTTACCTAGCATAACAAATTCCAACTCTCAAGGATAATCATGATCTTATATTTCCAAGGCATATGCTAATTAAAGTTCTACCGCCATATATATTGCCATTTACCAGGATATGTGCAATTAAACTTCTAATAGATAATGATCACGCCTCAGCCGGCACAAACACCTTTTAAGTTTCCAACAGATGTAAAACTCAATTAATTCGGACAAAAACTTTTACGCATGCATGCTAATAAAATCAGTTCTCTTAACAACATATTTTAGACATGCACAATTAATAGACATAAAATGTCCTAGAGCCTTGTATTGAAAAATTAAATATTTGCAATGACCTTACATATTTTTCTTAAGACTCAAATCGTCTTCAACCTTCCTGAATAATCCATCAAACAATTCTTGAGACAATTTCCTGAAATTCACAATAAAGAATTTAGTGTCAATGAACAAGTCATCATCAAAACATTAAGTTATTAGAACGTGATATAATCAATAGTAAGAAAGGAAAGCTAAGCCCAAGGTTTATTATACCCTTTGAGGTGTTGTGAAGAGTAGATGAAATGGCTTACGAGGTAGCTCTACCTCCGGAATTGGAACATGTTCACAACGTTTTCATGTGTCAGTGCTATGACCGTATAAACCCGATTACAAACATGTGATCGAGTATGAACAGTTACAGTTCGATAAGGACTTGTCTTAGGAGGTGATTCCTATCTAGCTAGTTGACAAGAAAGAACAAGTGCTCAGAAATAAGGTGATACCTTCCGTGAATGTGATATAGAGGAACCAAAATGCTAAAGAAGTTACGTGGGAACTCGAAGACAAAATGATGAAGAACTATCCTGAGTTATTTGTTTAATATGTGTCTTCGATTTTGGGGACAGAATCCTTGTAAGGAGGGAAGAATATGACGAATAAATTGATTGAGTTGTGATTCCGGGGACAGAATCCTTGTAAGGAGGGAATGATGTAAGAATATATAATTTTATTTATAATTTTAAATATTTATTAAGTTAAATAAATATTTTAATTTATGTGTTTGTGGTTAAGTAAATATTTGTTGGATTATTTATTAGTTAAATAAATGATTCATAAATAATTGTGGACTAACTTAATTAAGTGAAATATATTAACTAAGTTGATGTTCAGTAATTTTGTTTGTTGAAATTTATTTTAATAGGTTAATTAAAATAAATGAGTGGTTAACTAATTATCATATTATATAATTGTAATATTTTAATTTAATTTAAAAATTAAATTAGAGAAAGTTAGTAATGATTAATTAAGTTGTTGAATAATTATGTGTTAATTTCATTTAATAATTGAATTAGAGATTTAAAGTTTTCTTAAGTAAAATTATAATTTTAAATGATTAACTAAAATATTAAAATTTAATTAATTAGAGGGTGACCATTAAACCATATAACAAGTGATTTATTAAAATAAATTAGAGAGTTTTAATTCAGTTTTTCCAAACAAGGCTTAAAGATATTAAGTTTTTATTTTTTAATTAGTTTTATACAAATAAAGCCTTGTGGCTTTTGAAATTTTAACTGACAAAATTATTTTAAATTTTTTAACTGATAACTTAAGTTTAAATTTTGTAACTGATAGAATTGAATATACGCATTATGTCTGTCAGTTTTACTTTTCACGGATAAGTGTCCATTCGTTTATTTGGCATACACTTAGACTAATAGGAAGAGAATACAGAGAAAAAGAAAGAGGTTGAGAGAAGAGAGAAGTTATGTGAATCAAGGGATAGATAGGGGATTAATCCAAGCACTTCTTTGTCATCTAACAAGGTTTAATTGTGACGAACGAGAAATTTGTAATTTATTTTTAATATTTATTGAAGTAAATAAATATTTTTTGACGATTTAATTATTAGATTTAATAATTAATTGATGCAATTGTGGTAGATTAATTTAATTTAATTTTATGTGTTACATTTATTAAATTAATATAGAGAAATTTTATTATTCGAAGTATGTGATTATGTGAGCTTATTGTATTAAAAGAAATATTTAATAAGCTATGTTATTTTAATTAATGTAATAATTAATTAGAGATTTAATAAATTGACATTATTAGTTAATGAGAAAATTTATTTTATGATCATGTGAATTTATGAAAGATTATTATATGTTATTTAATTAATTTAAATAAGATATTTGAATTGAGTGTGGCATTTATTCAACTATATGATATAACTTTATTAAATTAAATAGTATTTGGAAACTTTTCAAACTAGACAAAAATGGCTTTAAAAGGAGTTATGGCCAATTAACTCATGATGGGTAACTGACCATAATGCGCATCGGTCTATTTGAATACGACGTCTTATGTTTTTCTTTCATTTTCTAAGTCTGATAAAACTAGTTAGAGAGAATCTGATAATTGTTGAGGAGAATTGTGAGTCAGTGATTGAGAAGGAATTCATCTCTTACTAAAATTCACACTACGCGTTGGGTAATCTTCTCCTTCTGAAATTCTGTTTTTACGTCATTAAGTTTTTATAAGAAAATGACTTTCAAAGTTTTGGTTTAACCTCTGTAATTAGGTTAGGAGTATTGATTATGAGTTGTATGTGTGTTATGTTATACCAAATAGTGTTTAATTATATATACCATGTAAGCCATGTGATCAGTTTCATGAAAGCATGTCGTACGTATGTTTTTCAAAATAAACAGAGTACGTGATATGGCCATATGGCCTTATATGTGATAATTGATGTATTGATTATATATTATCCCTAAAATTTACACTCTTATATTATTGAGCATGTTAATACGAAGAGATCAAGCCTTAAACGAACGAATTCGATGTTATAACGAATTCGTAGGGAGAATTATCATATAAAGTTTTCTAAAACTTCATGAACATCAAAGTCATTGAATTGTTAGGCTTTAAATCTGTTATTAAGTGTTTAAAATTAGTTTTGTCAGTATATAAATGTTGGGTATTGATTATACATGAATTATAACATATGGGTATGTCTGAATTCGTGTTGTAATATTTAAAATTGAAATTTTTGGTTGTGTTCTGCAATTTTCGCGAATTGCAGAACTGTTTCTGGCTTGCCGCGCCGCGGCACCAGTCCAATGCTTTAAGCCCCGCGCCGCAGCGCCACCACGCCGCAGCGCCCGAAGTCCAGCCGCAGCGCCACGGCGCCGCAGCGCGAATCCTTAGTTCAATAGTGGAGCCGCAGCGCCACTCCCCAGAAAATTCAGAAATGTATTTTTAAAATGTTTAAGTCTAACAATGTGTTAGTGGATTAATGTAATGAACATGTAAACATGTTAGAGGTATAATATAATATTAAAATTGATGTTTAACATGTAAATAACATAATTACATGTGGATTTAATTGTTGAATATATATTAGATTGTCATTCATGAAGTAATATTATGTGACAGTAAATGTGATAAATTGACTAAGTATAGTCAATAATTAAAGTAGACAACGAGAATGAGTTTATATTGATTAGTTAATTTATAATTAACTGGTATTGTGTATATGAATGGTATGTAGGATTTAATTCAAAGAACGTGCTTAGTTAAAGTGTAATCTACGCACGAGGCAAGTATCCTATCCCTAACTCCATTCTATTGAGCAAGTTTATTTAAACTTAAACGTTACTTTTATGTTGAGCAAGTTTTCGTAACCCTACTTGTCATTATTGATCAAGTTTCTTATTTATCTTGAATAAATTATCCTTGTTATTATTCAAGTTCAAGCATGATATTAAAGATTAATTATCTTTTCAAAGCATGATTCAGTTATACAATAATTGTCCTATTGTATACTTTTGAGATTATTATTCTAATCAAATATCAATTATTGTTGAACCTTGTTAGACTAGTGAACCTTATTGATTCAACTAGTCCATAGTTGATGAGCGTTCTAAATTTCAGAACCCTTGATGAAATTATCCAAACCAACCTTCCTTTGGTGCGGACTCGAATGTCAAACTGAGATGAACAACCCTGTATAGGGGATTATTTACGCTTTAGCGTTAAGATATTGTGCACAGTATGGTACTAAGGGCTGATTCCCCCTAAGTACGAGAAGAAGGTCCATAGTCTTATGACTGTTAAAGGTTTCAAGTATATTTCTTGTTAACCTAGGATATAGTTCAAGGTCTTATGACCCTCAGAATTTTTTTGATTCTTGTTATTCATTCTCGATTCAAAAGTTGAGCTTTTATTCAGATGTCTTTGATTTATTCGCATGTTATTATAATGTTATTTCATTATTATACTTGTGGGCATTTGTGCTCACTCTTGCTTAATAATAACATTGCAGTTAAGAATGAAAGAAGCGATGAACCCTCCACTAGTAAGGGCAAGGGCAAAGTTAGCAAATGATGAAGACCTGTTATTTTTTTACTGATGTATTTGTTTAAGACTTGAGTTATGTTGATGTTAAGACTTATTTATTTAGAATTCCGCACAGATGTTTTAAGGTTAGAGTAACCTGGTATTTATTTATGATTCAGTTGATGTAACCCTTAAGGGAAGAGATTTTTTTATGATTTCTATCTATTGTATGGTTTGATATTATTTATGGGTAGATAGATAGATGATGCTTGTACAGTGAACACCAAATCCTGTGAAATCGAAGTACCCGAATTTGGGGGTGTCACAAGTTGGTATCAGAGCTGTAGGTTATGAACCTTAGGTGGGGGAACAACCTTATGTAGTAACCTTATAGAATGAAGATAGTAAAGGAAAACTCTTATCGAGTTTTAAGAAATGAATTTTTGGTAATTCATTGAAGATAATAAAATACATTATGTGTCTATGTGTTAATTTATGTGCTCGTTAGTACAACTTAGTAACTAAGACTTAAAATTTTGTTGTCAGGATGACGAATGTTGGAGAAGCTAGTCAAGCTGGGGAGGAAGAACCCCGATTACCTATAGTACCTACAGAGGAGGAGACCCGAGACATACATGTTGTTAGGGAACAGTTAGTTCAGAGGGAGTCATCTCCATTGATTACCGTTGTTAGTCAGGAGCATGAACCTGAGATTGATCCTGAGGAGGGTCCTGAGGAGGAGTTTGATGAGGAGGAAGAAGAAGAGGAGCTACCACGGTACACTGTTGATGCTGAGATGTATGACACACTATATGATCGTAACGTGGAGTTACAAGATGAGGTTCAGGAATTGACTGAGCGAGCGACTGTTCAGCAGTCTACTTTAGAGGAGAAGGATAGAGAGATTGTGACCCTTCATACACGTTTGGGAAACGTGGAGTGGGATCTGGTTCATGAGAAGGGTCAAACCGAAGATAAGACCGAGGAGATAGAGAAGCTGAAGAAGGAACTGAAGGAAACCTCCGGAAGACTGAAAATAGCAGAGGAAGGATGGGTAAGAGAATCACATCGAGCTGATCGTGCAGAAAATGATAGTCGTGCAAAGAAGGCAAAGCTTGAAGACACGTACGCCACACTTAATCATGCGATGGATGAGGTTCAAGAGCGAGTGTTAAGGTACCCCATCCAGTTTGAAGGACTTCCATCGTATATGTTGGATCGCAGGACGATGTCTCGTATCATGAATGAGGAGCGTGGCAAGGCTATTGAGCACCTTGGAAGACAGGAATAGAATCTGTTTATCTATGTGAAAGACTTATATAGTTTTATGTAAATTCCGATGTGTTTATGAACTAAGGAATATGTTAATATTTGAATGTTTTAAATCCTGTGGATTCTTTATTCCAGGATAGATGATGTAAATAGCAGTATGCTATAGTTTAATGTTAAAACTTTTTATTTGAATGAAAAGATATCAAGTTGTTTGAGATGATGTGTTAAGTGATATGTTAAATTGTTGAGTAATGTCTTAAATATGAAGAGAAATAAATAAAGTTCTAATAAACATTTATTTAACAGAAAAATGCCGCCAAGGAGAAGACAACAACGTCAACCGACTCAGGAAGGGTCAACAAATAATAACAATAATGCCAACGTTAATCCAGTTCAACAGCTAGTTAATTTACTAACTGGAGTCATGGATAACCAACCGCAAGCTCCACCTAGCACAACGTTTAAAGATTTTAAGGCGGTGGGACCGCCAGATTTCAAAGGTTCCAGAAACCCGATCGAGGCTCAAACGTGGGTGATGGAAATGGAGAAGGTTTTCGACGTTGGTAGGGTTCGAGAAGATCAGAAGACCATTTTTGCGACATTTATGCTGAAGTCTGAGGCTAGCTACTGGTGGCAGGCAAAAAAGATGCGAGGAGGTGAAGGTGTAATTACGTGGGAGAGATTCAAAGAGATGTTTTTCGAAATGTGTTTCCCAGCTAGTTCGCAGAATCAGATGGAGGTGCAATTTTTGGAACTGAAATAGGGAAACTTGAGCGTGCCTAAATACGCGGCTAAATTCGATGAGTTGGCAAGGTTTGCCCCGTATCAAGTACACACTGACGAGAGGAAAGCCAGACGATTCGAACAAGGACTGAAGCCTTGGGTATACAGCAAGGTATCAATGTTTCAACTTAACACGTTTGCGGGAGTTTTGGAAAAGGCCATTCTCGCGGAAGGAGGAAGTGATGCAGTGACTAAGTACAACCAAGAACAGAAAAAGAAAAAGAGTGAGAATGAAGGTAATAAAAAGACTGGTGGAAGTAATATTGGGAATAATAATAATCAGAAGAGGAAGTGGACGGATAATTCGACAGCTAGAAGTCAACACGGAGGGCAGAAAAAGAAGATAGAAGCATGTCCGACTTGCGGCAAGGCACATCTAGGAGTTTGTTTGAAGGGAAAGAGAGTGTGCTACAATTGTGGTCAGGAAGGCCACATAGCACCAAATTGTCCAAACCCAAAGAAGGGTGCTTGTTTCAACTGTGGTTCGAAAGATCATTTAGCAAGAGACTATTTCAAGAAGGGATCGGGAGGATCAGGACAAGGAGGAAACCGGGGAAATAGCAGTGGAAATACCTTAACCATCACCGGACCACCTGCAACAAACCGACCAATCGCCAGAACTTTCAATATGACGGTGCAGGATGCAATCCAGTCTCGTGATGTGGTGTCAGGTATCATTCCGATCAATAAAATTAATGCTTACATTTTATTTGATTCGGGTGCTACTTGTTCCTTTATATCCGATGACTTTGCTAATAGTTTAGATTTGCTTAAGGATGAATTGGAATATCCCATGATTATAGAAATTGCGAATAGAGAGATAATTCCTGTTAAGCATGTGTATAAGAATTGTAGAGTGGATATTAAGGGTAATATCATGATCGTAGATCTTATCCCTATTCGATTGGGGAAATTCGACGTTATATTGGGTATGGATTGGCTATCCAATTATGGGGCTGTAATTGACTGCCAAAAGAAGCGTATTAACCTTATGACTCCGTTAAAGGTTGTGTTTTATGGTAGCAAGTCGTCTAGACAAGCGAGTTGTCTGACGATGTTGCAGGCCAGGAAGTTATTAAGACAAGGCTGTGTAGGATATTTAGCTTACATAGTCGACAGTCGAAAAGAGAACCCGAAGGTAGAGGAGATACCGATTGTGAGGGACTTCGTCGATGTATTTCCAGACGATTTGCCAGGACTTCCACCAGATAGAGAAGTAGACTTTGTGATTGATTTGGAGCCCGGAACTGCTCCAATATCGAAGGCACCATACCGAATGGCGCCAGTAGAGATGAAGGAATTAATGGTACAACTACAAGAATTGTTGGACAAAAAGTACATTCAACAGAGCGTATCGCCGTGGGGAGCGCCGGTGTTGTTCGTGAAAAAGAAGGACGGATCGATGAGGCTCTGCATTAACTACAGAGAATTAAATAAGGTCACGAATAAGAACAGATATCCATTACCAAGGATCGCTGATCTGTTTGATCAATTGAAGGGAGCAAAATACTTTTCTAAGATTGACTTGAGAAGTGGTTATCACCAACTGAAGGTGAGGCCAGAGGATGTACCGAAGACTGCGTTTAGAACGCGATACAGTCACTACGAATTTTTAGTAATGTCGTTTGGTCTTACGAATGCTCCTGCAGCATTTATGGGACTAATGAATGGTGTATTCAAGCCGTTTTTAGACAAATTCGTGATGGTATTTATAGATGACATTTTGGTATATTCCAAAACCAAAGAAGAACACGAAGAACACTTGAGGTTAACGTTGGAAGTATTGAGAAGGGAGAAGGTGTATGTTAAGTTTTCGAAATACGAATTCTGGATCGAGAGAGTACAATTTCTTGGTCACGTAATCGATAAAGATGGAATTTCGGTAGATCCATCCAAAGTAGAAGCTGTGATTAACTGGGATCAGCCAAGAACGCCGTCAGAAGTAAGAAGTTTTCTTGGATTAGCAGGATATTATAGAAGATTCATACAAAATTTTTCTAAGATCGCAACTCCGTTAACGAATTTAACTCGAAAAGCTGTGAAATTTGTTTGGACGGAGAAGTGTGAGGAGAGTTTTCAAGAATTAAAGAAGAGGTTGAGTTCAGCGCCTGTGTTATCCCTTCCGGATGATACAGGAAATTTTGTTATTTTTAGCGATGCGTCGCATAAAGGACTTGGCTGTGTGCTGATGCAAAACGGCAAAGTCATTGCGTATGCATCACGACAGTTGAAGGATTACGAGAAGGGTTACCCAACCCATGATTTGGAGTTAGCTGCAGTTGTTTTTGCTTTGAAAATTTGGAGGCACTATCTATACGGGGAGAAGTGTGAAATATATACGGACCACAAGAGTCTGAAATATATTTTTACACAGAAAGATTTGAATATGCGTTAAAGAAGATGGTTGGAATTAATCAAGGATTATGACTGTGAGATTTTATACCATCCGGGTAAGGCTAATGTGGTTGCCGACGCCTTAAGTAGAAAGGGTCGTGAGAAATTGATGATGTTGACTGCTCAGCAGGAGCTAATTATAGATATGGAGAAATTGGAGTTAGAAGTGAAGTATCCTATGGAGATTGATGAGAAGCTATTTCAGATGCAATCTGGTACAACTCTACCAGATAGAGTGAAGGAGGCTCAGCTTCAGGATGATGAATGCCAAAAGGTAACATCGAAGATATCTGAAGGAACCGAACCAAGATTTAAGATGGATAAGGAAGGAATATTGAAATTTGAAAGCAGAATTTGGGGTCTGCCAGTACAAGAAATTAAGGAAGAAATTTTGAGTGAGGCTCATAGTTCAAGATATTCGATTCACCCTGGTAGTACAAAAATGTACCAAAATCTTCGACAAAATTTCTGGTGGCCGAATTTGAAACGTGATGTTGTAGAATGTGTTGCCAAATGCCTGACATGTCAGAAAGTTAAAGCAGAACATCAGAGATCGAGTGGATTGCTACAACCGTTGGAGATCCCAGAATGGAAATGGGAACATATTACGATGGACTTCGTGGTTGGCCTTCCGACGACCCAGAAAGGCTACGACACAGTATGGGTTATCGTTGACCGACTGACAAAATCCGCGCACTTCCTTCCAATCAAAATAAGATTCAACTTAGATCAGTTGGCCAGGCTATATGTGAAAGAGATTGTTTCGAGGCACGGAGTGCCGGTGTCTATTGTTTTCGATAGGGATTCGCGCTTCACATCAAATTTCTGGAAACGTCTTCAGGAATGCATGGGTACACAACTGCGAATGAGTACAGCTTACCACCCTCAAACAGACGGACAGAGCGAACGAACGATTCAAACACTGGAAGATATGTTACGAGCCTGTGTAATGGACTTCAAAGGAAATTGGGATGATCACCTACCGTTAGTAGAGTTCGGCTACAACAACAGTTACCACGCTAGTATTGGTATGCCACCTTACGAAGCGTTATACAGCAGAAAGTGCAGAAATCCACTTTATTGGGATGAAGTTGGTGAAAGACAATTGTTAGGGCCAGAATTGGTACAGCAGACGACAGAAATAGTCAAAGTGATCTGAGCACGACTGGTAGCAGCTCAAGATCGACAGAAGAAATACACTGATCCACATCGTAAAAATATCAAGTTTGAACCAGGTAGTTATGTTTTCTTGAAGGTCTTTCCCTGGAAGGGAAAGATCAGGTTCAGAAAGAAAGGAAAATTGAGCCCAAGATTTATTGGACCCTTTGAGGTACTGCGAAGAATTGGAGAAGTTGCATACGAGGTAACCTTACCTCTAGCACTCGAGAATGTCCACAACGTCTTCCATGTTTCTGTGTTGCGACCTTACAAACCTGATTACAAGCATGTAATTGAATACGAACCCTTACATTTTGAGAAAGACTTATCTTATGAAGAAATTCCTGTCCAAATTATCGACCGAAAAGAACAAGTTCTGAGAAATAAAGTTATACCTTCTGTTAAGGTAATTTGGAGGAACCACAACGCTGATGAAGCTACGTGGGAACTCGAAGAGAATATGATGAAGAATTACCCTCATTTATTTACTTAATTATTTGTAAGCGATTCTGGGGACAGAATCTTTGTAAGGGGGGGGGAATGTAACGGGTCAAATTTATTGAGTCGTGATTCTGGGGACAGAATCCTTTTAAGGGGGGAAAGATGCGACGAACGAGAAATTTGTAATTTATTTTTATTATTTATTGAAGTAAATAAATATTTTTCGACGATTTAATTATTAGATTTAATAATTAATTGATGCAATTGTGGCAGATTAATTTAATTTAATTTTATGTGTTACATTTATTAAATTAATGTAGAGAAATTTTATTATTCGAAGTATGTGATTGTGTGAGCTTATTGTATTAAAAGAAAAATTTAATAAGCTATGTTATTTTAATTAATGTAATAATTAATTAGAGATTTAATAAATTGACATTATTAGTTAATGATAAAATTTATTTTACGATTATGTGAATTTATGATAGATTATTATATGTTATTTAATTAATTTAAATAAGATATTTGAATTGAGTGTGACATTTATTCAACTATATGATATAACTTTATTAAATTAAATAGTATTTGGAAACTTTTCAAACTAGACAAACATGGCTTTAAAAGGAGTTATGGCCAGTTAACCCATGATGGGTAACTGACCATAATGCGCATCGGTCTATTTGAATACGACGTCTTATGTTTTTCTTTCATTTTCTAAGTCTGATAAAACTAGTTAGAGAGAATTTGATAATTGTTGAGGAGAATTGTGAGTCAGTGATTGAGAAGGAATTCATCTCTTACTAAAATCCACACTACGCGTTGGGTAATCTTCTCCTTCTGAAATTCTGTTTTTACGTCATTAAGTTTTTATAAGAAAATGGCTTTCAAAGTTTTGGTTTAACCTCTGTAATTGGGTTAGGAGTATTGATTATGAGTTGTATGTGTGTTATGTTATACCAAATAGTGTTTAATTATATATACCATGTAAGCCATGTGATCAGTTTCATGAAAGCAAGTCGTACGTATGTTTTTCAAAATAAACAGAGTACGTGATATGGCCATGTGGCCTTATATGTGATAATTGATGTATTGATTATATATTATCCCTAAAATTTACACTCTTATATTATTGAGCATGTTAATACGAAAAGATCAAGCCTTAAACGAACGAATTCGATGTTATAACGAATTCGTAGGGAGAATTTTCATATAAAGTTTTCTAAAACTTCATGAACATTAAAGTCAGTGAATTGTTAGGCTTTAAATCTGTTATTAAGTGTTTAAAATTAGTTTTGTCAGTATATAAATGTTGGGTATTGATTATACATGAATTATAACATATGGGTATGTCTGAATTCGTGTTGTAATATTTAAAATTGAAATTTTTGGCTGTGTTCTGCAATTTTCGCGAATTGCAGAACTGTTTCTGGCTTGCCGCGCCACGGCGCCAGTCCAATGCTTTAAGCCCCGCACCGCAGCGCCACCACGCCGCAGCGCCACGGCGCTGCAGCGTGAATCCTTAGTTCAATAGTGGAGCCGCAGCGCCACTCCCCAGAAAATTCAAAAATGTATTTTTAAAATGTTTAAGTCCAACAATGTGTTAGTGGATTAATGTAATGAACATGTAAACATGTTAAAGGTATAATGTAATATTAAAATTGATGTTTAACATGTAAATAACATAATTACATGTGGATTTAATTGTTGAATATATATTAGATTGTCATTCATGAAGTAATATTATGTGACAGTAAATGTGATAAATTGACTAAGTATAGTCAATAATTAAAGTAGACAACGAGAATGAGTTTATATTGATTAGTTAATTTATAATTAACTGGTATTGTGTATATGAATGGTATGTAGGATTTAATTCAAAGAACGTGCTTAGTTAAAGTGTAATCTACGCACGAGGCAAGTATCATATCCCTAACTCCATTCTATTGAGCAAGTTTATTTAAACTTAAACGTTACTTTTATGTTGAGCAAGTTTCCCTAACCCTACTTGTCATTATTGATCAAGTTTCTTATTTACCTTGAATAAATTATCCTTGTTATTATTCAAGTTCAAGCATGATATTAAAGATTAATTATGTTTCCAAAGCATGATTCAGTTATACAATAATTGTCCTATTGTATACATTTGAGATTATTAGTCTAATCAAATATCAATTATTGTTGAACCTTATTAGACTAGTGAACCTTATTGATTCAACTAGTCCATAGTTGATGAGCGTTCTAAATTTCAGAACCCTTGATGAAATTATCCAAACCAAACTTCCTTTGGTGCGGACTCGAATGTCAAACTGAGATGAACAACCCTGTATAGGGGATTATTTACGCTTTAGCGTTAAGATATTGTGCACAGTATGGTACTAAGGGCTGATCCCCCTAAGTACGAGAAGAAGGTCCATAGTCTTATGACTGTTAAAGGTTTCAAGTATATTTCTTGTTAACCTAGGACATAGTTCAAGGTCTTATGACCCTCAGAATTCTTTTGATTCTTGTTATTCATTCTCGATTCAAAAGTTGAGCTTTTATTCAGATGTCTTTGATTTATTCGCATGTTATTATAATGTTATTTCATTATTATACTTGTGGGCATTTGTGCTCACTCTTGCTTAATAATAACATTGCAGTTAAGAATGAAAGAAGCGATGAACCCTCCACTAGTAAGGGCAAGGGCAAAGTTAGCAAATGATGAAGACCTGTTATTTTTTTACTGATGTATTTGTTTAAGACTTGAGTTATGTTGATGTTAAGACTTATTTGTTTAGAATTCCGCACATATGTTTTAAGGTTAGAGTAACCTAGGATTTATTTATGATTCAGTTGATGTAACCCTTAAGGGAAGAGATTTTTTTATGATTTCTATCTATTGTATGGTTTGATATTATTTATGGGTAGATAGATAGATGATGCTTGTACAGTGAACACCAAATCCCGTGAAATCGAAGTACCCGGATTTGGGGGTGTCACATTAATCAAGCAAAGTGAAGGTATAATTTTAATTTTTAAAGTTGTAGTTTCTATATATAAAAAGTTTTATATGTTCTTGAGTTTCGCTATAAAATAAATTTTATTTTCATACTTTTGGTAATGCAACTATTGATAAATTTTTGGTGTATAAGTGATTGCTTGTGTTTATATGGAATCGTACTGTTACAACTAACATTTAGACAATGATTTCGTATATTAATTTAAGAAATCACGTTCAAAAAGAAGAGAAATTGATTACAGTAAGTGTGTATGCATATGGCTTGTTGGAGTCCAAAATTGATAGTTGATTCGTGAACTAAATTGTAATTTTATTCTTGAATGTGCTAATTCATTAAGAAACGAAACAAATACAGTTTGAATGAATTGATTTGGTGTAGTAACGAAGTTTAAGTGATGATTTTTGCTAAAGATATCAGAAAATAGAGTTTTGGCAAAAATATGGAACTCAAAAGACTTAATCTGATTGTTGTTGTTGTTTTGTTATTTTAAATCAGTATATATATATATATATATATATGTTGTGTACTGTTTATATGAAACCTATATTATTGAGGTGTATATAATTTGCTGCTTAATTGGTGAACTTCGTGACTTTTGGGTTTGAACAGAGCAAGAAATTGTCTACGCTGGTGACAAAGGCAGAAACGGCGCAGCTGCGCTGGTTCTAGAGCTATAAACGGCGCAGCTGCGCCCTAGCCAGAATAGTGGCAGTGATACTCTGATGATGGTTTAGTCTTTAAAACTTATTATAACTTAGTCTAATGAAAATGTTAAAGTGATAAGTATGTAACAAAGATGCTATAACGGATTTGTAACATGTATGTGATAGTTCCAAAGTTATAAAATTAGTAAGTTGTAAAAAACTTTACGTTGTGATTTGTTAAAATCTAGAGATGGTGATTAAGTGTGATAATGCTAAAACTTGTGATTTCAGAATTTTGTATGGTGTTAATGATTCAGTTGTTAGTGATTGGAACTTGTACGAAAATAACAAGTTCAACTAAAATGGGATTTAACTTGTAAGGTTAATGTTGGTATACCTAATAGATGTTGTGATTCTAATAATATGTGCAGGTGAACATGAGTTTTAATGTAATAGCTTACACGCAAGGCAAGTTTTTGATTCTTACTTTTATATTGAGCAAGTTCATAATCCTACTTATATAACTTAGTTATATTCATGCAAGCTCTTTAACCTAACGCTTACTTTGAGAAGGTTTCCTATCTTTAATTTGTTTCGTATTATGAAAATTTTTGGATTCCATTATTCTTATGATGAACAAGTTTTGTTCTCAACTTGTTATCGATTAATGTATGATTCAATAACTTAATTCTTTTATTAAACAAGATTATAGCCTTAGCTTATTATTGTTCAAGCAAGGTTTATTATATTATTCAATGCTTATGCTTTCCCGTTTATTTCTAAGCATGACTTCAATATATAATGTTGATTCACCTATGATTCATGACTATTCCATATCAAGCAATTATCGAAAATTTGAAATGATATCAAACTTTATTGATTCAACTAATCCTTAGTTGATGATCGTTAAACCCTAAATTACCCTTAAATCTTTTTCCAAACCGAACTTTCTTTGGTGCGAACTTGTAATCTAAAACTAAGAAGAACAACCCTATTATAGGGGATTATTACGCAAAGAGGTTAGATATTTGTGCACAATACATGGTATGAAGGGTTGATCACATTAAGTACGGGGTGTCCCTATAGTCTTATGACTGTTTACGTTTAAGTTGAAAGATTACTTATAACCTTGGACATAGTTCGTGGTCTTGTGACCATCAGATACTTTTCAGATTTTGTTTTCAGTTCTGGATTGTAATTGATAGAGATTATTATTTAGTTCTATTGAGCCTATTCATTGGCAGTTATTATGTTGTTATTGTTCATTGCCATTTCAAGTGAGCATTTGTTTTGCTCACTCTTGAATATATAATCATTGCAGCTAAAGTTGAGAAGGTTAATGAACCTACCATTAGCAAAGGGAAAGGAAAATCGAACAAGTGTTGAAGACTTGTAATTTGTTGACTTCTATTATGTCAGATTTTTTTTAACTACTGTGATGTAATTTATTTACTTTTCTAAATTTGATGAATGTTTAAGGTTAGATAACCTAGGAGATTTTATTAGATTTAATGATGTAACCCTTTAATAAGAAGCTTTATTTTGGGTAGTTAGAAATGTATGATTAGGAAGTGAACACCAAATCGTGTGGGAATTAAGTACCCAAATTTGGGGGTGTCACAGCGCCGGTACCAAAGGCAGAAACGACGCAGCTGCTGTAATAACCCGATATTTTCTATATAAATAAATAAGAAATTTTTGCATATAATTTTTTTTAAAGGTGGAAACATGTGCCAAGTAATGTGCATGTATATTTGTGGTAATTGAAAATATATTTATTACCTAAATAATTATAAATAATGTTAAGAATTATTAATCATTATAAATTATATTCTTATAGTAATTAATTTTATAGTAGAAATGTTTTTATTATTTATTTTCCATGAAAATATGATTACTATATTATTGAAATAATATATGAAATGATTATTAGAATTATTTTAATAAATATTTTATTATATGAATTTATTTAAATTAGTTAATTTAATTATTTTAATTTAATTAATTAAGGTACGTATTTGAAAGATATATCATATATGGAATCCAAACCCTAATTCTAGATTTGGAATAAAGAATGAGAATAATAATATTATATTAAATATATTTCAGTTCTATAAATATGTACTGTATGTATAGACAGATAATGGTTGGTCAATTATGGTGCATCATGACAAAACCTTGTATTATTGTAAGAAACCCTAATTTGAAACTCAAACAGGAGTTTAAGATCGGTCAAAAATTTTGGTATGTGATTAATGTCAATTATTATAAATATTAATTTTAATTAGGAAAACCCTAATTATAGAAAATCCTAATGGTTAGTTAGAAACCCTAATTTCTAAATTAGTAAACATAATTTCTATATTAGTAACCCTAATTGCTAATTATAATCCCTAAGGTTAATTAGTGAATAATTAAACCTAATTATCATGTTTTATATAATTAGAAAACCTAAGTTAATTAAGGTATCCTAATTTGGAAATTAGGAACATAAATTTTCAATTTTAAACCTAATTTTAAAATCCGAGAAAAGTTATTTTTTAAACCCTAAGGGTCAAACCCTAAGGGTTGGGACAAATGATTAGCTTGCCATTAAAATGTCAAATATAATGACCAAAATGCCTTTTTCACAATCTTAGATTTGTTGCTTGCAAATCTTGCCATATATTGGCAAGTCACCAACCCTAGTCTAGCTATATGCTAAAAATCTCCAGCTCTCAGCATTACCCCATCCAAATACATTGCATCCAAGTAATATATAAGATCAAGAGAGAGAAAGCTCCTCGTTTAGTTCATTTGTGCATTTATACTCTACCAAGTCCCCCCCTCTCTCTCTAACCCACGAATTCTCTTAACATATCAGTCCCAAAATCAAGCCCCACAACTTCCATTAACAGATCAGTAGCCTAGAATCAAGATTTTTTCATATAAAGGTATAAACCCTAAACAAAAATCTGACCCTTGATCCTGTGTTAAATGTTATGTTTTAATGTTTAAACATGTTGTTTATAGTCCATATAGATGATCTGGGTTGATCGATGTTAGATCCATAATATCTATAGGCTCGGATTTGAAGTTTTTCAAAATCTGGAAAATATGTTTTTTGTTGCCTGACAACGAATGTCAGATCTCATATTTAAGTGATCGTTAATGATTTTTGTGTTTTGAATGTTGGTAGTTGTAGTAAGATATGAGATCTGTATTCTGGACCTTGAATTAAAGTCAGAGCATGAACATATTGCAAGTTATGGGTGGTCAAACCTCATTGACTGACCATGACCAAGCAAATCTAGGCAGCCTAGAACTTGCCCAGATCGGTCTGACAAGAAGTTTTAAGACTTGGATCTGGCATTGGTTTGATGATTTTTTATGGTTGTTGTATCTGAGTTGTAACATGTTGTTTAGACTTTATGCTAATGCTTTAATATCATCCGAACATCAAATAGGCTGAGCACAGTGGCTAGTCAAATTAGGTAAAACGAGCACGTTTTCTATTTTTTAGGTAACCAAGAAAACAGATGAACGTGTCGTCTGACAGACTTTGACCAGTATGGATCTAGCGATTCTGTTGTTGTTATATCTATTTTATGAGATGGATCTCTTCCTTGTCATGCTGGCTATACACTGCACCAATTAAGTCACTATAACATAACACAGAAAGCAAGTTGTGGAAGCCCAAAAGTGATCAGTCGAACTGTTCTTGTTTTATGGGTAACCCAGAAAATGAAGAACAGTTCTGACAGATAGTTTGAGCTTCCATATCTTGCTTGTATGTTGTAATCTGACTGAGAACGTGCTTGATACTTGTAGTTTTACACTAACACTACAAGATCTGATCGATAGTTAGCCTAGAAACACATTACACAGTGAATGATCACTGGTCAAAGTAGGTCACTCAATTACTGCTTAAGCATGTTCTTGAGCCTCAAAAGAACACCTAAGGCGACAGATTATGTCGCTAAAGGTTATAGCGACAGGATTATTCATTTTATTTAATTTATTTTCTAAAAATTATTTAAAAATAAAAATTAATTATTAAATATTCCAAAAAAAGTTTTAAAAATAATTTTAAGTTATAAAAATTAACTTTTAATAAGTTGACATATTTTTCATAAATATTAATATTTATTTGGATATTACTGATATTTTATTTATTTATTAAATGCATTAAATAAATTAATTAAAAATAATTTTATTATATTAAAAATTATTTTAAATGATAAAAATGTATTTAATAATATATTAAGTTATAAAATATTTGTAACGCCCCCAGATTGGTGTCCCAAATCACCACGAATCTAGTGTACTATTTCTATGTCTATTACGAAAGATATAAACATAAACTGTTTATACATTAAACATTACACACTATTCCCAAGGTCGAGAACCTTCATATAATATCTAAATCAATATCATATTAGACATACAAAGTTATTATCATACGTTACTGCTACAAATTTATCTGCACATATAATCAAAAGCTGACTTGTCTATTCGTTCTAATCTGCAATGTTTATCATGATATAGCAAGGGGTGAGCAATAATTTTGCCCAGCAAGTATAAGTTCAATTAAGGATATATCATGATTGAAAGAATTGAATAATAAGCAGGCTAACTTTCTACAATATATACATTGTGAAAGAGCATGAATAAATTTTCATAGCTGAACGAATAATGAACATGAATAAATCAACTGGACCAAATGGTAATGAAGGTGATCAGCCTTTCATATCTGATGAATACATGCAATGTTCATAGAGTGTGAATCAATAATTCATGAACATGGTATAATAAGTAATGATTAACCCCAAGCATATTTCAAAAATATCAACTCGAGATCGAGTTAGAGAACTTACATGTACCATTGATTACCGTTACGCAACCTATATCGCTTTGTCTGAAGACCTAATATAGATAATACCAATCTCAAAATATTAGAATAATATCTTCACAGTATAGTACTGTTAAATAAAGTTATAATATAACCTAACAAATTATCACATAATTCTATTAGTCTATAAAATACCTAAAATTCAGTATCAAGTCAAACTATTTTAGTCTGAGTTGAATTCGGTACAATTTCTTACATCTTGACGGTCTAGTCGGATAATTCATGAGTCTAATTTCCATAGGACTTTGCCTAAATGCTTTACATTTACCTTAGATAATTTCATTTTCAGTTAAAATATTTTTCAATGACTTATAAAAATTTTTAGATAATTATTATCATTTATCATGATTTTTCAATCATTAATATCATATTTATATGAATTAAATACTACTTAATTCTATTATCATTAATATTTATTTCATATCAAATATTAATGAAATACATGTCATAATATTATAATATTTTTATAATATTTCAAAGTATTTTTAATACCATAAAATCATATTTATATAATTTTTAAACAGTTAAATCCATTATCCGATAATTGCCATTAATATTAAAATATTAGTGTTTTCATGACAAAATATCAAAAGTTATATTTTATAAATTAAAATATTTTTCAAACCCTTAAATCATTTTTATATGATTTTAAAGACATTAATTCTAATTTTTCATAATTTATTTAATATATTTATTAAATAAATCTATTATCATTAATATTAATTTATTAATAAAATTCATCACAAAATATTAAACGTCATTAAAAATAACTTAAAATATTTCCTTACACTTTAATATAATTTCAAATGATTTTTAAAGTATTCAAATCATTTTTAAGTAATTTATTTAATATAATAATTAAATAAATTAACTATCATTAATATTTAAAAATATTAAAATATTAATAAAATATATTCCAAATTATTAAAAACCCATTTTTAGGCTTTAAAATAATTTTTACAAATTTTATTATGAATTTCTAATATTTATTTTCTATTTATTCTATAATTTTTATTTAAAGTTGGGGTCCTCCACAGAAACACTTGTAGACGGTAATCTACAAGTCCGATTTGGGCCCACTTGATATTGTTAGAACCATGACTTCCCAAGCTACGTTTTAGGCTCAAGAAACGGTCCATTTGGCCCAGTATAGCACCCGAAAAACAGGCCACTACCAACAGACCATTACATGCATTGTAAACATTTTCAGTTTTGGAGTCTTTTACAGAAACGCTTGTATTACGAGATCCAAAACTCCGATTGAGGCCCAATCAGACTCGTTGGATCCGTATCTTCTTGAACTACAGTTTTTAGTTATCAAACACCAAATTCCAATCTGTCTAGGACCCAGAAATCAAGCCCAAAGTGACTGGTCAGCAATGTTTTCTTCAACAGTTTACTTAGGTTTAGAAAACTAACATAACTTAGTGTATATACAATATACATATAAAACATATAATTATAGAATATGTAACTCTCAATATAATTACATATACTAATTATCAATTTAATATATAAGTTACAGAATTAGAAATTTAAAAGCCCTAAGGCTTGTTTGGCAAAACCATATTATTTTAAAATCATGTTTTAATAGTTAAGGTCTTATTTGGATAAAACAAGTTTAAAACAAAAGTAAGGCCTTGTTTGGGAAAACGATTTTGAAAATTCTTTTAAATCTTTTAATAGATCCTTTAACACATATTCTTAATGTTATCCTTTAATTAATTAAATCTTAACATTAATTTAATTAATTAAAAGTTTAACGTCAAATAATCACATAAAATTATCACATTATAATTACTCGTTAATTATAACTTCATGTAACAATTACCACATCACTACATTATCTCAATTAAATTAAAATTATAACATAAAATCATTACATATTAATTAAATATTAAATAATCATTTAATTAATATAATACATTTAATTACATTGCTCCATATTAATCACATAACCTCAATAAATAATTCAATTAAAATATTTATTTACTTCAATAAATATTAAATTAACATTTAAATTCTCTTCACATCAATTCACATATTTCACAATATATGACACACATACACATACTCGTACTTAAACATCTTAAAATAAGAATTTTATTTATTAAATTCTCATTTATTAATTCTTAAAAATCCGGGATGTCACAATATAGCTTTTAATATTTGAAGACAAATTTTATTAATTATTTAATATTAATTATATTAGATATATTTGACAATTATATTAAATAAATTAATTAAAAATAATTTTAATATTATAAAAATCATTTTAAATGAAAATAAATTGTTTAAAAATATTTTAAGTTATAAAATATAACTTTTAATATTTAAAGGTAAATTTCATTCATAATTTAAATGATATTAGAGTTATTTAGTAATTATATTAAATAAATAGTTTTAAAATGGTTTTATTGAATTAAAAATCATTTAAAAATGATATAAATGTTTTAAAAATATTTTAATTTATAATAAATGACTTTTAATATTTTGAAAATAATACATTAATATTTAAATATTAATGATAATAAAATTATTTAATATTTAAATAATTTAATAATGATTCTAGTATTTGAAAAATCATGATAAATTATAATAATTATTTAAAAATTATTATAAGTCTATGAAAAATAATACGACTGATATTTTAAATATCTAAAGTAATAATGAACTATAGAATAAAGTTTTAGACTCGATAATTACCTGATAAAGTCGTCGGTACATCGAAATGTTTCAGGAATTGATCTAGACTTATATAATTTGACTAGATACGTATTTGTTTATGATCAAATGACTGTTAAACATAAGTGACAATGTGATTAGGTTATGTGCTGACTGTAAATAGCAGTACTATGTGTTATAGTATGTTATTCTAATCGAACAAATGATCTTATTAATGATAGGTTGTGATATAAAAGATAAAACTAAGTTGCGTAATTGTAAGCAGTAGCTCAGGCAAGTATCCTACCTTTGCATTTACTTTATGCAATGGACATGAGTAAAAAAGTTTCAGAATTATATTATTATTATGCCAGATTATTAACTCTATTATTATCGATTATGTATCAAATCTTTTGTATTCATACAAGTTATTAAATTATCCGATCATTGTTTATCAATACAGTACTATTGTATAATCCAGTTATATATTCTGTTCGTTAATTTCTAAATATGGTTATACAAGTGTCCTCACTTGGATAATCATTGTATTTAATCATATGTTTATACATACTTATTGATTTCCAGTATGTATACTTTGACTTAAAAGCCGTCTAAGCTATTTGATTCGGCTAGACACAAACTTAAAGATATTGTCAAACAAGATAGAACTTTTTTATTATCTAATCAAATTATTTTAGTTCGGATTCCCGACTAAGTATGAACATCCCGAATATGGGAAAACTTTTGTGCTCCAAAAGCGGATAAGATGAACGATAATATCATTCTTGCATGTAGTATTGATCAATATATGGCATAACGGGCTTATCACCCCCTATGCCTGTAAGTTATGATGGTTTACAGATGAAGTTTTGCTTAACTTTTTTGAAAATAAAAAATAATGTTCATAGTCTGTCGACTGATCTCCAGTTATAGTCAATACGTAGTTTCTAAAATTTGATATATAATTGCTATGTTGTTATTATTGGTTCAGTTTACTTCACAACAGTTGATTCGTTATAGAAGTGTCATTCAAAAAAAAATATTTAATCCTTTCAACTAATATTTATTGTTTCTATACTTGCTGGGCACCCAAATGCATTGCTTTACATTAAATCTTTTCAGCTAAGTGTGATCAACCAGAAAGCTCTGCCAAGAACAAAAGAAAAGGAAAGGTTGCAGAATAAGTTATATGCTATTCTATGTAATAATTTGACTTTATTAAGATAATGATATCTAGTAATTATCACGTAATAAATGTTTAAAGGTCGCGTACCTGGGATTTAGACTCTGATATGTAAATTAAATTTGATATTTATATTATTGTTATTATTATTAGTATTATTTCGGTCATAAAAATGGTATCGTGAAGCACCGAGTTCGGGTTTCAAGTACCTGAATTTGGGGGCGTCAGAGCTGCGTCTGCTGAGCGTTTTGGGTTCGAGAATCAGCGCAGCTGCACCAGTACCAGGGCTCGGGGCAGTGCAACTGCGCCCTCCCCTGAGCAGAACAGTGTTTTTTTTAGTTTGTGGTTCATGATATGTTGACCTAACCTAGTCTAGTATGCATGATAAAATGTTAATCATATTATATGATGTAATAACATATTATAGTGCAATGTAATATCAAATATGAAGATTGTAAGTATTTACTTAACAAGTTATATAAAGATTGAAACTCGATGTTTGTAAGAGTTAGAGGTGAGAATTGAATGCTAAATGTAACGTCCTCATATTTATACTCCCACAGTATCTGATATGATGCTTACTACTAGTGAATGTATATAACGCATTCAAATCTATACGCCCATGGTATCCGATTCTATGCTTATATTCAATTAAGTGACTATACAATTATAACCAGATGCAATTCCCATAGATCCAAGATTCACAGTATCCCATAACAGATAACAGTTCCCAGGAGAACTATTGTTGTGCTTGGATACCCTCACTTGGATGTATGAACTGTATCTGCGAATAATATCTATCTATCCAAAATTCAGAGCACCAGTAATAACATGAACAATCCATATTACCAATACCCTCACTCAGATGTATAGTCTATATCATGCGAATTACACAATCGTATCGATAGTACCTATCTATCTGAAATCCAGAGTATCAACAATAACATGAATAGTCCATGTTGTCAATACCCTCACTCAGATAACTAGTTCCCAAGGATCTCAAACTAGTTTAAGAATTACATCTATATATGTAAAGAAAACACGGTTGTGGAAATAAAAGATGTTATATATATATATATATATATATATATATATATATATCATATATTAAGGTTCGATTACATGATTCTTCATAAAGAGTTTCTTATTACAAAGTATCACATTTAGCCAGACAATAATATAAACTAATTTAAGCATGGATGCTTCCCTTTATTAACTCCAGATGTGTCAGGGTTACCATCTAATACTGCAAAGGGAATAATTTGTAAGGGTGAGCTATGACATGCTCAACAAGTTCTATATTTTTAACAATATATGATTTGAAGAAGTATAACAGTTCAAAACTCAACTGATTGTTGTTACCATTTCTAGAATTTCTATTTCAACCATTTCTGGACTTTTTATTTATGTCAGTCACAAAGACTTAGCAATTTTGTTTGGATATGATATAGGGGATCAACCTATTCAACATCCTAGGAGTCTGCATCTTATCCTAATCATGCCCACATGCACTAAGTGTCAATATTTAATTTACCCACCATATATTCCTTTTGGGACACACAACTCAGTATAGGATGTCTTACCAAAGTAATTTGGTTTGACACAACAGTTTATGCTCAATAAACAATATCACATGAATAAACAATTCATTTCTTAGTTATGCTGAACCTATAGCAATAAATTTGCAACAATTAGCAATTAAAGTTTAGGTTTGGTATAACATATCAAAAGCAATTTAAGATAAGAATCCTGTTCAACGAATAAGTAGGGTTTGAGAAATTTGTGTAAGTAATAAAAACAGGGTTTAGTAACTTGCAAAAGTAATTATGGTTAGGGAACTTTCTTGAGCAAAGATCAATCAAGAAACACTATTCGATTTGTTAATAAACACCTAAGATGTTCATTCATATAAATCTAACACATTCGTATTTGTAGACACTCGAAATTTTCTGTACACCTGTCACTAACATTGCAGGAGGACAAATTCGTCTTTTAAGAGGGAACCCTGAAAGACGATCCATATCCATGCCGAATACTACCGGAAGTTCAACATCAACCCCGGATCGCAATCTGGGAGTAACAATTTTAATCTCGGAGATAACCCTGAGGCATGCAGATCAATACCGGAACACACACTAGAGAATACCGATTAATCTCGGATATAACCCCGAGGTATCCAGTCTCAGTCCCAACCATGGGAATAGCCACCAACCTTGGTGATAAGCCCAAGGAAGGCAATTTCGGCGATAACCCCGAAAATGATTGTTACAAATGCAACCAACTTTAATCTCGGCGCTCACAACGAGATACAATGTACCAGCCCGACGATAACATCGGGAAGACAGACACACCTCAAATATGACAATGAGGACCTTCAACAAATGCAGCAGTCCAATCTCAGCAAAGCTGAGCAACGTCTGCTTTAACAGCCCAATCTGGCGATAACACAGGTGACGGGCAACATTGTCATCTGACCAACACGATGTCACGCCACGTCGCCTCAACATATCTACGCAACAATGTCCCACAAGACTAATCAATCCTGAGTGACTATTGTGCGGGGTAACGGATGAAAGTTGAAGCTTGAAGACCGGAGGGCACCATCCCATCTTCAATAACTTTGCACAAACTCTAATCCCATGCCATCGTATAACTCTCGACAACGACAGTCCGAAATAGGTCCTGTATACCTCAAACGGATGCCCGGATTGCACTTCTAAAAGTTCGAGTGGACATTACAGTGCCTGGGCCCACCCGGGTTGCCTCTGGTACACCTACGGCTCAGCTGCAGGTACATCTGCGGCTCCACCCTCTATAAATAGAGGGCTTGGGGTGACCATTTAGTAAGAGAAAACGGCGAGGGAGCCCTACCCAATTTGCTCTGCACTCATCCCAGGCAGTGTACTATCCCCTTTTAAACACCTTTGAGCTCATATATAGCCCTTTTGTACCTACAAAAGTCTGTGTTTACCCACTCTAAAGATATAGAAGTTTACTTTGGCAGCCTACTGTAAGCCTTCTCACACACTTTAGAGTCCTTCTCTTCATCTTTGCACACACCCTTCTACACGTTGAGAGTCCTGTTGCTTACTTTTGCCCGGACTTCGGTCCGTGGTTTCATTCCAGTCTGTATATATATATATATATATATATATATATATATATATATATATATATATATATATATATATATATGACTAACATTATCGAGTTATGCCTCGATTGAGCCTAGACTTCGGCCTGGAGCGTTTAATTGCTTTTGTATATATATATATATATATACTTATATATATGAACTACGTGTCGAACTCTGTTCGATGAGCCTAGACTTCAGTCTAGAGCGTTTACTGCTTTAATATATATATTATATATATTAACTGTATGTCGAACTTTGTTCGATGAGCCTAAACTTCGGTTTGGTGCGTTTACTTGCTTTCATATATATATATATATATATATATATATATATATATATATATATATATATATATATATATCTTTACATTTCGTCCCACCCGGAGTTTACTTCGTGGTGGTTGACCGTTCTTATAGCTTTCTGTATATTTCGTCCCACCTGGAGTTTACTTCGTGGTGGTTGATCATTTTTACAGCTTTATTTACATTTCGTCCCGCCTGGAGTTTCCTCCGTGGCGGTTGATAGCTTTTACAGCTTTATTTACATTTCTGATCCCCCATGGAGATGCTTCGTGGTTGGTGATCATGTCTGTATATATATTTATAGCTTTTATATATATACCTGCTTACTGCTTTCATATAAATTGCGGCATCATGTGAGCCTAGGAATCATGTGATCATAGATTCAATCCCCTGAATCTAGATTCGGTTCCCGTGATGGACCTTTTCAGCTGTAAGCAGCTTGTAAATATATCTGTGATGTTTGGATTCCCTCAGATGGTTTTCATACCCACGAGGAATTCAACACCTTTTTGTAAAGTATTTTCGTACGGATGCCTCACATCTGTCAAATAAAATCAATCCAGCCGAATACGGAATAAAATGGGAGTGTAAAAGGTCTCAATTACTACTGAGCATCAGGGTTTGAAAAACCTCTTTAATAAAACATCACTTCCATATCTTGCTAAAATTGAATTTTTACATAAATTCAAACCCTGTGTATATAGGTGCGAACGAGGCCTCGCACCACTTCCAAATAACAGCACATTGACCCACACACACACACATTCAAATAACAGTTTCTTGAAAAGAGGCTATCACCGTGGTAACACGGATGTCGGGGGGTGCCTAACACCTTCCCTCTGCATAACCAAGTTCCCGGACCCTAATGAATCTCGGTTTCACCGACCCGTTTAGCAGTGTCACATCACTGGGTCAATGTGCAAACCTTTTCTCGGTTGTGTTGGTACAACCATTTAAAAAACCAACTGGCGACTATTATAGTCCAATCGTCGACATTATACATGTCGGACCTTTTTCACTTGTTTTTTCAAGCAAATCTCACCTAAAATGAGAATACCAAAGAACAAGTAACGGAAAGGGACAATAAAAAATCCCGACGTCGACAGGTGGCGACTCAGCTGGGGACTCCAGTAAGAGGACTTAAGCCGCTATTACAATTTTTTCAAAATTTTTATCTGCTTGTGTGTGGATGTTGCATTTACATTTTGTGATAAATGTGTACGAATGCATTTCCTTAGTTAGTGCTTCGCACTATAAACTGCATGTGATATTAGTGCTTCGCACTATAAATTGCATGTGATATTAGTGCTTCGCACTATAAACTGCTTGTGATATTAGTGCTTCGCACATGTCATCATGTTATACGGTGAGACGCGATGTATGTGAATGTATGTTGTGTGGTCCCTCCACCAGGAGGCTATCCCGTCGGTGTTTGATTATTGGACTCGTGAGAAGACTAATTCTCCAAGGCTCAGGAAAGACACCACCCAAATTCGCTCCAGTTGAAAGACCGGATTAACTTTCCGTCAAGTAGATTGTGATGATTTGGGAACCTTCATGCCAAAAAGCCGCGATAGTAACCTAAGATAGGTCACCCTCTGATAAACCCAAAACGGAGGAAAGTCTCTTCATGCTCTCATTTTAAATCACTTGTAAAGCACAATTACTTGTAATTATCTTCCATATCTATGTCCATGTAATGAGAAATATGAAGAAATGTGTACACATACATGCTACAAACAGCTGACATCTGTTTTGTAGGATAAAATTCCTAAACTGGACGCATCATATAGCATGTTATTATCCACCCTTTGTAAAGACTAAACTATGCAAGTCTTTTGCAGGGAATCAATCGGACCTACCACCCGTTCAAAGTCCAAAAAGGCAACAGGCCTACAGTCAATCATGTTGTCATCCGACCAGACTGAACTTAATCCAGTTTCTCAGAAAGAATTCGACGGATTAAGCAAACAGATTACAGATTTGGCTGTTCTACTAAAAGAATTACACCAGTCTACACAGGGTCAGAAAATACCCGTACATGCTGAATCCTCCACACAAGGAGGAACCCAGGTCGTTACAATACCTGAACTGCAGTTGGATTTGACCAACAAAACTCATGATGCTGCCCATCCCACTGGAGATCCAGACACTGGTGACATAAAAAAGAACGTCCTCAAAATGGAAGAGACTCTTCGCACTATCAAAGGAATTGGAACACACGGGAGTGTTTCATATGCTTATTTGTGTATTTTCCCTGGTATTCATTATCCAGAAAAGTTTAAGACTCCTGACTTTGAAAAATATGACGGGTTAGGAGATCCTTACACACATCTAAAGGTATTTATTGGAGAACTGGGATCTTATGCAGAGGATGAAAAACTCATAATGCAACTGTTCCAAAAAAGTCTAACTGGAGAAGCCCGTCCGTGGTACACAAGATTAGACAATTTAAAGATCCATAGTTGGGAAGAGATAGCACACACTTTCCTCACCCAATACAACTTTCAATCTTAAATGGCTCCTGATCGGTATCAAATTACCAAGATCAAGAAATAGTGTAATGAGTCTTTCAGGGAGTATGCTCAGAGGTGGAGGCTCAGAGGTGGAGACGCCTGGCTGCCCAAGTTAGTCCTTCCATGACAGAATCGGAGATGGTCATGAGTCATGACTTTCATAGATATACAAGAAGCACCTTTCTATGAATGAGTTTTAGCCGGCATCGGCAAACCATTTTCTGAAATGGTCAAACATGGGGAGATGGCTAAAATGGGATTGAAATTTGGAAAGATTCAAGACCTAGCTGCACTCAAAGTTGTTGCTGATCACATCCAATCTGGAAATTATGGGAACAACCCCCGGAGGGTCCATAAAAAGAAAGAAAAGGATATTTCACTGATACTACAGGGTCAAAAAGGCAGTCAAAACACTCCTATTCAACGGAGAAATTACACTCCCTTTCAATCACAGTTTGCGAACCCTCCACTACCAAAAGGTGGAGAAGTCAAACGACCTCGAGTATTCACACCAATAGGGGACACCCTCGAGAACATTCTCAATCTTTTAACAACACAGAAGAAAATCACGCATCTTCTTCCACCAGCCAGCCCTAATGGTCGGGGTTTTAATGCTGCTCGGAAATGTGCTTATCATGTCGGGGCACCTGGACATGATACTCAGGATTGTTGGGCCTAGAAACACAAAATCCAAGACCTGATAGACAACGGGGAAATCGTGGTCACCAAACCTGATCAGCCTCACGTTCAAGACAACCCTCTTCCTTAACAGAAAGAAGAAGATGCCAATATGATCAATTGGAGCAGTGGACAGAGTTTCAATTTCAGCTGTGAATCCTCCCAGACCCCCAAAGATGGTGATGACAGATGGGATTATGCCAAGTTCCAATTCACAATGGAACGAAAGATGAAAGCTCTCTGTAAACAAATTGAGCAATTGGCGAAACTGGTGACTTATCAACATCAAGTGACTCGTCAGCTAATCAGCCAGGAGCATGCCAGTCTCCTACCTATTGTCATGAATATTTCCTCTTCACTTTCAGAAAATGAAATGCTGGAAGACAAAGTGACGAAGAGAGCGAATGCTAACGCCCGTCGGGATTTTGCCAACAAAAGGGAATTCACATATTTGGGCCAACCTATGGAGGAAATCCTTCATATGTTAATCAATGAAGGAAGGATTAGTACCCTCTACCTCCAATCAACCCCCGTTCAGGACGATACAGCTCTGAGGGAGTATGTCAATATCATTCTCAATCTCGCAGTCACAACACAGAAGAATGCTGGGCACTCCGCCACCTTATTCAAAATTTAATCGACAGTGGCGTACTGCGTCTGGCAGATAACGACACTGTGTTATGAGCAAGTAAGGATTCGTGTCCTACTAAGTGGAAGAGTGTAGTAGCAGTCATATCCATTGAAAGTGATGGGGTTAACAAATCACTTGTCATGCCAGTAATTCAACTTAGGGGAGTCAATAATCCTTTGAAAGTGGCCGCTCCCAAGCCAATCAACTTGCTGTACAGAGCACAATATCCTATTGTTAGCTTGCGCGCAGTTCCGTGGAATTATGGAGAAGGTGAAGGATCCACCTCGCATACAACTGCTGCAGTGTCAAAGGAAAATCCACTGTATCTTCCCCAACGGGTAATGAAGCCTGTCATCAAGTCTAAGGGGAAAGTACCCATTGAGAAGATTGAAAATTTCCTCCGCACTATGGGTCATAACGAAGCCAAGGTGGTTTTAGGCTAGAAAGAAGCTCCACAACAGATATCAATCTTGGACTTGGTCCTGACCTTCGAGAATCACCAGAAGGTCTTGTTAAAGGTTTTAAAAGAAGCCTATCTACCGACATCAGTTGATACGGAAAAGTTTCAACATCTGGTTGATCACATTTTCAACAACAATGTGATATCCTTCACTAATGATGACATATCGCCCGAAGGGACCGGTCATTGCAAACCGTTGTACATTGCGGTCTTGTCCTCCGGATATATGGTGGAGGGAGTTTTAATAGATGGAGGCTCCTCTCTGAATATCTGCCCATATGCTACCTTGGTGAAGATGAATATCAATCCCAATCGAATTCGGAGTAGCCATACCATCATCAAAGCTTTTGATGGAGCCAGCCGTAACTCGGTCAGAGTAGTTGAGCTGCCAATTGAGATTGGTCCTCATACATTCTGCGTATCCTTCCATGTGCTTAAGATAGATTCGGGATACAACCTGCTCTTGGGACGACCATGGATTCACATGGTAGGGGCAGTCCCCTCCACTCTTCACCAACAGTTGAAATACATCATCAACAATAGCCTGGTCACAGTCAACGCTGAACCAAAGATTCCTCATCACGGGGACATGCCGCTCATCAATGCCAATAAGGATGTTGAGCCAATTAGTTTTCATGCTTTGGAAATAAGTAATACCCAATACCATGCTATTAGAACGCCATTGCCCGAACCCCAGATTTCTGCCGAGGTAATGTTGGCCACGCAATAAATGATGTCATTGGGTCATAAACCGGGACAAGGGTTGGGTAAAGATTGCCAGGGTGTCAAGTACCCTATCCAATTAACCAAGCAAATTGGGACAGCTGGACTAGGCTATTCTACCAGCTCTAGTCACAGGAATCCTCATAAGCATCGGCAGATTCCTTCAGCTTCGACCATGCGGCGTTTAACTTCGCCTTCAAGCTCCAAGTCCGTACAACCTCCCGTAAAGGTGCCAACCAATATAATGGCGATGTTATTTCCCAAGCCGGTACCGGTGAAGGAGAAAGAAATCTCTGTTCTAGATCCCGCAGTGGAGGAAGAGGAACGAAGAATCAAGCAAGACGTCATCAGGATGATGTCCGGCATACGCATCATTGTTCATGATGAGCATACCAACAGATACACCCCAGACGATGATTGCCCAGACGTAATGGCTATCATTCGGGACAGGGAAGATGATGATAATCCCTCTATCACTGCGGTTCACCCGAAATTTGTTCTTGCCAATTGGAACAACATTCCTTGCATTGGTCGTCAAGGGTAAAGCGGGCAGAAACTCTTTCTGCCCTGTAGATATAATAACTGCTTACTTTTCTGTACAGTATTAGCGGTTTATTTTGCCAGTATATGCTAACACTGTGTATGATCAACACATTTCATATATACTAAGTGAAAGCATATTTTATTTCAGGACTCTAAATTTAGATGTGCATGTACTTGCTGATACGATGCTTCTTCTCCACAAGGATTGTACCTTTGATGTAGAGATGAATTCAGCCTTGGTGGATATACCGGATGACATTGAGGTGCCTCCAGAAATTCAAGAATGGGTCAAAGACAAACCCAAACCCAACCTTGATCAAACCACTCCTTTCAATCTCTGAACCTTAGAAAACCCTAAGTTAATCCAGATTGGTTCAGAACTTACCCCAAACCAACGGAATGACATGGTTATGCTACTAACCCAGTTCCAGGATGTGTTTGCATGGTCTCATAAAGATATGGTGGGTTTGTCCACTGACATTGTCCTTCATCGCATTCCCATCAAAGAGGGATTCAAACTAGTCAAGCAAAAGCTCCGGCGATTGAAACCTGAATGGAGTTTAAAGGTGAAAAAAGAAATTGTGAAACAATTTCAAGCTGGCATCATAATGGTGTCTACATATCCTAAGTGGATATCCAACATCGTGCCCGTACCTAAACATGGAGGAAAGGTACGAGTTTGCGTGGACTACCGGGATTTGAACAAATCTTGTTTAAAAGATAGCTTTCCCGTGCCATTTATCCACATTCTCATTGACAATACTGCGCAATACGACATGTACTCCTTTGCAGATTGCTTTGCGGGGTATCATCAGATCATGGTTGCCGAGGAAGATCGTGAAATAATTGCTTTCATCACTCCATGGGGAACTTTTTGCTATAAATTGTTGTCATTCGGCCTCATCAATGCTGGAGCTACCTATCAACGAGCTATGATGGCTCTTTTCCATGACTTAATGCATAAAGAGATCGAGATCTACGTGGATGACATTATTGTCAAATCTCGGAAGGAGGATGACCATATAGACCATCTCAGGAAATTGTTCAACAGGTTGCGTAAGTACAACTTGAAGTTGAATCCAGCTAAGTGCGCCTTTGGCGTTAAATCAAGCAAGTTGCTAAAATTTGTAGTCAGCCACAAAGGGATAGAGCTGGATCCTGCCAAAATCCAAGCCATCACGGAAATGCCCATTCCTCAGACAGAAAAGGAAACACAGGGATTTTTGGGAAGAATCAACTTCATTAGCAGATTTATCTCCCAACTCACACCAACCTGTGAGCCAATCTTCAAGCTGTTAAGGAAGAACGCCTCCATGAAATGGAATGAGGAGTGCCAGAATGCCTTCCTTAAAATCAAGAAACAGCTAATTAAAGCTCCCATCTTGGTACCAACCAGGGATGATGTTCCCTTGTTTATGTATCTGTTCGTAAGTGACAATGCCATGGGCAGCATGCTGGGACAAAAGGACGATAGAGGTCTAGAACGAGCTATCTATTACCTCAGCAAAAGATTCAGCAGCAGTGAACACAAGTACACTCTGATCAAAAAGACGTGTTATGCTTTAGCGTGGGCTGCTATAAAGTTACAACATTATCTCTATGGTCACACAACCCATCTCATATCCTAGATGGATCCTCTCAAGTACGTGTTCAGTAAACCCATACTGAATTGTCGACTATCCAGATGGTAGTTGATCCTACAACAATTTGACATCGTATATGTGACTCAAAAGTCCATCAAAGGTCAAGGAATTGTGGATCAACTGGCTGCCGCACCATCTGGGGATTTTAAACCCTTGGAAACCTACTTCCCTGATGAAGGAGTAATGACAGTTCAGCAACACCATCAGTACGATACACGCCAAACGTGGAAGATGTATTTCGATGGAGCTGCTAATATGGAAGGTTCTGGAGCTGGAACAGTTCTAGTATCTGATATGGGGGAGCAGTATCCCGTCGCTGTCAAATTACAGTTTGTCAGCACCAACAATACGGCTGAGTATGAAGGCTGTCTTATGGGGCTAAAACTTGCCCATTCAATGGGCATCAGGCGGTTAACTGTCCTTGGAGATTCAGAGTTGGTAATCAGACAATTCACCGGAATCTATCAAACCAAGGAACTACATTTGCTGCCTTACCATCGACAGGTTTTAAAGATGGCTTTGGGATTCGAAGAAATATCCTTTCTACACATTCCTCGTAATAAGAATGATTTCGCAGACGCGTTAGCAACTTTGGCCTCCTTGATTTTCATATCAGACAAGGAACACTTGCCAAGCGTCACAATTTCCATGCACAAGGCCCCAGCCTACGGGAATTACGTTAGAGAAGTATCGGATGAGCTACCTCCCATCCAACATCCTTTGTATCAGCATATCAAGGAATATCTGCGAGATGGATCTACACCCGCTGAGGTGAGCCCGACTGAGAAAAGGCGGATCCATTGATTTGCTATGAAATTCTACCTGAGTGGAGATGCGCTCTACAAAAGAGATGCAGGATTGGGTCTCCTCAAATGTTTAGACAAAGATCAAGCCCAAAGGCTTATGGATGAAATCCATGGCGGAGTCTGTGGCCCCTACATGAGTGGCCCCCTCCTTGTCAAGAAAGTCCTCAGGACGGGACATTATTGGCTATCTCTCAAAGCTGATTGCAATGACCATGTCAGGAGATGCTATCAGTACCAGATTCATGGGAATGCTATACACGCCCCTCCACAGGAACTTCACAATATGAGTTCACCTTGGCCATTCTCAATGTGGGGAATGGATGTTATCGGGCCCATTGAGCCTAAAGTCAGTAATGGTCATCGATTTATCTTTACCATGATCGACTACTTCACTAAGTGGGTAGAAGTAGCCTCCTTCCCCAGGGTTACTAAAGAAGTCATCATTGCTTTCATCAGAAAAAATGTCATTTGTCTATATGGACAACCAGAGGTGATTGTGTCCGACAATGCTAAGAACCTCAACAACAAAATGATGGGGGAATTATGCAGTAAATTCCACATCAAACACCCCGACTCAGTCATCTATCATCCGAAGATGAATGGTGCTATTGAAGCGGCTAACAAGAACATCAAGAAGATTATACAAAAGATGTCCACAATCACAAAAATTGGCCTGACCTGTTGCCTCTGACTCTGTTAGCCTACAGAACCTCAATGCGCACTTCCACTGGGGCAACCCCCTACGCCTTAACCTATGAGATGGAAGCAGTGCTCCCCATAGAAGTTGAGATGGAATCCCTCAGAGTATTGATAGATGCTCAGTTGGATGAAGACCAATGGGTACAAGATAGGTATCACTAATTGTCTCTAATAGACGAAAGGCGAACCGCGACTATTTTCCATGGTCAGTTATATCAGCAAAGGATCGCCCGATCCTACAATAAAAAAGTCCGGCTACGGCAATTCAGACAACATGACTTGGTTTTAAAGAAAATCTTGGACAACCAAGATCAGTCTAAGGGAAAATTCACTCCTAACTGGGAAGACCCGTTTATTGTCAAGGAAGCATTGACAGGAGGAGCTCTCAGGTTGCAAGAAATGGACGGCGATGAATTTCCGTAACTCATCAACTCAGACGCCGTGAAATGGTACTATGTCTGAAGTTACCATCAAGTAAACATCCTGGTGGTAGACCATCAGGTCACTAGTCATTTCGGTTCTTTAAACCTTTACCACAAACAACTTTTCTACACTTTGCCCCTCAAGGAAACATACCTTTCAAGCCAGCAGCCTGGCTTTCTCCTTTGCATTCCTATAACTTAGGTCATCCCACCGTGGATTAAACCTCTTGCGTATACAGTTTTGCTACCCATACATGGGATCAAACTTTTCACCTACAGTTTATCCTCAACCTAGGATTAAACTCTCTCCTCCCCGCACTCTGACCTGCACATGGGATTACACTTTTCATCTCGCCCTGAGGGGCGAACTACGTCGACCTGATCTCCTCTTCAATAGGAGTACATAGGCAACCATTTAATATGGCCCGGTCGTAATAAAATAAAAACAACAAAAACATTCCCACACCAATCCTACCACATACATCGTTGAACCTCTTACACCAGGTTCGAACTACGCAGACCTGATCTCCTCTTCAATAGGAGTACGTAGGCAGCCATTCATGGTGCGGCATCAACCCCTACCAAAACATAAACCCTTATCAGTTGGTACTGGGATCATACTTCAATCCACTACATTTCATTTGGCTTCAGACTAAAAGAATGGAATTACCTGAACTCCTCCCAAATAGGAGATTCGACGACCATCTAAGCTGCGGTCGTACCTCGAAGAGCAACGCCAATCCATAAGAGATGGAATTAACTTGGCTTCTCCTTAATAGAAGTACTGGCGACCATCTGTGGTGCGGTCAATCTCAGAGAGGAAAGCCACACTCCTCTCCTCATTTCCATACAGAAACCAGTCCCAAGACACCAAGAGATGGTAGGGATATATACAAATAAATGATTCATTCTAAACTATCCAGAGACAACTCAATGTCCATCCACCGAGAAGGAATTCAGAATACATCACGATCACAAGCTCTGAAGCAGCAGGCAAAATATCAAGCAAGCAGCAAGGCATATCTAAAAGGGAAGTGATCAAAAATATATATCCCTGTCATATATATAATGATGTTTGATATACACAATGCGAACTCTACATGACAAAATGGCTAAGCTAGTCTGTGCAGGAAAATACAAGATCACCTACAAGTCAGGGTATATGCGAGCTAACAAGCCCAACATGGCACCCCTCTCAGAAGATGGAGGTAAAGCTGTGGTCTCTTGTATGAGAATATCCGTACGACCCAACAGATCTATAGCCATCTGCATGGTGACCATATGATCATCAATATATGCGCTCATCTCTACGATCATGCCAGTGGTAAGGGACCTCACTGCAGTACTATCTGTGACGGCTACATCTTGGGCAGATATGGCGATATCCCTCTCAACTATCACTGCATCTCTGCCTGATATAGCCTCATCCCGCTCAATGATAGTGGCATGTCTATGAGCCAAGGCCTCGTCTCTCTCCAATAGAGTGGCCTCCCTCCCATCAAGAGCAGTCGACATCATTGATCGAATCTGATCTCTCTCAATGGTCATCAGATAAAGACTCTGCTCTAAGTACTGTGCCGAGTGCTGAATCACAACAGTATTGGTACTAGGAGAATCTGGAAGAAATGCTGGTAACCCAGTAGTAAGCTCCGGCTCCTCCTCGATGTAGGTATTAACGTCCTCCATGGGATCTACATCATCTAACTCGCTCTCTGGTACTGCAAATACTGCTGCAGCCGATAAAATCTCTGTCTCCATCCACGCGGAATACTCTGCAAAATAACCAGGATGACTGACAGAAAAAGCCGCTATCTCACGCCGATCCCAACAGGCGTATACCCGAGATCGGTCCTCTGCTGAGAGGTACCGAGAAACTGAACGTTGACCTGTCGCCCCCTCAAAAGGATGAAAATCCTGGAACTGGTCTAACTGCAACATCACGGCCAATGGGTGATAAGTGCTCACTCCCCTCAAACCAGCCAGAGGGAGGTAGTCCATGCCTGGAGCATGAGTAATGAAGCTGTATGGTGAGCTAAGCCCCGAACACAACAATATGCTAAATGGATCTCTGATATCTGCCAAGAATGTGGACCAGGACAAAGCATCTATACACTCTGATAGCTGAAAATAGTATGACATAGCTACATCATGGGTGAAGCAGTACCCATGCCGTCTAAAAGTGCCAATCGGTCTCAAGTGTGACATGAACCACACATATAGTATGATTGAGCTACCTGTGAACACACCTGTAGGATACGTGCAACAATATGAAGCCGAACGTAGGGTCTCTGCTACAATCATAGGTACAATGGTACGACCCTCCCTGAGAGCTCTCATGGCCATGATAACGCCTATATCTATCTCATCCATATACCGCGGCATATACACATATGACAATACACATAGCATCAATATGTCAACTCTGGCCAAGCGCCATTGATCCTCTGGTGTGGTGAAATCCCCAAAATGTCGTGAATAGCTATACTCCAAGCCAAATATGTCGTACAGAAAACGCTGGGATATCACGTGGCCAGATGTCAACTCATCCTATACCACTCTGCGCGTCAATCCTGTGAGAGTCATGAATCGTCTGTTCATGTTTCCCAAAGCTAGATGCACGCAAGGTCTGTCTAGAGGTAGCATCGTCAAACGTGCATACTCCTCAAGAGAAGGAGTCAACTCATGGGTGCCGAATTGAAATACCTGCCTATCCGGTAGCCAATGCTCTATCATCCCATCCACAAATCCTGCGGGAACCTGAAAAGTCAAAAAGGTCATGGTATGCTGCAATAAATGATCTACAGTCACCCTGTCTGGTGGTGACATGCTATCATACCACGATCTCATACCCGATGCCACCACTAACGGTGGGGTATGATCTATGCGGCTAACTGTCGAAGAAGACATCTATGCGGGCCATGTCATAAGACCATCCAGGGGTCAATACCAAATATCTCTGGACATACATACATATGCATAACATGATACATGCATAACAGCTAATAGATGGTAATATGATATAGGGAATGAAAAAAAATAGTGCATACATTCCTAAGTATATCATCATCTAATACATCATCTCTGTACAACTACAGATATGGGGAAATGGGGCACAACCACCTAATATCTAACAAAGGCCTATCAAAAGATATAGCGAGAGTGGGGCACATCCACCCAATATCTAACAGGGGCCTATCAAAAGATATAACGAGAATATACATCAGAAGAAGACAATGGTGTCGATGTCCACATCGACAATCCTGTCCACTTGATGTAACTCCTCTTGAGTCACTGGATCTCTATCAACAGGGATGTTAGGCCTATATAGAGGAGGATCTGCACCGACAAAACTGAATGGGTCACCTGAGGGGCCAGCACCGGAGCTAGAAGGATCAAATGAAGCCGCCTCTGTCGGGTCTCTGCCCAAATGCCAGATAAATATATGTGCCTGGTCCAACTGCTGGGTCAAACTATCAATCTGGGTTATATGAGTTAGATCTCGGACACAAGCTATCCAATCCGTCATCATCAAGGATCCTGGAACCATATCCCCCATAAACTGTGTGGCGCGGGACTGAGCTCCAATAGTGCGAGGGGACCACCACCGATGGAACGTCTCCTGAGTACATGGACCCTCTGACAATGCAAAACCGTCAACCCCCAACAATAGGATATCAATGACGGGTGACTGCGATACAGGCCAATAACGCCTGACAGGAGGCAAGATCGGTATATGAATCTCCCTTGTGGTGCTCCTAATAGCACGCTCTCCTAAATAGAGCTCCCAACCTCCATCTCTGAAGAAAGAAATTCTCCTGGTAGAAATCACATACTCGACTCCAGTCGGGTATCCATCCTCAAAACCCACGGTCAGGTGTTCCCCGGAATAGGGAAGCCGTGTGATGGTGTCAGCCGTCAGCAACTCCAGCTGCATACGGCAATGAGTGAATCCTTCAGCTACAGGGACCTCTGGCAGAATCGAATGATGCCATCGTCGTCCTCGTGGATAGGTGTCTAAACTTAACACACTCACGGGACGCAAACATGGAAGCCTCTCATAAGCCCAGAACTGCCAACACAAAGGCAAACATCTGCTATCAGTTAACACTCTTAACCTATACATGGTAAATGACAAGAGAAATACTCACCAATAGAAATGGGTAAAATCCTAACCAAGCCTCGGTCAAACCCTGTGAGACCAGAGGAAATAGGCAAAGGTGTTGGAGCCCCAATCACAATACAGTCCACATCACGTGTAGCGCTGATCAAAGTGAAAGATACCGTATAAGAGTTATCTGCTATGAAGCAGCCTCGAATGATCATCAGGAACAATCGCCGCAGAACGCGATCCCTAATTCTGACATCATCAGGCATAGGCTCACTCAATAGCCCGCTCATAGCATCTACGCTTAAAGGACCTGAACGGACAATCCTGCTTTTGAGCGCCGCCGTCGGAACTCCTAATAAGGATCTAATGGCAGTAGGGGTAATATTTGCCATGCAAGGCACTGGTTCCCCTCTAAACTCCATACCTGTGATAAATTGCCAATCCATAGGCGTCATCATCACCTCGCAATCCAGTAGATGGAGTGACTGAGTCTAATTAAACCATTGCTCAGACAATGCCCTGAGATAACCCCAGGGACAACGACGGGGAAGGATGGAGAAAAATGCCCCAAATCCCCACTCATGCACTACCGCTCTATAGTCAGGATGAAGCGCCTGATACATGGAGTGAATGCTGAACCAGTTCTCTCGAGGCTGTGTAAAACCAGGAACCTACATGAAATGCAGATCAGCATCAAAACCCTTTAATCCTCATCAATAGGAAAGAAGGAAGATCAAAGTCTAACGCAATACCTCGTTAGCATGCTAATACATCGATGGATGTCTGCCCAAGTCACCCAGCAATTCTGGGTTCACTACCTGAATGCTCAGAAGCTCCTTACGAGGGATATGTGCAGCAGGAGCGGGGTCCTCTATCGAAATATCCGCCTCCTCGTCCTCAACGTCTGGAACATCTACCTGGACAGGACGTATCACAGCCTCCACCAACCGACGAAGCTATTTGATAGAACGGGGACGAGGTACTTCAGAAGCCCTCTGTCGTACACCAGAAGTGGTCATATAGGAACTGCTTGGCTGATCCGGATCCATAGTATCTGGACAACAAGTCTCCAAATCACCTCAGAAAGGGTGTGGTATTTCCTTACCTGGAGCTTTCTTGAATGCATTTTATGACTATATGCATGCATGCATTTACTTTAGCATATATAGTAGAGTTAAAATGCATGACTACCCAATGCCTACATTTGGAAATTTTTTGCCATAGTCCTCTATGAAAATAGGACTATCCACGTGCATACAGGCATGTCTAGGTGGCCATTAAGTAGCACACCTGCCCCAAAGTCATATACATAATATACGCATTAAAAATTAAAATCCTCATGCATTAGGCTAACCTCAATATCAGGAGTATTTTGCCTTGCTACCTTATGCTCATTGGACCTCAAATAGGATAAAAAATAGCAGAAAAAGGTGCCAATTTGACTGTATCAAAAGTTAAATTTTTTCACATCATTATGTTCAGCATGGTTTAATACTAACATTTACTATGTTGAATATTTTTTATATAGTCGTTTGTGCATACATAATCACTACTATGTGTTTAGATGCATTTCATGCAATAACGCAAAACCCAATGGACAAAAATGAGAGAAAATACAGGCATACATTACCAGGATAGTGCAGAACACTTGTACGGTGACAGAATTTGCAGAAAGCAGCCCGAACTCAGCAGATCTGAAAGAGGCTCGCGTATTTTCCTTCGCGCAACAAGTTGAAAGTGACTTGTGAGACCAACTAGCTGGAATTTATCATCCACAGTTGGCCGTAGGCCCATCTACGGCTATAGAAGGTGCACCTGCGGCACTCCTATGTGGGTCCCATCACTCCGATTCGTTCCAGTTCGAGTTGCAAAGGAGTTCTTACAAGCTGAAAAGGCCAAACCCGAGATAAAAACGCTACGCGATTGAGCAGAATAGCCTGAAACCTTGGTTTTTCTAGATCCAACTGTGGCTTTCTTTTCATTCATTGGTATTCGCCCGAACACATGGTTTACTATACCAATGATTCAAGTCTGTGCATACCACATTCGGCAATATCGTATAGAGGTCCGATGCCGCCAACGTAAGGTTGTCACCCCAATCTTTTCACACAAGGAATCCCCGACGGGGGTTACAACGTGAAATCCCCGGCGGGGGTTACAACGTATTCTCATCCATTGACACACAAATCAACGAAGGTCAAGCAGCCTTGACATTATTACAACCGATAGTGATTTAAACCTATTAGAGCTCTGGAGCTATTCGAGGTTTTCACACCCGACAGCTCAGATCCCCGGCGGGGGTCACAACACAATGTTCTGTTGATTCACACGTCAGCGGAGGTCAAGCAGCCTTGACAGTATATCCTACAGGATTTTTCAGCCGTTGATTCACATGATGGTGAAGTACACGTCAACGAAGGTCAGGCATCCCTGACAGCATTTGTTGTTGGCAGTAAACCCAACATAGTCTTGGCATATTCTGGCGATAGTAACCAGGAGAGGTCAATGTCATCAAAGAGGATAGATGATGTAATATGTTATACACATCCTTAAAAAGATCAAGCTTTATCCCCAGAGATCTCTTACACAAAAGAGGTACATCTGCAGGATCAAGTCATTATCCAGGAAGTTGGTGATAACTCCAACATCAACGTTCTAACAGATTCAGATTATACATCAAATCTGGTCATCGTTGCCAACCCCCAGTTAAAGTAACAGGGAGCCAGCAATCATCCCCAGCGTGTTGGGCTACAACCCCGTACACATGCATCATACATTTGCATCATGTTGCTAGCCATAGTATCATGTTTATCTTGTTTCATTTCAAGTGTCTAGGATTCTTTATCCTACCCATGCATCGCCATGCATGAGTATGATAAAGAGGGGCATCTGTAGACACTCAAAATTTTCTGTACACCTGTCACTAACATTGCAGGAGGATAAATTCATCTTTTAAGAGGGAACCCTGAAAGACGATCCGTATCTATACCGGATACTACCGGAAGTTCAACATCAACGCCGGATCGCAATCTGGGAGTAACAATTCCAATCTCGGAGATAACCCCGAGGCATGCAGATCAATACCGGAACACACACTGGAGAAGACCGATTAATATCGGAGATAACCCCGAGGTATCCAGTCTCAGTCATAACCATGGGAATAGCCACCAAACCTTGGTGATAATCCCAAGGAAGGCAAGTTCGGCGATAACCCTGGAAATGCTTGTTACAAATGTAACCAACTTCAATCTCGGTGCTCACAACGAGATACATTGTACCAGCCCGACGATAACATCGGGAAGACAGACACACCTCAAAGATGACAATGAGGACCTTCAAAAAATTATAACAGTCCAATCTCAGCGAAGCTGAGCAACGTCTGCTTTATCAGGCCAATCCGGCGATAACACCGGTGAGGGGCAACATCGTCATCTGACCAACACGATGTCATGCCACGTCGCCTCAACATATCTACGCAATAATGTCCCATAAGACTAATCAATCCCGAGTGACTATTGTGCGGGGTAACGGATGAAAGTTGAAGCTTGAAGACCGGAAGGCACCGTCCCATCTTCAATGACTTCGCACAAACTCTAATCCCATGCCATCGTACAACTCTCGACAATGGTGGTCCGAAATAGGTCCTGTATACCTCAAACGGATGCCCGGATTGCACTTCTAAAAGTTCGAGTGGACATTATAGTGCTTGAGTGCACGTACTTCGAGACGACCCGAGTCGAAAAACCCAGGCCCACCCGGGTTGCCTCTGGTACAACTGCGGCTTAGCCGTAGGTACACCTACGACTCAACCCTCTATAAATAGAGGGCTTGGGGTGGCTATTTTGTAAGATAAAATGGCAAGGAAGCCCTGTCCAATTTGTTATGCACTCATCCCAGGCAGTGTACTTTCCACTTTTAAACACATGTGAGCTCATATATAGCCCATTTGTACCTACAAAAGTCTGTGTTTACCCACTCTAAAGGTATAGAAGTCTACTTTGGCAGCCCACTGTAAGCCTTCTCACACACTTTAGAGTCCTTCTCTTCATCTTTGCACACACCCTTCTACACGTTGAGAGTCGTGTTACTTACTTTTACCCAGACTTCGGTCCGTGGTTTCATTCCAATCTGTATATATATATATATATATATATATATATATATATATATATATATATATATATATATATATATATACTGACTAACATTATCGAGTTATGCCTCGATTAAGCCTAGACTTCAGTCTGGAGCGTTTAATTATTTTTGTATATATATATACACTTATATATATGAACTGCGTGTCGAACTCTGTTCGATGAGCCTAGACTTCGGTCTGGAGCGTTTACTACTTTAATATATATATATATATATATATATATATATATATATATATATATATATATATCTTTACATTTCGTCCCACCTGGAGTTTACTTCGTGGTGGTTGACCATTCTAATAGCTTTCTGTATATTTCGTCCCACCTGGAGTTTACTTCGTGGTGGTTGATTATTTTTACAGCTTTTTTTACATTTCATCCCGCTTGGAGTTTCCTCCGTGGCGATTGATAGCTTTTACAGCTTTATTTACATTTATGATCCCCCATGGAGATGCTTCGTGGTTGGTGATCATGTCTGTATATATATATATTTACAGCTTTTATATATATATCTGCTTACTGCTTTCATATAAATTGTGACATCATGTGAGCCTATGAATCATGTGAACACAGATTCAGTCCCCTGAATCTAGATTCAGTTCTCATGATGGACCTTTTCAGTTGTAAGAAGCTTGTAAATATATATGTGATGTTTGGATTCCCTCAGATGGTTTTCATACCCACGAGGAATTCAACACCTTTTGTAAAGTATTTTCGTACGGATGCCTCACATCTATCAATTAAAATCGATCTAGCCGAATATGGAATAAAATGGGAGTGTAAAAGGTCTCAATTACTATTGAGCATCAGGGTTTGAAAAATCTCTTTTATAAAACATCACTGTCATATCTTGCTAAAATTGAATTTTTACATAAATTCAAACCCTGTGTATATAGGTGCGAACGAGGCGTCGCACCACTTCCAAATAACAGCACATTGACCCACACATACACACATTCAGATAACAATTTCTTTAAAAGAGGAGGTCACCGTGGTAACACGGATGTCGGGGGGTGCCTAACACCTTCCCTCCGCATAACCAAGTCCCCGGACCCTAATGAATCTCGATTTCACCGACCCGTTTAACAGTGTCACATCACTGGGTCAATGTGCAAACCTTTTCTCGGTTGTGTTGGTATAACCATTTAAAAACCAACTGGCGGCTCTTATAGTCCAATCATCGACATTATACGTGTCAGACCTTTTTCACTTGTTTTTTCAAACAAATTTCACCTAAAATGAGAACACCAAAGACCAAGTAACGAAAAGGGACAATAAAAAATCCTGATGTCAACAGTATTGATAACAATACTCAAATACATAAACTATTTAAGTTCGGGTTAAGTTTGCTATGGTTTCGATGTCCAAAGACTTTATGTGATGCCCCCAAATTCAGACCACTCATGTCTCAAATTTGGTTGTCATGTACTAACTCTAAAATAAATCAAAATCTCACACAACAGAATAATAGAATAAATTACATTTATAACATAATTATTCTTGTCCCAAAGTCTCGCAATCGTTACTAATACAATAAAACTTACATTAGACATAGCTTAATATAAATAAGTTCTTCTACAACAGAATAATAATACATTCTTAGTATTACGGAACTAACTACTGCAAAGCCTTCTCTTTACCCTTGTTCTTGTCAGATGGTTCACCACGTTCTGCCTTAACTGAAAGTTTTAAGGAAAGCAAGGATGGGCAACAATTTTACCCAGCAAGCAATATAACAATAAAGGTGTTCAATGTAGCTTTATATTTTTCAATGGGTACAATAATAATGATAGTTCAAAGATAGCAAGAAGTATCAATGATTCTAAACAATAGTCACTAAGGACAAAAGATGTCAATAATATTCAACGATTAAACAATTCAAGATTTCAAAGTAATGAATATTGAGCAGTCACTAAGGACTATGAACTTCTCATAGAATCAACAGTAATAAACTGATAATTCTATAAAACGAATACAACAGGTGATTAACCTAAAGTACCCTATGTCATGCATAACATTTAATCTTTCTCATGTGCGCACGTCGGTTCCCCGACAAATATATAATTCCTATACCAAGAGGGTTGTTCATCTCAATTATAAGAGTCCGCACCAAGGTAATTTGGTTTGGATAGCTTTTGATCAAATATCAATAGTCTAGCCGAAGTAATGACTTAGACAGTTTTCTTTCATTATATATATAGGAACAATTATCATTCGAAATCAAGGTTTGAAACCACTTACTCTACGAAATATTAAGTCATGAAATATGAATCATACTTTCAAAAATTTACTTGTACAACCAATATTAGTACAAGCTCAAGTAATGCTCAATAAAGAGCAGGGTTCGAGTACTTGCCTCAAGCGTAGTTTAGAAAGTATAGCTTATCAATACTCTTTCGAATCCTAACATAATATAGTTATGTATATAGGATATTCATTAGTTACATATACCCAAACATAATATTTAAGTTTAAACACCTACATAAACGCCTATCTTATTTGTATAATCTATAGATACTACATTACATATCCGACATAATCATAACACACAATCAGTTTATAAGTCACCATGAAGTCAAATAACATCGCTTCAAATCATTGCTTTGTAGTTCGCAAACACCTTTTGGACTAATCACTTTGAAAGTTCATAATCACTTATTAGACATTCGTTTCTATTACCTAGCATGCTTCTTAACATGCTGGATAGTATACTAGTCATATAATACAAGTTAAGTTACCATATAAACATGCCTCAAAATTCAGACGACAAATAAAATACAGAATTGACTGCAGGATGGCGCAACTGCGCCCTGGCTAGGCTTAGGGATGGCGCAGCGCTATCCTCTAGCCTGACCATAGTTCAGCTTCTGCTCTCCTGGTTTCAGCCCAATCTTTAACATACCTAGATAATTATACTTAACATACATACATGCTAGAGGTTTTTACATACTTGTATGACCACTTCAAGATCAACATTATATGTTAGGGACTTAAGTTTAGGATTTTCACAAAATCAAGGCCAAAGAGGGTCATGGAATCACCATGCGTACTAATTAGCCTTATGTTCATATAAAGAGGTCACATAATCTGTACTACACATGCTCATAAGTGTTCATATCATTTATTCGTATCTAACATTTATTATCGCTTTAAAACAAACTTAAACTAATTTTTTGTCTACATCCATTTTAACAGATAGGGATCATGTTTAGAGACATAATGGTAATAAACATGTCATCATAAATCTTCAGAACTTAACTACTCATAATAATGTAATTTGGTTTGAAAGACATCCAACTTTTCCTTTGAAAACATTTTAAACTCGGACAATGCGTTTTAACCCATACAAAACATCTTTAAAGCTCTCATCATACATAGTTAGTGTTGTATTCATAGATATTAGCTTTGATATGCCAAATTTTGCCTTGAAAAAGTTCTTTAACACAAAGCCTAACAAGTTGATTATGAACAAAGGAACTATAATTCACAACTCATGCTTATTTATGTTTGAAATCAGTCATGTGTATATATCATCAAGCTCAGAATTTACAGAACATAAGTTCCATCAAAGTTTATTTTCAAAACTTTAAGTTTTTGTTATAAATCTCCTACTAAATCATGTTGAGCAATTCATACAACATAAGAAAGCTTTATAAAACATATTATACCTCTTTTTCATACATATATAAGTCAAAGAATCAAGTTAGCAACAACTTAGCATAACAGAAACCAGAATCTGGTCCTGAGGTCCAGCGCAGCTGCGCTGTACCCTAGTATAAACTGGGCCCAGCTGCGCCCTTCCTGAGCCAGCAGCAGTAAGACACTCTGTTTTGTAGAGTATCAACCATACTTCAACTTCTTTAGTTTAATCTTGCTCAAATTCATCATTATAGGTTCCATACATGTAAACATACTTCATAAACACTTCATAGTATGCTAATTAATGCTAATTAACATAGAAATTCCAGAGATTTCAAGAATTTAATAAAACCCAATTAAAAAAAATAGAATTTATACCTCAATTTTCAGTAACTCCACTCTCAAATGCAACTTATCAGATAATTCTCAAGCAACAGAGAATGGGAAGAAGAGGGTGCTTTATATAGAAAATTTGTTGTTCAGTCATTAGCTTTGTTCTATGGTTTGAATCAATGGAAAATGAAATTAAACAACAGATATGCAAGGGTTGGCCAACTGCCACTTTTGTAGACATCATCACTGCTAATCCTAGTTCTCAACTGCCGACTAATTTTCACGCAATATAGAGTTAGGCTACTGTTCATGTACTGATTATGGTCACTGATTTTGGGACACGGTTTAAATCCCAGCAATAAAGCTTAGTTTGATTCTTTGAACTTCTAAAATATAATTTTAATGTGTTAATGCTACTACAAAATAGAAAGTTAGGGATTTAATATATACCCATATCATATAATCCATGTACATTGGATTCACATAATCAATATTTATAATATGTATTCACAATTTAATATCTCATTTTATTATTTACTTTTACCTCAGTATTGAAATAAATATTTTAATAGTACATATTTATTTATTCCTATATTTTAGAGTACACATTTAATTGTCTCATCACACGTGATGAGGTAACAAAACTTATTTATACTTTAATTATCTTCACCGTATAGTTTTTGTATATCATTAACCACAATTAAATGTCACACCTCATTTAATCTTGTGCAGTAAATAATTATATGATACTACTACCCACATTACACATAGTGGCATGAAATAATATTTAATAATAATGTTCACATAATAATAATGGTAATTGTTCCACTATTTTACCCATTAATGTCAATACAGCATCCTTATACTCATGTACTGCATGGAAATATATTTCCATGTCTAGCTACCGGCGCTGCTACGCTGGTTTACAGTACAAGAGTGGCGCAGCTGCGCCACTCTGGGAACTTTTCAAACTTATCCACTATTCAATAAATTCATATCCTAAATTAATATATCTCTTTACTTAATAGATAGTATACTCATTTTATTAACTTGTCATACTATAATGATGTAATTTACTTTACTCATTACTATTCTATTACTCACAATATCAATTAAGTACTAATTTGATATTTAATTATTCACTTCTCCATTCATTCATCTCTTAATTAAACTAACCCACTTATCTTCCATTCCCACACAAGGCATTCCAAAATTCTCAATTCTCATATAAATTCAATTTAAATTAATTAATTACTCATCTCACAACACATCGATATTTAAATCCAAATAAATGTTCATTTTCTTATTATATAAAGAAATTTATTTATTCATGAAATTCTTTGTTCTTACATCCTCCCCTTTTAAAAATTCTGTCCTCGGAATTGGTATAAGGTTACACGAATAAATGGGGATAATCCATTTGCATCTTATCTTCTAACTCTCACGTGGCCTCCTCGGCGTCGTAGTTTCGCCAAAGTACTTTCACAGAAGATATACTCTTATTCCTTAAGGTCTGTTCTTTCCTATCTAATATCTGGACATGAATTTCTTCATATGCCAGATTCTTCTCTACTTGAATGGGCTAGTAAGAAATCACGTGTTTGTAGTCAGACTTGTACGGACGCAACACAGAGATGTGAAACACGTTATGGATGTGCTCCAACTCAGGTGGTAATGCAACTTTATACGTCACTTCGCCCACTTGCTTCAATATCTCCAATGGTCCTATGAATCTCGGACTCAATTTTTTTATCTTGTCGAATCGTATTTTTCCTTTCTAGGGAGATGCTTTTAGGATAACTTGACTTTCGACTTCAAAGTCGCGGTCCTGACAATGCAAGTCTACGTATTTCTTATGGCGATCTTGTGCAGCTACTAATCTAGCTCTTATCAATGTCACCACATATGCAGTTTATTGAACTAATTTCGGCCATAGCATCTTTCGCTCTCTGACTTCATCCCAACATAATGGCTTTCTACACTTTCTCCTGTAAAGAGCTTCATACGGTGGAATGCCGATACTCGCATGGTAACTATTATTATATGTAAATTCTACTAGGGTAGGTGATCGTCTCAACTTCCCTTGAAGTCCATCATGCAAGTCCTAAGCATGTCCTCCAGTGTTTGTATCGTTCGCTCACTTTGCCTATCTATTTGCGGATGATAAGTGGTACTTAACCTCAAATGTGTTCCCATCCTTTCTTGTAAGCTTTTCTAGAATTTTGACGTGAAGCGCGGATCTCGGTCAGAGACAATTGATACCGGCACTTCATGGCGTGAAATAATTTCTTTTACGTACAAATTAGCTAGTTGATTTAAACTATATCGGATCTTGATTGGTAGAAAATGAGCCGTCTTTGTTAGTCAATCCATGATAACCCAATGGCATCAAAACCTTTCTATATGACTGGGAGTCCCACCATGAAGTCCATCGTAATGTGCTCCTATTTCTACTCTGGTATTTCCAATTTGGAGTAGTCTACTTGGCCTCTAGTGCTCTAATTTGACCCGTTGACACTTAAGACATCTACTAATGCACTCCGCGATTTCTCGTTTTAGATTGGGCCACCAAAAATATTGCCTCAAATCCCAGTACATCTTCATGCCTCCTGGATGAACAGAATACGGCATATGATGTGCCTCGTGTAAAATTTCATCCCTCAACTCAGTTATTGCTGGCACCCACACTCTCCCTTCGAATCTCAAAATACCATCTCTATCCATCTTGAACTTCTTTTCCTCATTTTCCGCGATCTTCTTCTTGATTTTCTCGCACTCTTCATCCTTTTCTTGTGATTCTTTTATTTTATCCAACAAGATTGGATGAACATCGACTGCAAATAATCTCTCTTCAGACCTCTCCAGTCCCTTTATTCTATCTCCAAAATCTCCATATCCCTTATTAACTCCTCCTGAGTTGTCAATTGAAATAACTTCTCCCTTCCTTTCATACTTAGTGCGTCGGCCACTACATTTGCTTTTCCCGGGTGATAAAGAATATCGAAGTCGCAGTCCTTGATTAATTCTAACCATCTCCTCTGACACATGTTCAACTCCTTCTATGTGAAGATATATTTCAGACTCTTATGGTCTGTGTATATCTCACATTTCTCTCCGTATAGATAACGCCTCCAAATCTTTAATGCAAAAACTACTGTTGCTAACCCTAAGTTATGAGTAGGGTATCATTTTTTATAATCCTTCAATTGTCGTGATGCATACGCAATGACCTTGTAATGTTACATTAGCACACAACCAAGTCCTCTATGTGATGCATCACTATACACCACAAATCCTCCCTTATCATCTGGTATCGATAATACAGGTGCCTCGCTCAATCTCTTTTTTAGCTCATGGAAACTTTCTTCACACTTGTCTATCCACACGAACTTCACTGTCGTCCTCGTTAGATTGATCAACGAGGTTGTTATCTTAGAAAAATCTTAGATAAATCTCTGATAGTACCCAGCTAACCCTAAGAAACTTCTTACTTCAGTTGGCGTCTTCGGTTGCTCCCAATTACTCACTACTTCTACTTTTGCAGGGTCTACTAAAATTCCATCCTTATCCACCAGTGCCTCCAAAACCATCTTCAGATGTTTGACATTTTCTTCTTCCGTCTTTGAGTAGATCAAGATATGGTCGATGAAAACTACCACGAATTTATCTAAGAATGGCTTGAAAATTCGGTTCATCAAGTCCATAAATGCTGTCGGAGCATTTTTTAACCTGAATGACATTACCAAAAATTCAAAATGTCCGTAACGAGTTCAGAATGTCGTATTTGATATGTCTTCCTCTCGTACCTTCAATTGGTGATAACCCGTTCGTAGATTTATCTTTGAGAAACACTTCGCTCCCTTTAGTTGATTGAAAAAATCATCTATCCTCGATAATGGATATCTATTCTTAATCGTTACTCTGTTCAATTCTCGATAATCGATACAGGGCCTCATCGACCCATCCTTCTTCTTTACAAATAACACTGGTGCTCCCCAGGTAGACACACTCGATCGTATGTACCCCTTATCCAGTAACTCTTGCAATTGTATCATCAATCCCTTCATTTCTACTATCGCCATATGATATAGGGCTTTCGAAATCGGTGTTGTTCCCGATGTTAAGTCTATTACGAATTCGATTTCTCTGTCTGGCAGAAGACCAGGCAGATTATTCGAAAATACATCTTGGAATTCTCTCACTATAGCTATATCCTGAATTTCTACTCCCTTCTACCATGTATCAATAATGTAAGCTAAATAACCTATACATCCTTTCCTTAACAGTTTCATGGCATGCATCATCGTAAGGAAACACGATTGCTTAAGCGATGAGCTACCATAAAACACCACCTTAAACTTATTCGGAGTTTGAAGGTTAACACTTTATTCTGACAATCAATTATCGCAGCATGATTATACAACCAATCCATTCCCAATATTATGTCAAACTCTCACAATCCTATCGGAATCAAGTCTATGCTTAGTTCATGATCTCTAATGTTTGCGCAAAAATTTCGATAAACATATTCTACATGGATTACTTCCTTATTCGCAACTTCTATGTTCAAAAGATTTCCTAATCGTTTTCGGGGTGAACTTAGTCAACTAGCAAATTCCTCCGATACAAAAGAATAGGTGGCACCTGAATCAAATAATATATAAGTATTTATATCATTGATCGAGATGATATCTGACACAACGTCCTTTGTAGCCACTACGTTCTGGACAATCATATTAAATGTTATAGCAGTTGGACGGTTGGATGGCGTCGGTCTGCCAATCATCAGTTTTTCGCTTTCCCCTTGCTGACTGTTTCCTCCGCTACTTCCTTTCTTCGAGCAATATTTGATCAAGTGGTCCGCCGAGCCACAAGCGAACAACCTTTGATTTTGTTCAGCTTCGGGTAGTTTGGCGCTATATGCCCCTCTTGGCCACAGTTGTAACAAACACTGCGCCCTTTCTAGCATTCGCCCTGGTGATACTTTTCACAGTTCAGGCATCCTTCTGTCTTCTTCTTAAACTCTCCATGAAATTTCCCCACTTAATTATTGAAGTTCTTGTTATTGTTGTTGTTGTTCTCCCACTTCCTTTTTCCTAAATTACTTCCTCCGTTGCTACTTCCTCCACGGCTATCACCGCATGTGCTCTTACCCTTTTTCTCTCTGTTATACAAACTCAAAGCTTCACTACCTCCCTCTATAATAATTGTCTTTTCCAACAACATTGTAAAATAATCGATATGAAGAATTGATACCTTGTTGAACAACCAAGGATTCAGTTACTGTTCAAAATACCTAGCTTTCCTCTCCTCACTTACTACTTGGTGTTCTGCAAAACAGGTTAGCTCATTGAACTTTGATGCATATCGCGCCACCATCATATCTCCTTACTTAAGCTCCAAAAACATCACATCCATCCTATTTTTCATGCTCTTCAGGAAATAATTCTCGAAGAATAGAATTTTAAATCTTTCCCAAGTTACTATCCCTTCTCCCGCTCTCTGCTGATTCGCCTCCCACCAGTAGTTCGCTTCGCCTCTCATCATATAGGTTGCAAAAGTTATCTTCTGGTCTTCACCCACACGAGCGATGGTGAAAACTTTCTCCATTTTCTTGATCCACGTCTGAGACACGATAGGATCGATAGTACCCACAAATTCTAGAGGTCCTACACTCTTAAAATCCTTAAAATTTGTGACTGGAGCTACTTGGGGAATGGGTGGTACTGGTTCATTTCTTCCCCTAAGAGCATCTCCTAACAAGTCTACTAGCCTCTGTATAGGATCTACTGGTCCTCTCTCATCATTAACCGACTCTTCTGGTGCAGTTATTCTATGTCTGGGTGGCATTTTTCTGCATCACAAAATTTTCATATTTATTATTATCTTATTGTATGACTCAAACATTTTTCCAACAAGAATAACATTTGTAACATGTTTCTAAAATAAGATCATTTATATTCTTATGCCAAATCGTTACATTACATGATCATCTCTAGCATACTTCTATAAATGACAACACATATCCCTTATTATCACAAAAGACGGGGACAACCACTATCGTACTACCCCTCTAACATTTTCAAAAGCATGGGGTTCACAACTATCTCACATCTTACACAAAAGACCGAGATTACAACAATAGATTAAACATCAGATACATAAAATACTACAACTACTAAACTTCTATATCTAGGCTTAATCTAACATCCCACATTCCACGACGCTCTGATACTCCTTCTGAGTAATGTGCACCACCAAATCTCGGCTTATGATGTGTCAGGTTTGTCCCTACTCTGTCGGGTAATAATGTACCCCATCAATCAACTTCTCCATCGCCGTGCGCAAGGCATAGCTCATCTTGTTCATCTTCCTTCTTTTACATATCACCTCTTCCTCTAATTCATTAGCCCGATCGTTAGCTTCTTCCCACTTATCATCGAAGTGGATCATATCCATCACCTCCATCTCTAACTGAATACGGAGTGCTTCATTCTCTGTCTTCTCACTCAACTCTCTCTGCTCCATCTCTTCCAGCTTTCCTGCCAACTTTACATTCCTAGCCACCGACCTGTGAAACAAAGTCCCCATCTGGATCCCTACCTCTTTGTTGTGAGCAATCTCCACCTCCATCTCCTGCATCACTAATTTCCTCTTATGGTCCTCGTCCCTCAGTTTCTGGAACTCGAACTCCCTCTCTCTAGCCTCAGCCTCTAACTCCTCCACTCTACATCCTAACTCTAGAATATGTTCCTCATACTCCCTCGACATTCGATCCTCGAAAGTAACCTCGTCCGAGTCCTCCATGGGCTCAGGCTCCTCCTCTGGATCAGACTCCTCGGGTAATGGCTCCATCTCCTCCTCCTCACATCATCATCGATAGGGGCCACTGCTGGTATAGGTTCCACTAGCAATTGTGTCTCATAGACCATGTGTATGTCACATGGCTCCTCCTCTACTACTCGGCTAGGTCCTCTAATGTCAATCATCCTATAATCACCAACATAAGACAAAATAAATAACTCCATTAGAATGTTAAATAAATTTAAGTTCATTGTATAGAATGAAATTATATTTCTTAACACACTAAGTCTCTCTCTAGGTAAACTCTATATGAGTTTCATCTGTCTCTATCTTCTAAGTTCTCTAAAGTTATAATCTAAGGACTCTCGCTCCTAAGGTTAATAACTACAGCTTTGATACCAACCTGTAATGCCCCCAAATTCAGACCACTCATGTCTCAAATTTGGTTGTCACGTACTAACTCTAAAACAAACCAAAATATCACATAACTGAATAATTGAATAAATTATACTTTTATAACATAATTATTCTTGTCCTAAAGTATCACAATCATTACTAATACAATACAACTTACATTAGACAGAACTTAATTTCAATAAGTTCTTCTACAATAGAATAATAATACATTCCAAGTATTATGGAAAAAACTACCCCAAAGCCTTATCTTTACCCTTTGTGCATGCCAGAGGGTTCACCAAGTTCTGCCTTAACTTAAAGTTTTAAGGAAAGCAAGGATGAGCAACAATTTTGCCTAACAAGTAATATAGCAATAAGGGTGTTTAATGTAGCTTTATATTTCTCAATGGGTACAACAATAATGATAGTTCAAAGATAGCAAGAAGTATCAATGATTCTAGACAATAGTCGCTAAGGACAGAAGATGTCAATAATATTCAACAATTAATCAATTTAACATTTCAAAGTAATGAATACTGAGTAGTCACTAAGGACTATGAACTTCTCCTAGAATCAACAGTAATAAACTGATAATTCTATAAAATGAATAAAATAGGTGATCAACCTAAAGTACCCTATGTCATGCATAACATTTAATCTTTCTCATGTCCGCACATCGGTTCCCCGACAAATATATAATTCCCCTACCAAGAGGGTTGCTCGTCTCAATTATAAGAGTCTGCACCAAGTTAATTTGGTTTGGATAGCTTTTGATCAAATATCAATAGTCTAACCGAAGCAATTGCTTAGACAGTTTCTTTCATAGTATATATAGGAACAATTACAGTTCGAAATAAAGGTTTAAAACCACTTACACTACGAAGTATTATATCATAAGATATGAATCATACTTTCAAAAATTTACTTGTACAACCAATAATAGTACAAGCTCAAGTAATGCTCAATAAAGAATAAGGTTCGAGTACTTACCTCAAGCGTAGTTTACCAAGTATAGCTTATAAATACTCTTTCGAATCCTAAGATAATATAGTTGTACATATAGGATATTCATTAGTTATATATACCCAAACATAATATGTAAGTTTAAACACCTACATAAATGTCTATCCTATTTGTATGATCTATACATACTACATCACATATCTTACATAATCATAACACACAATCAATTATAAGTGACCATAAAGTCAAATAACATCGCTTCAAATCATTGCTTTATAGTCCGCAAACACCTTTTGGACTTATCACATTGAAAGTTCATAATCACTTACTAAACATTTGTTTCTATTACCTAGCATGCTTCTTAACACATTGGATAGTATATTGTTCATATAATACAAGTTAAAGTAACCATATAAGCATGCCTCGAACTTCAGACCACAAACAGAATACAGAATTAACTGCAGGATGGCGCAGCTGCGCCCTGGCTAGGCTTAGGGACGGCGTAGCACTGTCCTCTAGCCTGACTAGAGTTGAGCTTCTGCTCTCCTAGTTTCATTCCAATCTTTAACATACCTAGATATTTATACTTAACATACATACATGCTAGAGGTCTTTACATACTTGTATGACCACTTCAAGATTAACCTTATATGTTAGGGACTTTAGTTTAGAATTTTCACGAAATCAAGGCCAAATAGGGTCATGTAATCACCATGTGTACTAATTAGCCTTATGTTCACATAAAGAGGTCACATAATTTGTACTACACATGCTCATAAGTATTCATATCATTTATTCATAACTAACATTGATTAATGCTTTAAAACATACTTAAAATCATGCTTGATCTACTTTCATTTTAACAGCTATAAATCATGTTTATAAACATAATGGTTATAAAACATGTCATCTTAAATCTTCAAAACTTAACTACTCATACTAGTGCAATTTGGTTTGAAAGACATCCAAGTTTGCCTTTGAAAACATTTTAAACTTGGACAAAGCGTTTTAACCTATACAAAACATCTTTAAAGCTCTTATCATATATAGTTAAGTCATGTTAACATATTCAAAAGATAATAACATACATCATGTAGTATTCATAGATATTAGCTTTGATATGTCAAACTTTGCCTTGAAAAAGTTCTTTAACACAATGCCTAACAAGTTGATTATGAACAAAGGAACTATAATTCACAACTTATGCTTATTTATGTTTGAAATCAGTCATGTGTATATATCATAAAGCTCAGAATTTGCAGAACATAAGTTCCATCAAAGTTTGTTTTCAAAACTGTAAGTTTTTGTTATAAATCTCCTACTAAATCATGTTGATCAATTCATAGCACATAAGAAAGCTTTATAAAATATGTTATACCTCTTTTTCATGCATATATAAGTTATAGATTCAAGTTAGCAACAACTTAGCATAATAAAAACCAGAATTTGGTCCTGAGGTCCGGCGCAGTTGCGCCTTTCTTGGGCCAGCAGCAATAAGACAGTCTGTTTTGTAGAGTATCAACCAAACTTCAATTCCTTTAGTTTAATCATGCTCAAATCCATCATTACAGGTTCCATACATGTAAACATACTTCATAAACACTTCATAGTATGCTAATTCATGCTAATTGACATAGAAATTCAATAGGTTTCAAGAATTTAACAAAACCCAATTCAAGAACAAAAATAGAATTTTTACCCCTTTAAGCTTGAATTAAACTTTCTTACTCCTCTGATTCTACTCCCTCAATTTTTAGCAACTCAACTCTCAAATGCAACTTATTAGTTAATCCTCAAGCAACAGAGAATAGGAAGAAGTGGGTGCTTTATATACAAAATTTGTTGTCCGATCATTAGCTTTGTTCTATGGTTTGAATCAATGGAAAATGAAATTAAACAATAGATATGCAAGGGTTGACCAACTGCCACTTTTGTAGCCATCATCACTGCTAATCCTAGTTCTCTACTGCCGACTAATTTTCACGCAATATAGAGTTAGGCTACTATTCATGTACTGATTATGGTTACTGATTTTGGGACACATTTTAAATCCCAGCAATAAAGCTTAGTTTGGTTCTTTGAACTTCTAAAATGTACTTTTAATGTGTTAATACTACTACAAAATGGAAAGTTAAGGATTTAATATATACCCATATCATATAATTCATGTACATTGGGTTCACATAATCAATATTTATAATATTTATGGACTCCATTTAATTGGTCACTGACAATTTAATATATCATTTTTATATTTACTTATACCTCAGTATTGAAATAAATATTTTAATAGTACATATTTATTTATTCTCATATTTCAGAGTACACATTTAATTGTCTCATCACACATGATGAGGTAACAAAACTTATTTATACTTTAATTACCTTCATCGTATAGTTTTTGTATATCATTAACCATAATTAAATGTCACACCTCATTTAGTCATGTGTGGTAAATAATTATATGATACTACTACCCACATTAAACATAGTGGCATGAAATAATATTTAATAATAATGGTAACTGTTCCACTATTTTACCCATTAATGTCAATACACCATCTTTATACTCATGTACTCCATGGAAATATTTTTCCAAGTCTAGCTACCGGCGCAGCTGCGCTGGTTTACAGTACAAGAGTGACGCAGCTTCGCCACTTTGGGAACTTTTCAAACTTAACCACTATTCAGTAAATTCATATCCTAAATTAATAAATCTCTTTACTTAATAAATAGCAAACTCATTTTATTATCTTGCCATACTATAATGATGTAATTTACTTTACTAGTATTCTATTACTCACAATATCAATTATGTACTAATGTGATATTTAATTATTCACTTCTCCATTCATTCATCTCTTAATTAAACTAACCCACTTATCTTTCATTCTCATGACACACAAAACATTCCAAAATTCTCAATTCTCATATAAATTCAATTTAAATTAATTGAATTACTCATCTCAAAACACATCGATATTTAAATTCAAATAAATATTCATTTTTTTATTATATAAAGAAATTTATTTATTCATGAAATTCTTGTCTCTTACACTTTACCGGGTAATTAATAAGTTAATAACTCGGATAAACTTTATTTATAACGTTTATTATATTTTTATTTAATTTATATATCTTTTATAATAATTTCTAGAAGCTTATAACAATTTTTAAGTATTTATTTATCCCTTAAATGATTTTTAAATCATTTATTTCTATTTTAAAATAATTAATATTTACTTAGAATATTATGAAAACCTTGTACATTATTTTTAAATCATTAATAATCATTTATTATAATTTTTAAATCATTAATATTATTTTTAAATAATTATTTATTATTTATAAATAATTATTATAATTACTTAATTATTAATAATATCCAAATAAATAAAATATTTATTGAATTTATGTAAAAATTTTAGAAGTTAATTAGTATAACTTAAAATAGTTTTTAGAACTGTTTTTATAATTATTTCTAATTTTTATTAATTTATTTATTAGAAAACATTTTATGTCTATCGCTAATGCCCTATAGCGACAGAAAGTGTCGTTATAGGTGTTCTTGAGTTTCTGGGAATCAGTTGGTCATGGCCTAGAGACCACTTTGACCTTACTCTAATTCTCTATGGTGCATGATTTTGGGTTTGGAAGTATATGGGTGTTATAGTATTTATGTAGTAGTACAACATCATACCAATTTCATGTTTTAACCTACATATAACAAGAAGTTATAGAGGCTCAAAGTCACTGTTAGAGTTGTTCTTGAGTTTCTGGGTAACCCAGAACAGTGGTCATGGTCGGTCCACGGTTTTGTAGATTCTAGATCTTTCAATCCGTGTGACAGATTTGTGTTCTGTTTGTTGTTATAGGTAGTCTATATATCAAGGTACATATATGTAACACTGATTTGGATAGAGTATGATTCTAAGGTCTCGATCTATGTTGGTCAAAGTACATCTAAAGGATGTTCTTCATGTTCATCAGTTTTCTTGGTCAAAGTCATGCTCGGTCAACAACTTTTAGCCATTAATTCTGGTAATCCTATGAATTGTTTAAACGATTGAGTGTCATAAATATGTATTATGTATATCAAGGTATTAATTCATTGTATATGACCATCATAACAACAATCAGAAAGCGATTAAAAGGTTGGTCAAAGTAGTCGGTTCAACCCGTTCTTGAGTTTTCTAGGTAACCCATAAAACATAACTTCGTGATCGGTAAACCACTTTTAACCACCTATATCTTGCAATATATGGTTCCAATGAACCTGATTTCTTTTCCAGATTAAATACATCATGTCATGCTACAACTAACATACAATTGACATACCTAACTATTAACATACACGGATCTACAAGCTCTGACATTCGACTGTCAGACCTGTTTTTTAAGAATTTCTAGTTTGCTTAAAACACTATTTTGATGCATCTAGATATTATAAAAACATTTTCTATCAGCTTAGCATACTTTCTAACATGTTATTACATATATCTAAACATCTAAACAACAAATTAAACATAGCATCAAAGATCTAGCTTAAAATTAGGGTTTATACCTTTTCTTGCTTGATTTTGATTTCTGGCTACTGAATCTATTGTTGATATCACCAAGGCTTGTTTAGGTGGGTTATAAGAGTGTATAGGTTTGTAAAATTCGTGGGTTTACATTGAACTAAGGCTGCCTTTTATAGAATTTTTGAACTAGGGTTTTTGATCATTTCATCACCTACTTGCCTCTCAAAATATCTGATCTATGACTCTGATGCTACGTGGGAGTTTGGAAGTAGGTCATGTGATGTTTTGGAACTTGTGTTAATGACTCCTAACCTACTTGTAAGCTAGTTGATCAAATTAGTAGCTTAATTATGCCCTAATCGTCTTTAATCTTGATTAGGGTTTTATTTTTTTATGATTAGGGTTGCTTAATGATGTTTATTAGTGCCTAATAGAAGTTTAGCCATCATAATTAGGTGTTAGGATAACCTAATTAGGCTTTAGTCTAGCTAATTAGGGTTAGGGTTTGCAAATTAAGATTAGGGTTTGCAAATTAGGGTTAGGGTTTGTAATCTAGGGCTTCTAACTTAAATTATTCACTAATCCTGACAAGCACGACAAAGTGTTTTGTCAGTGTAAGCACGACAAAGCATGTTGTCAAAATACATATATTGAAAAGTTCGTTAAGCAAGACGTGTCAAGCACGTTAATTTTTGGACAGAAATTTATTTGACCTAATTTGTTAAACAAAGTATATAATAACACAAAACACTTTCAGAACGGAGAGATTTTATTAATATAACTTAATTTACATAACCAAATCTTATTAGGGTTTTGTGGTTTCACACTAAAGCTTTACATTATATGTTAGAGAGTTTTCAGATTCGTGTTATGTGGTTAACCAATATGGTTAGACCTTAAGTGAAAGGTTATAACTTAACTAAGATGGTGAATTTAACCAATAAGGTTAATGATGGTATAGCTAATCGATATTGTAACTCTAATGGTATATGTAGGGTGTTTGGCGAACGTGTGTTATTATTGTATAGCTTACGAACGAGGCAAGTTCTCTAACCCTAATTTTTCATTATGCAAGTTCCTAAACCTTATTCTTATGTTGAGAAAGTTTGTTATCTCTATTTTGTTTACAATTACTCAAGTTCTTGTATCCTAACTCTTTTACATTGAGCAAGTTTCATAATTCTAACTTGATATCGTTATGCAAGTTTCTTATCTTTAATCTTATATGAGCAAGTTCCTAACTTTTGTCTTTTGTCATTCAAAGCATTAATTGTTCAAGTTCATTGTTCCAAATGAGATTTTCTAACTCTTTTGGATGTACTACTTTGGATATACAATGTTTATTCCATTGTATATTGTTGACATTCAATCTTTGATTTAAGTATCGTTGTTCAATCTTATATTATCGTGTTGAACCTTCAATAGTTAATAAATCTTTATTGATTGACAAGTCTATAATTGATGAATGTTCTAAAATTCTAGAACCACTGTTAAGTTAATCCAAACTAAACTTTCATTAGTGAAAAAATTCTAAAGTCAAACTGAGATGAACAACCCTAATATAGGGGATTATGTATGCATTAGCGTTTAAATGTTTCTGCACAATACATGGTACGAAGGGATGATCCCCCTAAGTATGAAAGGAAGGGTCTGTATAGTTTAAATGACTGTTAAGGTTGAGGTAGAAATACTTAGTAACTTGGGACATAGTTCATGGTCTTAAGAGCCTCAGATACAAATCTCAAACTTGTTTTCTATTCTTGATTTGTAGAACAAGCTCTTTAATATTCAGTATTCATTGCTTACTCATATGTTATTGCCATTGTCATCATTTTATTAGTGAGTGATTGTTTGCTCACTCTTGCATTTAGCACTGCAGCTAAAGTTAGGAAATTTGACGAGCCGTCTTTTAGCAAGGGCAAGGGCAAGGGCAAGATGTCCAAATGATGAAGTCATGTCTAATTTTATTTAATAAATTTTTGTTATGAGACTTATTAAAATTTAGTGATGTATTTTGCAGACTTATGTAATAATTTAAGGTTAGATTACCTGGGATTTGTTTTAAGTTGATGTAACCCTTTAATGGGAAGGATTACTGTTAAAGTTATTTAAGTTATGTCTTTATCCTTGATTGTGGGTGGTTAGATGTTATTGTTTTGGATAGTGAGCACCAAATCCTGTGAGAATGAAGTACCCGAATTTGGGGCTGTCATAAGTTGGTATCAAAGCTTTAGGTTATGAACCTTAAGTGGGGAAAACCTTAGGAAGTAACCTTTAAGGAGATAGAAAACATAGAGGTGATAAACTCTTATTGAGTTCTAAGGAATAAATTAAGGAATTCATTGAAGATAAAACAAAATGATAAAAGACTTTATGTGCTTATGTGTTAATGGCTTTTGTGCTCGTGAGTATTGAAGAGTGTCACGTAGTAAATAAAACATAAAAGTATTTTTTTGTAAGGATGTCTAACGTTGAAGGATCCAGTCAAGCTAGGGAAGAGATACCTCAGGTACCTAGAGATCAGAAGCCCCGAGATGTGGAGCCCCGAGATGTCCATGTTGTTCGGGACAAGTTGATCCAGAGGGAGCCTTCTCTATTGGTCACTGATGAAGGATAGGGGAATGAGTCTGTGTCTAATCCTGAGGAGGAAGATTCTGAGTAGATAGAGGTGGAAGATGGGGAAGAGGATCCTGTAGAGTTTCCACCAAACTACATATCAGTTGAGATGTATGATGAGCTGTATTACCGTAATATAGAATTACAAGATAAGGTTGAGGAGCTGGGTGACATGCGTCAGGCTACTATAAAACAGAAGAATGAGGAGATTCAGGAACTCGACGCACGTCTTGGGAATACGAAATGGAACCTAGTTCACACAGAGGGTCATCAAGAGGATTTGTTGGCTGAGAATGAAAAGATGAAGACTAAAGTTTAGAAGCTAAAAGATGATTTGAAGGAGGAGTTAGCTAAGCGTGCGAGAGCAGAAGACGCTTGGATGAAGGCTACTCAGTGTGCAGATCGTGCTGAAGCCATGCTTCAGACAAAAAAGGCCAAGATGAATGAAATGGATTATGCTTTTCATTCTGCGATTAATAAGGCCCAGGACTGAGTCTTTTATTACCCAACTCAATTTGAAGACTTGTCATGGCACATGATTGATTGTAGGATGATGTATCGTATCATAGAAGAAGAGCGTAGAGAAGCTTCTCGACGTCTTAATATGCCTAGATAGGAAGAGTAATAAGTTATGTGATTAAATATGTGTTAAATAAATTGTAAATCCCTTATTTTGAGATAAATAATGGGGTAAGATGAGTATGTAATTCTGAACTTTACAAGTTCAGGAAAGTTGATGATTGATAGCAGAGATGATATACTTACTATGTTTCAAAAGTTATGAATAAATAAAATATTGAAGTTTATTGAAATGTTATGTGTTAAGCTTTAATCTTAGAATGTTTAAGTTAAACTTTAAATATTCAAGAAATTGAGTAGTGAACTAATAAGCGTATATCTTAAACAGAAAATGTCTCCTAAAAGAGGACAATCACGCCAACAACCACCTGTTGAGGGGTCTACTAACAACAACAATAATGAGGCCAATGCTAACCCGATTCAGTAATTGGTGACTTTGTTAACTGGAGCACTTGTGAATCAGTCGCAAGCTTAAGTCACGACTTTCAAGGACTTCAAAACGGTTGGACTGCCGGAGTTTCAAGGGTCTATGAATCCAGTTGAAGCCCAAACCTAGATCATGGAAATGGAGAAAGTTTTCGACGTTGCTAGAGTCAATGAGGATCAGAAAACCGCCTTCACAACATTTATGTTGAAGTCTGAAGCTAGTTTTTGGTGGCAGGCGAATAAGGTTCATGGGGGACAGGGAATTATAGCGTAGGATAGGTTCAAAGAAATGTTTTTTGAGATGTATTTTTCTATGAGTTCCCAGAACCAGATGGAAGTTCAATTTTTGGAACTAAAGTAAGGAACCATATCTATGCCAGAGTATGTAGCGAAGTTTAATGAGTTGGCAAGGTTTGTTCCGTACCAAGTCAATATAGATGAGCGTAAGGCGAGGAGGTTTAAACAAGGGTTGAAGCCCTTGTTATATAGCAAGGTTTCAACGTTTCAGTTAAATACGTTTGCAGCAGTACTAGAAAAGGCAATTAACGCGAAAGGTGGAAGCGATGCCTTAACTAAGTATAATCAAGAACAGAAGAAGAGGAAGAATGAGAATGAAAACAAGACTGGTGGAAGCAGTAATGGAAGTAACAACCAGAAGAAGAAGTGGAATAAAAATTCAAATGTGGGAGGATAGCAAGGAAGTCAACAAAAGAAGAAGTTTGAAGCTTGTGCCACTTGTGGGAATAACCACACTGGTGTGTCTGAAGGGTAAGCGAGTGTGTTTAAATTATGGTCAGGAGGGTCACATTGTGCCAAATTGTTTTAGTCCGAAGAAGGGAGTTTGTTTCACTTGCGGGTCGAAGGATCATATGGCTCGTGATTGCCCTAGAAAGACGGCGGGAGGTGTAAGTGGAGGAAAGGGAAGCGACAACGGTGGTACATTGACTATTATTGGGCCAGTGTAATCAAATCAACCTACTACAAGAACTTTTAATATGACCATACAAGATGTTGTGCAGTCAAAGGATGTGGTGTCAGGTATCATTCCGATTAATGGTATTAATGCTTATGTGCTATTTGATTCGGGTGCTAATTGTTCATTTATATCCGATGATTTTTCTCAGAACTTAAATTTGCCTCAGGATTAACTAGATTTCCCTTTAAGCATAGAGATTATGAATAGGGAAGTGATTTCTGTTAGGTTTATATACATGAATTGTAGGGTGGATAGAAAGGGCCATGAGATGATGGTAAATTTGATACCAATTAAAGTTGGGGAATTTGATGTTATACGGGGAATGGATTGGTTATTCAATTACGGGGCAGTAATTGATTGCCAAAAGAAATATATTAACCTTATGACTCCGTCAAAGGTGGTGTTTTATGGTAGCAAGTCACCTAGACAAGCAAGTTGTCTGACGGTGATGCAAGCCAAGAAGTTACTGAGACAAGGATGTGTAGGATACTTAGCATACACAGTCGATACTCAGAAGAACACTAAGAAATTGGTAGAGATACATGTCATTAGAGATTTTGCAGATGTATTTCCAGACGATTTTCCTGGACTTTCGCCGGATAGAGAGGTTGAGTTCATGATTGATCTAGTGCCAGGAACGACCACGATATCTAAAACCCCATATAGAATGGCCCAGTAGAGATGAAGGAGTTAATGTTACAGTTACAAGAATTATTGGACAAGTGTAGACACTCAAAATTTTGCATCCCTGTTACTAACCTTGCAGGAGGGCAGAATCATCTTCCAGAGATAACCTTGGAAGTCAAATCAGCTTAATCCTGGAGCCGAGATACTCAGTTTGCCATTATGGAGACAACCCTGAGATACTCAGTTCCAGTCCCGGAGACAACCCCGAGAGATTCAATTTCGACCTCGGAGACAATCCCGAGGAATGTAGTGGCAGTTCTAGAGATAACCCCAGAGAAGTCTGTTTTAATCCCTAGAAGCCAGCTTTAACCTCAGAAATAACCCCAAGGCACTCAGTCCTAACCCCATAGATAACCCCAGGAGGTCAGGTATACCTCAGAGACAACCCTGAGGACATTCAGTACTCACAACAGCCCAATCTCAAAGATAACCCTGAGCAAGAACTGCTAAATTAGCCTAGAGCCAGAGATAACCCTGGTGAGGGGTAAAATCATCATTTTGCCACCTCGATTACACATTCACTCCATCTCAGCATCAGTTCACACTACATTATACACAGAAGTGTCCTACAAGAACCATAGCTCAAATCCCGAGTGACTACTACACAAGACAGTACACCCAATATAATTTGAAGACTTGAAGACCTGGGCATGGTCCCATCTTCCCGACTTCATACAACCTCTTATCCCATGTCATTGTGTAGCTCTCGACAACAGCATTCTGAAAAGGTATTATACGCCTCAATCGGATGCCCGGATTGAAAGTTATGAAGGTTTAAGCAGATAAACGTGTTACAAGCGTTCACGTACTTCGAGACGGTGGGGCCCACAGAGCCCAGGGCACCCCGGGTAGCCGCATGTACACCTACGGTTCCCCCCTCTAAAAATAGAGGGCTTGGGGTGGCCATTTTGAATAGAAAAAAGTCGAGAAAGCCCTGTCCATTTTGCTTTGTACACACTTTAAACTGAGTGATTTCTCTTTCCAAACACCTTGTGAGCTTGTGTTTTGCTACATTTCACCAGTGGAAACTGAGTATTCATTCATCTAAAGCTATCTGAAGTCTTCTTGGCAGTCCACGGTAAGACATCTCAGATTTCTTAATGCCTTTCTCTACAATCATTGTGACACCCCCAAATCCGGGTACTTCGATTCCACGGGATTTGGTGTTCACTGTACAATATCATCTATCTATCTACCCATAATAAATGCAAACCATGCAAAAGATAGAATAAAACTTCTTACAACATTCGAATAATAATAATAATAATACAATCCCAGGTTTAAACTAACCTTAAAACATCTGTGCGGAATTCTAAACAATTAAGTCTTAACAACATCATAACTCAAGTCTTTAAACAAATACATCAGTTAATAAATAACAGGTCTTCATCATTTGCTAACTTTGCCCTTGCCCTTACTAGTGGAAGGTTCATCGCTTCTTTCATTCTTAACTGCAATGTTATTATTAAGAAAGAGTGAGCACAAATGCCCACAAGTATAATAATGAAATAACATTATAATAACATGCGAATAAATCAAAGACATCTGAATAAAAGCTCAACTTTTGAATCGAGAATGAATAACAAGAATCAAAAGAATTCTGAGGGTCATAAGACCTTGAACTATGTCCTAGGTTAACAAGAAATATACTTGAAACCTTTAACAATCATAAGACTATGGACCTTCTTCTCGTATTTAGGGGGATCAGCCCTTAGTACCATACTGTGCACAATATCTTAACGCTAAAGCGTAAATAATCCCCTATACAGGGTTGTTCATCTCAGTTGACATTCGAGTCCGCACCAAAGGAAGTTTTGTTTGGATAAATTCATCAAGGGTTCTGAAATTTAGAACGCTCATCAACTATGGACTAGTTGAATCAATAAGGTTCACTAGTCTAATAAGGTTCAACAATAATTGATATTTGATTTGAATAAAAATCTCAAAAGTATACAATAGGACAATTATTGTATAACTGAATCATGCTTTGGAAAGATAATTAATCTTTAATATCATGCTTGAACTTGAATAATAACAAGGATAATTTATTCAAGGTAAATAATAAACTTGATCAATAATGACAAGTAGGGTTAGGGAAACTTGCTCAACATAAAAGTAACGTTTAAGTTTAAATAAACTTGCTCAATAGAATGGGGTTAGGGATAGGATACTTGCCTCGTGCGTAGATTACACTTTAACTAAGCACGTTCTTTGAATTAAATCCTACATACCATTCACATTCAATACCAGTTAATTACTAACTAATCAACATAACCCATTCTCGTTGTCTACTTTAATTATTGACTAAACTTAGTCAAATTATCACGTTATCACATAATTTATACTTCATGAATTATCAAACTAATTATGTATTTAATAATTCAATTCACATATAATATTTTATTACATGTTAAACAACTATTTTATCATCTCATAATACCTCTAACATGATTACATGTTCATTACATCAATCCACTAACACTTGGTAGACTTTAACATTTTTAAAAAAAACATTTCTGACATTTTCTGGATAGTGGCGCTGCGGCGCCACTATTGAACTAAGGAGTCGCGCTGCGGCGCGGTGGCGCTGTGGCCGGGCCCTTGGCGCTGCGACGCTATGGCGCCGTGGCTTGGGTCTTAGCGCTGTGGCGCGGGGGCGCTACGGCGCGGTGGCGCTACGGCGCGGGACTTCAATTCTGAAGTTGGCGCCGCGGCGTGAAACCTCAGAAACTGTTTCCCAGATTCACGAAGAACACAGAGTTCGGCGATTTACACATTTTATGATCACTAAACTCACTAATTTAACGTACCCACATGTTAATACTTCCATATAATCAATACCCAACATCTGTAGAGTAGTTTTAACCAATTAAAACACATAATCACATAATTAAAATATGTGAATTCACTGACTTTGATGTTCATGATGTTTTAGAAAACTTTATGTGAAAATTCTCCCTACGAATTCGTTATAACACCGAATTTGTTCGTTTAAGGCTTAAATTCTTCGTATTAACATGCATAACAACATACAAGTCTAAAATTTAGGGATAATATATGATCAATACATAAATTTTCACGTATATGGCCATATGGCCATATCACGTACTCTGTTTATTTTGAAATAACATATGTACGATATGTTTTCACAATACTGATGTTATGATTTGTGAAATATATACATAATTAAACACAATTTGATATAACATAACACAATTTCTCACTTCACAGAGATTAACAGAATATAAGAAAGCCATAATCATAAAACTTAAAAAGACGTGAAATAAGAATTTGGGTTTGGAGAAAAAAAAATTACCCAGAGTATAACCAATGGAAGAGATGATCAGTGGTGATTCTTTCACAATTAATTGATCATTATACACTCAAACTTTCTCTGTGATGTTTATCAGACTAAAGCAATAATGAAAATGAAAAGAATAAAAAGACGTATGAATAAATAAAAAATCAAACTGACGCGCATCATGGTCAGTTGCCCATAATGGGTTAACTGGCCATAACTCCTCTAAGGCCACGTTTGGCTGGCAACTAGGCTCCAAAACTCTTTATTTTAATAACCCTCTTATTATATAGTTTAATAAATGTCACACTCTTATAAGATAAATCTAATATTTTATTTAATTTACTTTAAGTAAAATATAATAATTTCTCATAAATTCACGTAGTCACAATATTAATTATCTCTTTAATAAATAACAATAATTTATTAAATCTCTAATTAATAATTAAATTAATTAAAATAACATCATGCTTAATTAAATAATTCATTTAATTCAATAAGCTCACATAATCACATACTTTGAATATTAAAAATTCTCTATATTAATTTAATAAATGTAACACATATAATTAAATTAATCTACCACAATTGCATCACTTAATTATTAAATCTAATAATTAAATCATTGAAAAATATTTATTTAATTCAATAAATATTTAAAATAAATTATAAAATTCTCGTTCGTCACATCTTTCCCCCCTTAAAAGGATTCTGTCCCCAGAATCACGACTCAATATAGTTCAACCTGTTACATTCTCCCCCCTTATAAAGATTCTGTCCCCAGAATCGCATACACATAATTACGTAAATAAATGAGGGTAATTCTTTATCATATTCTCTTCGAGTTCCCACGTAGCTTCTTCAGCGTTGTGGTTCCTCCAAATTACCTTAACAGAAGGTATAACTTTATTTCTCAGAACTTATTCTTTTCGGTCGATAATTTGGACAGGAATTTCTTCATAAGATAAGTCTTTCTCAAAATGTAGGGGTTCGTATTCAATTACATGCTTGTAATCAGGTTTGTAAGGTCGTAACACAGAAACATGGAAGACGTTGTGGATATTCTCGAGTGCTGGAGGTAAGGCTACCTCGTACGCAACTTCTCCAATTCTTCGCAGTACCTCAAAGGGTCCAATAAATCTTGGGCTCAATTTTCCTTTCTTTCCGAACCTGATCTTTCCCTTCCAGGGAGAGAGAAAACATAACTACCTGGTTCAAACTCGATATTCTTACGATGTGGATCAGCATATTTCTTCTGTCGATCTTGAGCTGCTACCAGTCGTGCTCGGATCACTTTGACTATTTCTGCTGTCTGCTGTACCAATTCTGGCCCTAGCAATTGTCTTTCACCAACTTCATCCCAATAAAGCGGAGTTCTGTACTTTCTACCGTATAACGCTTCGTAAGGTGGCATACCAATACTAGCGTGGTAACTGTTGTTGTAGCCGAACTCTACCAACGGTAGGTGATCATCCCAATTTCCTTTGAAGTCCATTACACAGGCTCGTAACATATCTTCCAGTGTTTGAATCGTTCGTTCGCTCTGTCCGTCTGTTTGAGGGTGGTAAGTTGTACTCATTCGCAGTTGTGTACCCATGCATTCCTGAAGACGTTTCCAAAATTTGATGTGAAGCGCGGATCCCTATCGGAAACAATAGACACCGGCACTCCGTGCCTCGAAACAATCTCTTTCACATATAATCTTGCCAGCTGATCTAAGTTAAATCTGATTTTGATAGGAAGGAAGTGCGCGGATTTCGTCAGTCGATCAACGATAACCCATACTGCATCGTAGCCTTTTTGAGTCGTCGGAAGGCCAACCACGAAGTCCATCGTAATATGTTCCCATTTTTATTCTGGGATCTCCAACGGTTGAAGCAATCCACTCGGTCTCTGATGTTCTGCTTTAACTTTCTGACATGTCAGGCATTTGGCAACACATTCTGCAACATCACGCTTTAAATTTGGCCACCAAAAATGTTGTCTAAGATCTTGGTACATCTTGGAACTACCAGGGTGAATTGAATATCGTGAACTATGAGCCTCACTCAAAATTTCTTCCTTAATTTCTTGTACTGGCGGAACCCAAATTCTGCTTTCAAATCTCAATATTCCTTCCTTATCCATCTTAAATCTTGGTTCGGTTCCTTCAGATATCTTCGATGTTACCTTTTTGCATTCATCATCCTGAAGCAGAGCCTCCTTCACTCTATCTAGTAGAGTTGTACCAGATTGCATCTGAAATAGCTTCTCATCAATCTCCATAGGATACTTCACTTCTAATTTCAGTTTCTCTATATCTGCAATTAGTTCCTGCTGAGCAGTCAACATCATCAATTTCTCACGACCCTTTCTACTTAAGGCGTCGACAACCACATTAGCCTTACCCGGATGGTATAAAATCTCACAGTCATAATCCTTGATTAATTCCAACCATCTTCTTTGACGCATATTCAAATCTTTCTGTGTAAAAATATATTTCAGACTCTTGTGGTCCGTATATATTTCACAGTTCTCCCCGTAAAGATAGTGCCTCCAAATTTTCAAAGCAAAAACAACTGCAGCTAACTCCAAATCATGGGTTGGGTAACCCTTTTCGTAATCCTCCAACTGCCGTGATGCATACGCAATGACTTTGCCGTTTTGCATCAGCACACAACCAAGTCCTTTGTGCGACGCATCGCTAAAAACAACAAAATTTCCTGTATCATCCGGAAGAGATAACACAGGCGCTGTACTCAACCTCTTCTTTAATTCTTAAAAACTGTCCTCACACTTCTCCGTCCAAACAAATTTCACAGCTTTTCGAGTTAAATTCATTAACGGAGTTGCGATCTTAGAAAAATCTTGTATGAATCTTCTATATTATCCTGCTAATCCAAGAAAACTTCTTACTTCTGACGGCGTTCTCGGCTGATCCCAGTTAATCACAGCTTCTACTTTGGATGGATCTACCGAAATTCCATCTTTATCGATTACGTGACCAAGAAATTGTACTCTCTCGATCCAGAATTCACATTTCGAAAATTTAGCATACAACTTCTCCCTTCTCAATACTTCCAATGTTAACCTCAAGTGTTCTTCATGTTCCTCTTTGGTTTTGGAATATACCAAAATGTCGTCTATAAATACCACCACGAATTTGTCCAAAAACGGCTTGAATACACCATTCATTAGTCCCATAAATGTTGTAGGAGCATTCGTAAGACCAAGCGACATTACTAAAAACTCATAATGTCCATATCGCGTTCGGAACGCTGTCTTTGGTACATCCTCTGGCCTCACTTTCAGTTGGTGATAACCACTCCTCAAGTCAATCTTGGAAAAATATTTTGCTCCCTTCAATTGATCAAACAGATCATCGATCCTCGGTAATGGATATCTGTTCTTGATTGTGACCTTGTTCAATTCTCTGTAGTCAATGCAGAGCCTCATCGATCCGTCCTTCTTTTTCACGAACAACACCGGCGCTCCCCACGGCGATACGCTCGGTTGAATGTACTTTTTGTCCAACAATTCTTGTAGTTGTACCATTAATTCCTTCATCTCTACTGGCGCCATTCGGTATGGTGCCTTCGATATTGGAGCAGTTCCGGGTGCCAAATCAATCACAAAGTCTACTTCCCTATCTGGTGGAAGTCCTGGCAAATCGTCTGGAAATACATCGACGAAGTCTCTCACAATCGGTATCTCCTCTACCTTCAGGTTCTCTTTTCGACTGTCGACTATGTAAGGTAAATATCCTACACAGCCTTGTCTTAATAACTTCCTGGCCTGCAACATCGTCAGACAACTCACTTGTCTAGGTGACTTGCTACCATAAAACACAACCTTTGACGGAGTCATAAGGTTAATACGCTTCTTTTGGCAGTCAATTACAGCCCCATAATTGGATAGCCAATCCATACCCAATATAACGTCGAATTCCCCCAATCGAATAGGGATAAGATCTACATTCATGATATTACCCTTAATATCCACCCTACAGTTCTTAAACACGTACTTAACAGGGATTATTTCTCTATTCGCAATTTCTATGTTCATGGGGTAATCCAATTCATCCATAAGCAAATCTAAACTATTAGCAAAGTCTTCGGATATAAAGGAACAAGTAGCACCCGAATCAAACAAAACATAAGAATTAATTTCATTGATCGGAATGATACCTGACACCACCTCACGAGACTGGATTGCATCCTGCACCGTCATATTGAAAGTTCTGGCGGTTGGTCAGTTTGTTGCAGGTGGTCCGGTGATGGTTAAGGTATTTCCATTGCTATTTTCCCGGTTTCTTCCTTGTCCTGATCCTCCCGATCACTTCTTGGTACAGTCTCTTGCTAAATGATCTTTCGAACCACAGTTGAAACAAGCACCCTTCTTTGGGTTTGGACAATTTGGTGCTATGTGGCCTTCCTGACCACAATTGTAGCACACTCTCTTTCCCTTCAAACAAACTCCTAGATGTGCCTTGCCACAAGTCGGACATGCTTCTATCTTCTTTTTCTGCCCTCCGTGTTGACTTCCAGCTGTCGAGTTATCCGTCCACTTCCTCTTCTGATTATTATTATTCCCAATATTACTTCCACCAGTCTTGTTATTACCTTCATTCTCACTCTTTTTCTTTTTCTGTTCTTGATTGTACTTAGTCACTGCATCACTTCCTCCTTCCGCGAGAATGGCCTTTTTCAAAACTCCCGCAAACGTGTTAAGTTGAAACATTGATACCTTTCTGTATACCCAAGGCTTCAGTCCTTGTTCGAATCGTCTGGCTTTCCTCTCGTCAGTGTGCACTTGATACGGGGCAAACCTTGCCAACTCATCGAATTTAGCCGTGTAATCAGGTACGCTCATGTTTCCTTGCTTCAGTTCCAGAAATTGAATCTCCATATGATTCTGCGAACTAGTTGGGAAGTACATTTCGAAAAGCATTTCTTTGAATCTCTCCCACGTAATTACACCTTTACCTCCTCGCATCTTGTTTGCCTGCCACCAGTAGCTAGCCTCAGACTTCAGCATAAATGTCGCAAAAACGGTCTTCTGATCTTCTCGAACCCTAGCAACGTCGAAAACCTTCTCCATTTCCATCACCCACGTTTGAGCGTCGATCGGGTTTCTGGAACCTTTGAACTCTGGCGGTCCCACCGCCTTGAAGTCCTTAAACGTTGTGCTAGGTGGAGCATGCGGTTGGTTATTCATTGCTCCAGCCAGTAGATTCACCAACTGCTGAACAGGATTAGCGTTGGCGTTAATGTTATTATTGGTTGACTCTTCCTGAGCCGATTGACGTTGTTATCTTCTCCTTGGCGGCATTTTTCTGTTAAATAAACGTTTATTAGAACTTTATTTATTTCTCTACATAGTTAAGGCATTACTTAACAATTTAACATACTCATTTAACACATCATCTCAAACAACTTGATATCTTTTCATTCAAATAAAAAGTTTTAACATTAAACTATAGCATACTGCTATTTACATCATCTATCTTGGAATAAAGAATCCACAGGATTTAAAACATTCAAATATTAACATATTCCTTAGTTCATAAACACATCAGAATTTACATAAAATATATAGGTCTTTCACATAAATAAACAGATTCTATTCCTGTCTTCCAAGGTGCTCAATAGCCTTGCCACGCTCCTCATTCATGATACGAGACATCGTCCTGTGATCCAACATATACGATGGAAGTCCTTCAAACTGGATGGGGTACCTTAACACTCGCTCTTGAACCTCATCCATCGCATGATTAAGTGTGGCGTACGTGTCTTCAAGCTTTTCCTTCTTTGCACGACTATCATTTTCTGCACGATCTGCTCGATGTGATTCTCTTACCCATCCTTCCTCTGCTATTTTCAGTCTTCCGGAGGTTTCTTTCAGTTCCTTCTTCAGCTTCTCTATCTCCTCAGTCTTATCTTCGGTTTGACCCTTCTCATGAACCAGATCCCACTCCACGTTTCCTAAATGTGTATGAAGGGTCACAATCTCTTTATCCTTCTCCTCTAAAGTAAACTGCTGAACAGCCGCTCGCTCAGTCAATTCCTGAATCTCATCTTGTAACTCCACGTTACGATCATATAGTGTATCATAATCTCAGCATCAATAGTGTACCGTGTTAACTCCTCTTCTTCTTCCTCCTCATCAAACTCCTCCTCATGATCCTCCTCAGGATCAATCTCAGGTTCATGCTCCTGACCAACAACGATGATCAATGAAGATGAAACCCTCTGCACCAGCTGCTCCCTAACGACATGAATGTCTCGAGGCTCCTCCTCACTCAGTCCTACAAGTACACGAGATCCCTCCTCAGTAGGTACTATAGGTAATCGGGGTCCCCCCTCAGCTTGACTAGCTTCTCCATCATTCGTCATCCTGACAACAAAATTTTAAGATTTAGTTACTAAGTCATACTATCTAACGCATACTTAACACATAAACACATAATGTATTTTATTATATTCAATGAATTACAAAAATTCATTTCTTAGAACTCGATAAGAGTTTTCAATTACTATTTTCTTCTATAAGGCTACTACCTAAGGTTGTTTCCCCCACCTAAGGTTCATAACCTACAGCTCTGATACCAACCTGTGACACTCCCAAATCCGGGTACTTTGATTCCACGGGATTTGGTGTTCACTGTACAATATCATCTATCTATCTACCCATAATAAATGCAAACCATGCAAAAGATAGAATAAAACTTCTTACAACATTCGAATAATAAAAATAATAATACAATCCCAGGTTTAAACTAACCTTAAAACATCTGTGCGGAATTCTAAACAATTAAGTCTTAACAACATCATAACTCAAGTCTTTAAACAAATACATCAGTTAATAAATAACAGGTCTTCATCATTTGCTAACTTTGCCCTTGCCCTTACTAGTGGAGGGTACATCGCTTCTTTCATTCTTAACTACAATGTTATTATTAAGCAAGAGTGAGCACAAATGCCCACAAGTATAATAATGAAATAACATTATAATAACATGCGAATAAATCAAAGACATCTGAATAAAAGCTCAACTTTTGAAACGAGAATGAATAACAAGAATCAAAAGAATTTTGAGGGTCATAAGACCTTGAACTATGTCCTAGGTTAACAAGAAATATACTTGAAACCTTTAACAGTCATAAGACTATGGACCTTCTTCTCGTACTTAGGGGGATCAGCCCTTAGTACCATACTGTGCACAATATCTTAACGCTAAAGCGTAAATAATCCCCTATACAGGGTTGTTCATCTCAGTTGACATTCGAGTCCGCACCAAAGGAAGTTTGGTTTGGATAAATTCATCAAGGGTTCTGAAATTTAGAACGCTCATCAACTATGGACTAGTTGAATCAATAAGGTTCACTAGTCTAATAAGGTTCAACAATAATTGATATTTGATTTGAATAAAAATCTCAAAAGTATACAATAGGACAATTATTGTATAACTGAATCATGCTTTGGAAAGATAATTAATCTTTAATATCATGATTGAACTTGAATAATAACAAGGATAATTTATTCAAGGTAAATAATAAACTTGATCAATAATGACAAGTAGGGTTAGGGAAACTTGCTCAACATAAAAGTAACGTTTAAGTTTAAATAAACTTGCTCAATAGAATGGGGTTAGGGATAGGATACTTGCCTCGTGCGTAGATTACACTTTAACTAAGCACGTTCTTTGAATTAAATCCTACATACCATTCACATTCAATACCAGTTAATTACTAACTAATCAACATAACCCATTCTCGTTGTCTACTTTAATTATTGACTAAACTTAGTCAAATTATCACGTTGTCACATAATTTATACTTCATGAATTATCAAACTAATTATGTATTTAATAATTCAATTCACATATAATATTTTATTACATGTTAAACAACTATTTTATCATCTCATAATACCTCTAACATGATTACATGTTCATTACATCAATCCACTAACACTTGTTAGACTTTAACATTTAAAAAAAAAAACATTTCTGACATTTTCTGGAGAGTGGCGCTGCGGCGCCACTATTGAACTAAGGAGTCGCGCTGCGGCGCGGTGGCGCTGTGGCCGGGCCCTTGGCGCTGCGACGCTATGGCGCCGTGGCTTGGGTCTTGGCGCTGCGGCGCGGTGGTGCTGCGGCGCGGGACTTCAATTCTGAAGTTGGCGCCGCAGCGCGAAACCTCAGAAACTGTTTCCCAGATTCGCGAAGAACACAGAGTTCGGCGATTTACACATTTTATGATCACTAAACTCACTAATTTAACGAACCCACATGTTAATACTTCCATATAATCAATACCCAACATCTGTAGAGTAGTTTTAACTAATTAAAACACATAATCACATAATTAAAATATGTGAATTCACTGACTTTGATGTTCATGATGTTTTAGAAAACTTTATGTGAAAATTCTCCCTACGAATTCGTTATAACACCGAATTTGTTCGTTTAAGGCTTAAATTCTTCGTATTAACATGCATAACAACATACAAGTCTAAAATATAGGGATAATATATGATCAATACATAAATTTTCACGTATATGGCCATATGGCCATATCACGTACTCTGTTTATTTTGAAATAACATATGTACGACATGTTTTCACAATACTGATGTTATGATTTGTGAAATATATACATAATTAAACACAATTTGATATAACATAACACAATTTCTCACTTCACAGAGATTAACAGAATATAAGAAAGCCATAATCATAAAACTTAAAAAGACGTGAAATAAGAATTTGGGTTTGGAGAAAAAAAAAATTACCCAGAGTATAACCAATGGAAGAGATGATCAGTGGTGATTCTTTCACAATTAATTGATCATTATACACTCAAACTTTCTCTGTGATGTTTATCAGACTAAAGCAATAATGAAAATGAAAAGAATAAAAAGATGTATGAATAAATAAAAAATCAAACTGACGCGCATCATGGTCAGTTGCCCATAATGGGTTAACTGGCCATAACTCCTCTAAGGCCACGTTTGGCTGGCAACTAGGCTCCAAAACTCTTTATTTTAATAACCCTCTTATTATATAGTTTAATAAATGTCACACTCTTATAAGATAAATCTAATATTTTATTTAATTTACTTTAAGTAAAATATAATAATTTCTCATAAATTCACGTAGTCACAATATTAATTATCTCTTTAATAAATAACAATAATTTATTAAATCTCTAATTAATAATGAAATTAATTAAAATAACATCATGCTTAATTAAATAATTCATTTAATTCAATAAGCTCACATAATCACATACTTTGAATATTAAAAATTCTCTACATTAATTTAATAAATGTAACACATATAATTAAATTAATCTACCACAATTGCATCACTTAATTATTAAATCTAATAATTAAATCATCGAAAAATATTTATTTAATTCAATAAATATTTAAAATAAATTACAAAATTCTCGTTCGTCACAATCATTCACACATAGTTATTCACGTTGAGAGTCATGTTGTGTGCGTCTGCCACAATCATTCACACACAGTTATTTAGTTATTCACACACACACACACACACACACACACACACACACACACACACACACACACACACACACATATATATATATATATATATATATTATCGAGTTATGCCTCGATTGTGTAAAAACCCAAAACCCTAATAAGACTCGAATATGTAAATTCAGTTATATTAACAAAATCTCTCCGTTCTGAAAGTGTTATGTGTTAATATATACTCTATTTAACAAATTAGGTCAAATAAATTTTTGTCCAAAAATTGACGTGCTTGACACCTCGTGCTTAAAATTTTTCTTCCGAAACAGAATTTTCGGTATATTTGTTTTCACAAACTACTTTGTCGCGCTTACACTGACAAAACGCTTTGTCGTGCTTGTTAGGAGTTATGTAAAATCTAGGTTAGGAACCCTAGATTACAAACCCTAACCTTAGTTTACAAACTATAACCCTAATTAGCTATTCTAAACCCTAAATTGGTTATCCTAACACCTAAACATGATTACTAAATTTCAATTAGGTACTAATAAACATCATTAAGCAACCCTACTCATTAAAAACAAAACCCTAATCAAGATTAGTGAAGATTAGGGCATAATTAAGCTACTAATTTGATCAACTAGCTTACAAGTAGGTTAATAGTCATCCACACAAGTCCCAAAATATCACATGACATGCTTCCAAACTCCCAAGCACCAGAAGAGTCATAGATCAGATTTTTTAGGAGGCAAGTAGGTGGAAAAATGACCAAAACGCCAAGTTGAATATTTCTACAAAAGGAAACCCTAGATCAGAACAAACCTACGAATTCTTCAACCCTATACACTATTATAAACATACCAAATCAAGCCTGGGTGATAGCAACATCAAATTCAGTAGCCAAAAATCAAAATCAGGCAAGAAAGGTACAAACCCTAATTCACAGATAGATCTTTGATGCTTTGTTTAAATTATTGTTTAGATGTTTAGATTTATGTAATAGCATATTAGAAAGTATGTTAAATTGATAGAACATGTTTTCATAACATTTAGATGCCTCAAATTAGTATTTTAAGCAATCTAAAAATTTGGAAAAAACAAGCCTGACAGTCGAATGTCAGAGCTTGTAGATTCGTGTATGTTAATAGTTAGGTCTTTTAATTGTATGTTTTTTGTAGTCTGACATGAGGTCTTTAATCTGGAAAAGAAAACAGGTTCATTAGAACCATATATTGCAAGATATAGGTGGTCAAAGGTGGTTGACTGATCACGAACTTCTGTTTTCTGAGTTACCTAGAAAACTCAAGAACAGGTTGAGCCGGCTACTTTGACCAGCCTTTTAATTGCTTTTTGTTTGTTGTTTTAATAAATTTTTGTAATTTTTTTATACCTTGATATACATACTACATATCTATGACCTTAAATTGCTTAAACAGTTCATAGGATTATTGGAATTAATGGTTAAAAGTCATTGACCGAGCTTGACCAAGTTTTCTGGGTTACCCAAAAAACTGGTGAACATGAAGAACAGATGTTGGCTGTACTTTGACTAACTTAGATCGAGACCTTAGAATAATGTTTTGTCCAACCCAGTGTTACATATATGTACCTTGACATAAAGACTACCTATTACAATAAACACAACGCAAATCTATTACACAGATTCAAAGATATAGAAGCTACAAAACCGTTGACCGACCATGATCACTGTTTTGGGTTACCCAGAAACTCAAGAACAGCTCTGACAGTGACTTTAAGGCTGTATAACTTCTTGTTATATGTAGGTTAAAGCACGAAATTTGACTGATGTTATACTACTGTATGAGTACTATAACATCCATACTTGTCCAAACCAAGAATCATTATCAGTAGCAAAGTAGATCATGGTCAAAGTGGTCCCTCGACCATGACTGACTGAAACCCAGAAACTCAAGAACACCTATAGCGACACTTCCTGTCACTATAGGGCTTTAGCGACAAACAAAAATTATTTTTTTTTTGAAATTAATTAATAAATATTATAAATAATTAATAATTAAATATACACAAATATAAAAAAATAGTTTTAAAAATTATATTAAGTTATTATAATTAACTTTTGATATTTTTACATAAATTCTGTAAATATTTTATTTTATTTGGATATTATTAATAATTAAGTTAATAATAAAGTAATTAGAATAATTACTTATAAATAATAAATAATTATTGAAAAATAATATTAATGATTTAAAAATCATAATAAATGGCTATAAATTGTTTAAAAATAGTAAACAAGATTTTTATAAAAATCTAAGTAAATATTAATTATTTAAAAATAGAAATAAAATAATTTAAGGGATAAATAAATACTTAAAAATCATTATAGCTTCTAGAAATTATTATAAAGGATATTTAAATTACCCAAAAATATAATAAAACTTATAACTAGAATTTAGTCGATTTATCATTCTATTTAGTATTCCGTAAAGTCTTTGGACACCGAAACCATATCAAAATAACCCGAACATATGTAAATTGTTGTATTGTTATAAATACTAATACGTTAGATTTAAATGAATGAACATCTTAAGTGTTTATTAACGAATTGAATAGCATTGCTTGACTGATCTAAGCTCAGGCAAGTTTCCTACACCCTAATTACTTTCACAAATTTACTAAACCCAAGTATTAAATGTATATTTCTATCGTGAATTGCTGTGGATATGTTATACCAAACCTAAACTTGAATTGCCAATTATTGTAATGTTATTGCTATAGTTTTAGCATAACTCAGAAATGAATTATTTATTCATATGATATTGTTTAATGAGCATAAACTGTTGTGTCAAACCAAATTGCTTTGGTAATACATCCTATTCTGAAGTTGTGTATCCCGTAATGGATCGAGATTTGGTCGATAATATATTGACAGTTGGGCGCATTTGAGCACAAGTAGGATGAGATGGATACTCCTAGGATATTGAGTAGGTTGATCCCCTATCTCATATCTAAATAAAGTTTCTAAGTCTGTGTGACTGACAAGGATAAAAATTCTAGAAATGGTTGAAAAATTAATTCTAGAAATGGTAGCAACTATCAGTTAAATTTTGAATTGTTATACTTCTTCAAATCATATATTGTTATAATTATAAAACCTGCTGAGCATGTCATAGCTCATCCTTGCAAATTATTCTATTTGCAGTATTAGGTGGTAACCCTGCTACATCTAGAGTAGATAAAGGGAAGCGTCCCTGCTTAGATTAGCTTATATTCATGTCTAGTTGAATACTTTGTAATAAGAAATTATTTATGAGAATCATGTAATCGAACATTAATATTTAAGACATATAACATCTTTTATTAACGCAACCGTGTTTTCTTACATATATAGATGTAATTTTAGAATCTTCAATCTAGTTTGAGATCCTTGGGAACTATTTATCTGAGTGAGGGTATTGATAACATGGATTGTTCATGTTGTTATTGATACTCTGGATTTCGAATAGATAGGTACTATCGATAAGATAGTATAATTCACATGATATAGACTATACGTCTTAGTGAGGGTATTGGTAATATGGACTGTTCATGTTATTACTGATACTCTGAATTTTGGATAGATAGATACTATTCACAGATACAGTTCATATATCCATGTGAGGGTATCCAAACACAGTAATAGTTCTCATGAGAATTGTTATCTGTTATGGGATACTATGAATCTTAGATCTATGGGAATTATGTCTAGTTATAAATTATATAGTCACTCAATTAGATATAAGCATATAATCAGATATCATAGGTGTATAGATTTAAATACTATATATATATATATATATATATATATATATATATAATATATATATATATATATATTAATTCGTAGTAAGCACCATATCGGATACCGTGGGAGTATAGATATGGGGGCGTTACATTTAATGGTATCAGAGCTGTTAAAGCTATAGATATAAGGAAGAGAAATTTTAGTATATAGTCTTCGAGTCCGTTAAAATTTTAAAGTACACATAAAAATAACATTAAAAATAATATTATGTTGTGTAAATTTCCATACCAGTATTAAAGGAGTTTTTATCTTATAAATGGCCAACTCCAGTGCTGAAGAAATGGTGATAGTAAATAATCCACCACAAATTGAGTCATTTATAGTTAGTGATGCAGAGGATGAAGAATTGCTTCATGACCAGCAACTGCTAGATACTGAGGAGGAGGAAGATCCAGTAGCAGGACAATTAATGAGAATTGATGAACATGATGAAGCAATGGCATCACTATTGAAGACAACAGAATATAATAATAATAAAATGAATTTTAAAGCAGATATAGCTGAGGGAATGCTACAACACGAGAGGAGAACTAATAACCAACTTAAAGTACAACAGCACCATGCACAAAGGGGCAGGAAGGAAATACAGTCAAGGCTTCTCAAATCATCTCTGGGTACTCAAGATGTTTTCAATGATTTTCAGCGCCGAGTAGTTCGATATTTGGTGGAGAAGAAGAAAACTGCCTATCTAATTGATCGATATGTGGTATGCCACATGATCCAGAATTCCTTTGATGACGTTAATGAGTTTTAGAGGGTAGTATAGGAGTCTAAATGCTCTATATTAGTATAAATAAAGGAGCATTTAAAGTATGTAATATAAGCTAGTAGTATGTATAAACTACTAAGCTGTTTGATACGACTCTTGTGATATATGAATAAAAGATATGTTTGTATTATTCAAATTCTTATGTGAATTTTTGTTGTTGTTTTATATAGAATCATGCCACCAACTAGAAGACCTAAACGAGAGATAGATAACGATGAGAATCCTACCCAAACTTTAGTAGAACTTTTGTTAGGTGCTATGAATAGACCCACAACCCAAAACACTTCCTTTAAAGATTTCAAATTAGTTGGTCCACCTGAGTTCAAAGGTACATCGAAACCTGTCGATGCACAAATCTGGATTATAGAAAGTGAATTTTTTTCCTAGTAACCAATGTCAATAATAATCAAAAGGCAACTTTTGCAACCTTATTCTTGAAAGGTGAGGCTAATTATTGGTGGGAATCAACTAAGGGTCCGGTAGAAACTGAAATTGTACCTTGCGATAGATTCAAAGAGTTGTTCTTTGAAAACTATTTTTCCCAATCGCTAAAGGATTGTATGGAGGTATGATTCTTAGAACTGAAACAAGGAGACCTGATTGTATCTCAATATACAGCCAAGTTCAACAAACTGTCCATGTTTTCTCCTCACCAAGTCAATGCTAAACTTAGAAGACTTGGAGATATCAGGAAGGTTTGAAACCTCAAATTAAGTAAATTGTTGGTACTTCAAATAAAGACTTTTTCAAAAATACTCGAGAAAGCTTCTATAGCTTAAAGTGAAAACGAAAGTCTCATTAAATTTTATCAGGAAAAGAATAGTCAAAATGAAAAAGGGAAACTTGAGACCGAACTTGTAATAACCCGATATTTTTATATACATAAATAAGAAATTTTGCATATAACTTTTTTTTATTTATTTTAAAGGTGGAAATATGTGCCAAGTAATGTCTATGTATATATGTGATAAATATAATTTATTTATTACATGAATAATTTTATTTTAGAATTATTGATCATTATAAAGTATATTCTTATAATAATTAATTTTATAGTAGAAATGTCTTTATTATTTATTTTTTATGAAAATATGATTGTTATATTATTTAAATAATATATGAAATAATTATTGGAATTATTATAATTACTATTTTATTATATTAATTTTTGTTCAGATTATTAAGTTAATTATTTTAACTTAATTAATAATGTTATCTATGAAAGATAAATCAGATATAGAATTCAAACCCTAAATTTAGATTTTGATCAATTAATGAGAATAATAATATTATATTAAATATAATATTATTTTTCAGTATTATAAAAATATACTGTATGTGTGTATTAATAATAGTTGGTCAATTATGGTGTATAATGTCATAACCCTAATATTAATTTGTTAAACCCTATTTGTTAAAACTCAATTATGAGTTCAAGACTGTGTAGTAATGGTGTTATATGATTTATGTTGTGTATTATTAGATTTAATGTTAAAAAGAGAAAATCCTAATTAATATTTGAAAAACCATAATTACTTAAAACCCTAATTTTAATTAGTGTGTTCTAATTAAAATTTTATTAAACTTTAAACTTAATTTTTCAAATCCTAAAAAATTGTTGGGAAACCTTAAGGTTTAAAATCTAGTGATTAAACCCTAGATTCAAGTATCATGGGCAAGAATACTATTAAAATTAAAAGATAATTGACCAAAATACCCTTTTTGTCCCATTCTTGAATTATAGCAAGCAAATCTTGCCAAATCTTGGCAAGTCACCACCCTAAGCATAGCCATGTGCCTACAAGCTCTGCAATTCAGCCAATCCACCAACCACATTCATTGTATACAAGTTTTATATTAGGATCAAAAGAGAGAAAGTGCATTATTTCCCCTATTTGTTCAATTATACTCATCCAAGACTCTCTCTCTAAAACCTCCGAAATTTAGTAGTGTATCAGTCTATAAATCAAGCCCCACGACTTTCAATAACAGATCAGTAGCCAAGAATCAAGAGTTTGCTCATAGTGAGGTAAAAACCCTAAACAAAATCTGACTTTTGATCTTATGTTAGATGTTAGTTTTTTGTGTTAAATATGTTGTGTGGGGTGTTAATCAATGATATAGGTTGCTAGATATTAGATCCATAACATCTAAAAGCTCGAATTTGATAATTTTCCAAATTTGGAAATTTTTGAAAATGAGGGTCTGACAATAAATGTCAGGTCCCATAGATCTCAGTAGGAAATTTGTTTTTGTTGTTTAAACGTTTGAATATGTAATCTGAAACTTGAATCAAGTCCAGATCGTGTACAGATTGTTAGATATATGTGGTCAAACTCCATTGACCGGCCATGACTGGACGTTTCTGGGTAACCCAGAAACTGCCCAGAACAGCCTGACAACATGTTTATAGCCTCAGATCTTTCAGTTGTTTGTTATTTTGTTACTGTTGTTACATCTAAGTTGAACACTGTTGTTTGTACTTCATGGTTATGCATTTAGATCACTAAAACATCAAGTAGGTGGAACATAATGGACGGTCAAACTAGGTCACTCGGTCACGGATTGAGTTTCTAGAAAACCAAGAAACTATATGGACAAGTTTTTTGACAGCCTTTGACCGAATCATAACTTGTGATCTTGTTATTGTTAAGTTGATATGTTGGTAACCATATGTTCCTTGTCATGTGTACTACATACTTCGACCATACGAACACTTTACTAATGACAAGAACAAATGATTAAATGAGCTTGAAAGTGGCACCATGACACTACCTGGGTTTCTAGGTTATCCAGAAAACTCAGGAACAGTCTGACAGTAAGTTTATGACCCCAGATCTTTCATTATGTTATTGATTTATGTTTGTAGTTATATGTAGCTTGTAGTTTAGTAGATGGACAGTAGATTTATGCTAGTTTAACTCCTAGTCATCAAACGTGTTGATTACAGTGGCTAGTCAAAGTAGGCCAGACGATCACGGCTTATGTTTTCTGGGTAACCCAGAAAACGCAAGATCGTGATCTCTGACATGGTTTGATCAGCTTTGATCGGTTGAATCTATTGTGGTTATACTATTTTTATGTAATGGATATGTTGTCTTAAATGTTGTCTGTCGATGTCTGGATTTTTAGTTGTCCCTTTTCGTTACTTGTTCTTTGGTGTTCTCATTTTAGGTGAGATTTGTTTGAAAAAATAAGTGAAAAGGTCCGACATGTATAATGTCGACGATGGACTATTAAGAGTCGCCAGTTGGTTGTTTATACGGTTGTACCAACACAACCGAGAAAAGGTTTGCACATTGGCCCAGTGATGTGAAACTATTAAACGGATCGGTGAAACCGAGATTCCTTAGGATCTGGGGACTTGATTATGCGGAGGGAAGGTGTCAGGCACCCCTCGACATCCGTGTTACCACGGTGACCGCCACTTTTCAAGCAACTGTTATATGAATGTGTGTGTGTGTGTGGGTCAATGTGCTGTTATTTGGAAGTAGTGTGAGGCCTCATTCGCACCTATATACACAGGGTTTGAATTTATGTAAAAATTAAATTTTAAGTAAGTTATGGCAGTGATGTTTTATAAAAGAGGTTTTTCGAACCCTTGTGCTCAATAGTAATTGAGATCTTTTGCACTTCCATTTTATTAAGTGTTCGGCTTGATTGATTCTATATTCAAGATGCGAAGCACCTATAAGAAAATAATATACAAAATGGTGCCGAACTCCTCGTGGGTATGAAAACCATATGAGGAAATACCGACACCGCAAATAAGTTTACAAGTTGCTTACAGCTGAAAAGGTCCATCACAGGAACCGAATCTAGATTCAGTAGACTGAATCTGTGATCACATGATTCTTAGGCTCACATGATGCCGCAATTGATATAAAAACAGTAAGCAGGTATATATATAAAAGTTATATATATATATATATATATATATATATATATATATATATATATATATATATATATATACAAACATGATCGGCCACCACGAAGCACCTCCATGGGGGATCAGAAATGTAAATAAAGATGTAAAATCCATCAACCGCCACGGAGGAAACTCCAGGCGGGACAAAACGTAAAGAAAGCTGTAAAAGCGATCAACCGCCACGAAGTAAACTCCACACGGGACGAAATGTATGTATATAAATATATATATATATATATATATATATATATATATATATATATATATATATATATATATATATATATATATATATATATATTAAAGTAGTAAACGCACCGGATGTAAAATCCAGGCTATATATAGGAAAGTAAATAAACGCTCCAGACCGAAGTCTAGGCTCATCGAACAGAGTTCGACACACAATTTATATATATAAGTGCATATATATATATATATATATATATATATATATATATATATATAGACTAAAATAAAACCACGGACCGAAGTCCGGGCAAACACACGCAACACGACTCTCAATGTGAAGAAGGGTGTCTGCAAAGATCAAGAGAATTGCTTTAACGTGCGTGAGAAAGCTTACAATGGGCTACCAAATAAGACTTCTATATCTTTAAAGGGATGAATACTCGGCTCCTGTCAGTAAAAAAGTAGCTATATGTGAGCTCACAAGTGTTTAAAATGAGAACACACTCAATGTAGGGTGAGTACAGAGCAAATTTGACAGGGAATCCTCGCCTCTCTTTTTTTCTAAATGGCCACCCCAAGCCCTCTATTTATAGAGGGGGGAGCCGCAGGTGTACCTGCAGCTAGGCCGTACATGTACATGAGGCTTCCCGGGTTGCCACGGGCTTCACAGGTCCTGCCGTCTCGAAGTACGTGCACGCATGCAACGTGATGTCCGCTAGAACTTTTAGAATTGCAATCTGGGCATCCGACTGTGGTATGTAAGACCTATTTCGGATCGCCGCTGTCGAGAGTTATGCAATGACATAGGATTAGAGGCTGTACGAAGTCAGGAAGATGGGACGATGCCCTCCGGTCTTCAAGTTTCAAATTCTATTCGTTACCCTGAGTAATAGTCATTCGGGATTGATTTTCCTTGATTCTTGTGGGACATTGCTGTGTAGATATGTATGTATGGAATTTTAAGACGGTACATTGTGGCGTCATTGTGGCAAGATGACGACTTTGCCCCTCACTGGGGTTATCTCCGATTTGGGCTGATAAAGCAGACGTTGTTTAGGGTTATCGCTGAGATTGGACTGCTGCAAGTGTTAAAGGTCCTCAGTGTCATCTTTGAGGTGTGCCTGTCTTCCCGGGGTTATGTCCGGGTTTTGTACTGAGTTCCTCGGTGTTAGCGCCGAGGTTGAAGATGATTGCATGCATTTGAAACAAGCATTTTCGGGGTTATCTCCGGAACTGCAACTTCCTTCCTTGGGGTTATCAGCAAGGTTGGTAAATGCTACTCCCAGTGTTGGGACTGAGACAGAATATCTCGGGGTTATCTCTGAGATGAATCAGTCTTCTCCAGTGGAATTTTCGGTATTAGAATTGCATACCTCGGGGTTATATCCGAGTTGGAACTGTTATTCCCGGTGTGTGTTTTGGGGTTGAGACTGAACTTCTGGTAGTATCCGGACTGGATGTGAGCTATCTTCCAGGGTTATCTCTGAAAGAAAAATCTGCCCTCCTGCAATGTCAGTAACAGGTGTGCAGAAAATTTTGAGTGTCTACATTGTCTACACACTGAAAGTCTTAAATCAGAAAACCATCAACAGGATTGAAAGTTGTGGAAGCCCAAAAGGGACTGCTCGAACTGTTCTTCATTTCTGGGTAACCCATAAATGAAGAATATCTCCGACAGCCACTTTGCATGCATAGATCTACTTAGTGTGATGATGTTTGGCCATGTTTGTTGTTTCATCATGTAGTATTGGACTAAACCTACAAGATATGACTAAAATCATGCCTAGAAAAATCATGATCAGATCATTTCACTTGGTCAAACATGCTACCTCGTTAACTGGCTATGATTGTTCTTGATCCTCAAGAACACCTAAGGCGACAAATTTTATCACCAAAGGCTTTAGCGACAGACTTATTAGTTTTAATTAATTTAATTTCTAAAAATCATTTAAAAATAGTAAATATATTCTGAAAATTCCAAAAATAGTTTTGAAATTTATTTTAAGTTATAAAAATTAACTTTTAATAATTTGACATATTTTCCATAAATATTAGTATTTATTTAAATAATATTGATATTTAAATTATTTAATCAATACATTAAATAAATTAATTAAACATAATATTATGCTATTAAAAATCATTTTTAAATGATAATAAATATTTAATAATATTTTAAGTTATAAAACATAAATTTTAATATTTTAAGATAAGTTTTATTAATTATTTAATACTAATGATATTAGATTTATTTAGTAATTATAATAAATAAATTAATTAAAAATGATTTAAATATTATAAAAATTATTTTAAATAAAAATAAATAGTTTAAAAATATTTTAAGTTATAAAATATAAGTTTTGATATTTAAAGGTAAATTTTATTAATAATTTAATATTAATGATATTAGTTTTATTTAATAATTATATTAAATAAATAATTTAAAAATAGTTTTATTGATTTAAAAATCATTTAAAAAGGAAATAAATGAATTAAAAATATTTTTAAGTTATAATAAATGACTTTTAATATTTTGATAAATAATAAATTTATATTCTAATATTAATGGTAATTATTTAAAAATAATTTTAAATGTTTCAAGAAACATTTAAGGGTAATATTAATGTTTTAAAAATATTTTTAGTTATTATAAATAACTTTAATATTTTGACAATGGTTTCATTAATAATTTAATATTAATTAAATATTAATGATAATAGAATTATCTAATATTTAAATCATTTAATAATGATTTCAGTGTTTAAAAATTCATGATAAATTATAATAATTATTTAAAAATTATTATAAGGCTATGAAAAATAATATCACTGATATTTAAAATATCTAAACGAATATTGAACTACACGATAGAGTCTTAGACTCGATAATTACCCGATAAAGCCGTCGATACACCGAAATGTTTCAGAAATTGATTTGGACGTAGACAATTTGATTAGATACGTATTTGTTTTGTGATGCAATTGTAAGGTTTGTAATATTCATGAACGCAATTAAATTGCACAAAATAAGCGGAAGCATGGAAAAATCAGAGTTTAAAATTTTACAAACCATATACCCGGATCATCCTTTATGTATAATTATTAATTAAACGAAAACTTAAAGAACAAGAATCATACCCTTGAAGATTCAAGCTTCCTCAGGTACAAGTTCACCTGAAAATCCTTTTTGCGTTCAACTTGAATCCACCGAGTTTGGTTCCTTCCTTTGATCAATGTTAGCCACCCAAGTGTTTGGCCTCTAGAGGTGATCCACCAAGTGAAAGATACTTGGTTAACTCTCGAATCGCTACTCCGTTAACTCAGCTGACTCGAAAAGATACAAAATTCGTATGGATCAAGGAATGCGAGAAAAGTTTCTAAGAGCTAAAGAGGAGACTCATTTCGGCACATGTTCTAACAATACCATCTGGTTCGGATGGATTTGTTATCTACAGCGATGCTTTAGGAAAAGGGTTAGGATGTGTTCTCATGTAACATGGGAAAGTCATAGCCTATGCAACATAGAAATATGAGACGAATTATACTATTCATGAACTAAAGTTGGCAGCAGTCGTTTTTGCGTTGAAAATCTGAAGGCACTACTTGTATGGGGAGAAAGTGGAGATTTATACGGATCATAAAAGCCTCAAATATTTTTTCACCCAAAAGGAACTCAACATACGGCAACGACGTTGGCTCGAGCTGTTGAAAGATTACGATCATACCATCCAATACTATCCTAGAAAAGTAAACGTAGTAGTTAACGCATTGAGTAGAAGATTATATGCGGGTACAAGTGCGATATTGTCAACACAAAGGCCCATTTTGTATGACTTGCAAAGGATGGAGATAGAGGTAAAGGCTCCAAGTACCCACATGATGATATCAAATATACGAGTAGAACTGACTTTAATCGATAAAGTTAAAACTACTCAAGCTACGGGTCTGGAGCTGATGCGTATGAAGAAGAAAATGCAAGAAGGTGCTATTCCAGAAGCAAGAATCGATGAAGAAGGAATACTACGAGTCCACTCCAAACTTTTTGTTCCTAACGATTCTGACTTGAAGTATTGAATCGTGATGGAGGCAACACACCGTTTGCAATCCATATTGGGAGTACCAAAATGTACCATGATCTTTGACATACATTTTAGTGGAGCAATATGAAGAGAGAGATCGTGGAGTTTATCTCGAGGTGTTTAACTTATTAACGATTAAAGGCGGAGTATCAAGTGCCAAAGGGTTCATTACAACCACTTGAGATTCTGAAATGGAAGTGGGAAAAAATTACTATGGATTTCGTTACGGGTCTTCCCAAAGTTTCTCAAGGCATAGATGCGATTTGGGTTATTGTTGATAGATTAACCAAGTCTGCTCATTTCTTGCCTATACGTGAGACTTATTCCCTTGAACGTCTTGCTCGTATGTACGTGGATGAGATTGTGAGATTGCATGGCATGTCAGTATCCATAGTTTCGGATTGTGACCCAAGATTCACTTCATAATTTTGGGTTAGCTTGTAGAAAGCTATGGGCACGGATTTACGATTCAGTTCGGCATACCATCCTCAAACGGACGAGCAATCGGAAAGGACTATTCAAACCCTTGAAGATCTATTATGACTCTGTGTCCTAGATTTCAAAGGAAATTGGGATAAGTACTTGCCATTAGTGGAATTCTCCTATAACAACAGTTATCAAGCAAGTATAGGCATAGCTCCATCCGAGGCGTTGTATGGAAAAAAATGTCATTCTCCAGTATGTTGGGACGAGGTAGGTGAAGCAACGTTGTTGGGACCAGAACTGGTACCCATGACTACGGAAAAGATCCAAAAGATTCGACAACGTATACAAACGGCACATGATCGACAAAAGAGTTATGTGGATCTTCATCAAAAGGACGTGGAATTCAATATTGGAGATCATATACTATTACGTATTGCTCCATGGAAGGGAGTTACAAGATTCGGAAAGAAAGGAAAGCTCAATCCACGATTTATTGGTCCATTTGAGATTCTTGACCGAATAGGAAATGTGGCCTATAAACTCGGATTAGCTCCAAAAATGTCTCGTGTTCATAATGTTTTTCACATATGTATGCTTCGTAAATATGTGAAAGACCCGAACCACATAATTAAGTTAGAACTAGATGAGATAGTTGAAGATTTAACGTACGAGGATGTTCCTGTTAAGATATTGGATAGGAAAGGGCATGTCCTACGCACCAAGGTTATACTGAAAGTAGTATGCATGCATAAAGCATATACTTTATAATCGATCTTATTTATTTATTAATAAAAGAATTATTTATTAAAGGCATTTATTATCTACATGGTGCTGTTTTAATAATATGTGATAAATCCATAGTTTTAAGCAATACTTTTAGAATCATGATGAGATCATGCTAATGAGATCTAAATTCTTAGATAGCTTAAACTAAAATGTTCCCAATCAATGGATTACTAAAAAGGGGATTAGTGAATCCAGATAGATTGGTACGTATCTTACTTGCTCATTGAATGAGGATGATTGATCTCATGATCATTTGTGTGGAGACACTAAAACAAGTATGTAGGTGCTTGTTATAGAATAAGTTCACTGAACGCGACTCGCTAAGGAATACCTAATGGAGTTTTACTTACCTGTCAATATAAATTCATGTAGTGATAGTAGTACAAATGATCCTTAGACTTGAGATCATCATTGTATCTTATATATAATGAATTATTCTTTAACTTATTCCTTAAGACTCTTAGAGTATATCAAAGGCTATGCTTGGGTGTAATAAGTTATATATGAAGATAATAAATGATCAATAAAGAATCTACCACTTCTAGTAAAATAAGAGAAATGTCATATGTGATTCGATAAATGACAACCCAGGAATCCTTGGCCAAGGTGGAATGAAATTAAAAAGTAGTTTATAATTTGCATTCATTAGAAGTTGTGCATTTAGGAATCGAAATACATATAATTAAATAAAATAAGACTTGATAGTAATTCCATGTCTTATATTTAATTGGAACATTATATGGTAGAAGGATTGAATTATACGGTAACTATTAACTCAAAGGTTCTTTTATGATTAATGTTAAAATCTATATTATCTGAAAAGTCGTTGATCGCTAGGGAGGCTTATCCCTATTGTAAAATAAATATTATTTATTTAAATAAATTAATCGTTTAATTTATTTATTTAAATAAGATTAGAATTGTTCTAATTGATTTATTCACAACCGGTTTAATATGGAGAACCTAAAGGGTCACACCATAAAAGGAAGAATAATTATTTAAGAAGTTTATGGCATAATCGTAATAATATGTTAAGTATATTTAATTTAGTCTATGGTGATAGAATAAATTACAAAGCTAAATATTTATTATTTAATATTTTAGAAATTTTAAATATAAATTAATAAGAGGAGTCTTATTAATATTATTACAATTATTATTATTTTAATTTCTAAAAGAGTTTAGGAATTAATTTAATATAAGTACTCTCATTTATTCCTAATAAGATTAGGGAGCCCAACTAATTAAAGGAGTTTAATTAAATAAATAATACCTTATTTTAATTAAATAGGATTACCTGATATCTTTATAAAATGAGTCTTATATCAGATATCGGATATACGTAATTCCAAGAGTTGGAGAGTACGCCCCTTTTTCTATAGAGATAGGAAAAACTAGGGTTTGAGCTAATATACCCTTCTTCTTAAAAATTCTTCTCCCTTGGTGGATCACCTCTAGAGGCCATACACTTGGGTGGCTTACGTTGATTAAAGGAAGGAATCTACCCGAAGATTCAAAGATATCGCGGAGAAGTAGGAGGTGAACTCGTACCTGAGGAAGCTTGTTTCTACAAGGATATGATTTCATAATTTCTTATTCTTCGTTCAATTAATAATATGCATAAAGGATGATCCGGGTAATTGGTTTGTGAAAAAATTTAAAATCTGATTTTATTTTGCTTCCGCTAATTTTTGTAATTTGATTTCTACTTTGATTTTCACAAAACCTAACAGTGGTATCAAGAGCCAAACTTTATGCGAATTATTAATTATTTCGATTCCATATATATATATATATATATGGGTATGTATTTTGAATAATTTATTAGGCATAATTTGATGTATAAAATTATTATTTTATGAGAAAAAAAAATTCACGAAACCAAATTTTGAAAATCGTTTTTTTTTGGCTGAACCGTTATCAGATTTGCGAAAGTCGTTGCGTACTAAATTTTTTTTTTCTCGTCTTTACTTGTCTTTTTCCGCGTGATTGTTATTATATAATATTATACAAGGGATGCAGCGAAATCGTGTGTTTGAAAAACAGTTTCAGCGAAATCATGTCTTTTTCATGTATTATTATATATTATATATTATATAACCATAGCACATGTCCAAGATTAGTTTTCATGGTACTGGTGCTTCACGTGTAATAGGACTATTTATATATATATATCTTAATAATTTTATAATTAAAATAAAGAGTTTATTTTAATCTTGAAATTGGATTTCACGCGACATAAAATTGCCCATTAAATGATATTCATATATATATGGAATGATTTTATTTATTGATACATATGATGATATGTATGATAATAAATGGGATTGATTATGGACTATTGACCAATGTGATTGGATTTATTTTAGTTGGACGTTTGAATGAATGAGTTTTATTAAATGGGGTCTGCGTACCTCGTCCTTTCTGGTCTTCTTCTTGATGTAAATTCTATCTCTCTCCTATGTACTTCCCCTTGACTGCTGATCAAGGTTTCTATTTAAATAAAATAGTTTAATTGTATAGGATTAGTTAGAATTTTTATCGAAAAATCGGAGATCAAGGAGCAAGGAGAGCTTGAAGACCCGTTTGTAATGGAGCCCGAGTTTAAATGTAATAGTTACATTTAAATATTTATTCTTGCACCCTAGGATTTGACCTTTTGGTTCACTTGGTGGCTCTAGTGAACCAAACTAGAATAAAAATCCATAATCAATCCGGGTAGAATATAGTATTCTATATGTCCATGCTAGTATTATATATATTATATATTATGCAAACATGGTTTGCATGTTTAATAATATGACGCGTATTTTATATATATATTTGCATGCGCGCTAAACAAGATGAGACAAATAATAACAAATCCCTCAAAGTTTTTATATATTAAGTCTTAAGCGTTCAAAGATATTTAGAATATCGAACGTCACCTTCCAGCATGATAAAATTAATAGAGTATTAAATATTTAATATGAGTTTGTTGTGTCACCACAAGGCAAGTATTAAATATTTAATATGCTAATTTATCACATTTGATGCTTATAAAGAAAATTGAATAATATTATTTTGTTGTGTCACCACAAGGACAATATTTTTCTTTTTTGAATATATGGAAGTGATAGGTTGGACTTAACTTAGATAAATTTGATTCGGATGTGCCACCACTTGATCAAAATAATCTAAGAGGCAAAAACAAGGAGTTACATGATGATGTAATTGACAAGGAGTTGTCTACGTATTTATTTATATATAGTTTGTTGTGTCACCACAAGGCTATATATATTTAAAATTGGATCCTTATTCTCACTAGCAAAAACTTTAATTAGATTTTGCCGAACTATATAAATGAGGGTAATATAGTTTGATGAAAATAGTGGGAGATACCAATATAAAATAAGACCTAATTTATTTTGGTAATTAATTAAGTGAATGTTTGCTAAAATATTATCTTTTTACATGCAGAATTTTGAAAATATCACATTCACTAATTTCACTGCGTAGCATACTTGATGCTAACAAACTGACCGGACCGAATTACACAGACTGGTTAAGGAATCTGAGAATTGTTCTCACTACTGAAAAGATTTTTTATGTCCTAAATTCGTCTGTACCTGCAAAAGTTGCAGAAACAGCCTCTGAGGAAGAGATTGCTACTTTTAAACAGTCGGAAGATGATGAATCAGTGGCTCAATGCATCATGCTCGCATCCATGAGTAACGAGCTTCAGCGTCAGCATGAAAACATGCATGCTCCTCCTATACTACTGCACCTGCAAGAGCTGTATGGTGAGCAAAGTAGGACTGTTAGATATGAGATATCTAAGCAGCTCTTCCGATCTCGGATGACCGAGGGTACTACTGTTGAGACTCATGTCCTAAAGATGATTAATTTGATTGAACGTCTTGGAGAGCTTGGGTTCGTCAAAGATGGGGAGTTGAGTCAAGATTTTATCTTGCAGTCACTCTCTGACACCTTCTCATAATTTCTTGTGAATTTTCACATGAATAAGTTGGACATCAGCTTGCCTGAGTTACTTAACATGTTGAAAACTGCTGAAGGTCACTTCCCATCCAAGAAGAACCATGTCTTACTAGTGGATGATTCTTCCAAGAAAAGGAAGAGGCCAAATGTATCTTCTGAAAAGAAGAAATCCAAGAAGGTTAAGGGAAAGGCAAAAGTGAAGGATCAAAAGAAACCTGATCCAGCTGTAAAGGAATTTGCTTCCATTGCAACAAGCTGGGTCACTGGAAGAGGAACTGCAAGGATTATCTTGCGGAACAAAAGCAAAAGAAGCTTGGAGAAGCTTCAAATCCTAATCATGGTTTGTTTATTATTGAAATTAATTTTTCTAAAAGTCAATCTTCTACTTGGGTATTGGATACCGGCTGTGGTTCTCACATATGTAATAATATGCAGGGACTCGTCAGAAGTAGAAAGCTGAGCAAGGATGAGGTCGTCCTACGAGTGGGAAATGAAGCAAAGGTTGCTGCATTAGCTGTAGGGACTTATTCTTTAGCACTGCCTACGGGCAAGTTCATTAATTTAAATAATTGTTATTTTATTCCAAATATCATTAGAAACATTATTTCTATCTCTGTTTTGGATATGGATGGTTTTAATATTATAATAAAGAACAACAGTTGTTCTGTTTATAATGATAATGTTTTATATGGTGTTGGTAATTTGCGAAATGGACTTTATATACTTGACTTGCATGAAAATATACTTCAAATTGAACAAACTATGAAAAGGAAAAGAGATGATGTTAATTATACCTTCATGTGGCACTGTAGACTCGGTCATATTAATGAAATAAGATTATCCAAGTTGCATAAAGATGGGCTCCTAGAGCTATCAGATTATGAATCATATCCCACTTTTGAATCTTGTCTCATGGGCAAAATGACTAAATCTCCTTTTAGTGGAAAAGGAGAAAGAGTTACAGAGTTATTAGCATTGGTACACACAGATGTATGTGGACCTATGACAACGATTGCACGAGGAGGGTATTCTTATTTTATTACATTCACTGACGACCACTCAAGATTTGGATATGTGTATTTAATGAAATACAAATATGAGTCATTTGAAAAGTTCAAAGAGTTCAGAAGTGAAGTAGAGAAGCAAACTGGTAAGAGTATTAAGATTCTTCGATCTGATCGATGAGGAGAATACTTAAGTGGTGAGTTTCTCAATTATCTCAAAGAAAATGGTATAATCTCACAATGGACTCCACCATGGACGCCACAGATGAATGGTGTATCTGAAAGGAGAAATCGAACATTGTTGGACATGGTTCGATCCATGATGAGCTTTACCGACCTTCCAGTTTCCTTATTGGGATATGCCCTAGAATCGGCTGCATACCTACTCAACAAGGTACCTACAAAATCCGTCCCCAAGACCCCATACGAGTTATGGACAGGGAGGAAATCAAATCTTAAGCATGTTAAGACTCGGGGTTGTCCAACTTATGTCAAAAAGTTTGAAAACGATAAGCTACAGACTAGATCTGACAAATGTAGATTTGTGGGATACCTTAAAGAAACTTTGGGGTATTATTTCTATCATCCAACTGATCAAAAGGTGTTTGTTGCGAAACATGCTGCCTTCTTGGAAAAGGAGTTTATCCTTGAAGGGGTCAGTCGGAGTAAGATATATCTTGAAGAGGTTCAAGAACCGCAAAATACTACAGATCAAAGTAAGGTACCTAACCAAGTAGAGATTCCTTCTATACCACACCCTGTTCGTAAATCTGGAAGAGTACCAAAGATACCTGAGAGGTATGGACTTGTCATAGAGGATGACGATGAGGTACGCATCATAGATGATGATGATCCATTGAATTACGAACAGGCTATGAGTAATAAAGACTCAGAGAAGTGGCAAGAAGCCATGAAATCTGAGATGGACTCCATGTATGAAAACCAAGTATGGACTTTGGTTTCACCACCTGAAGGCATTAAGCCTATTGGGTGTAAATGGGATTTTAAAAGAAAGATTGGAGCAGACGGCAAGGTAGAGACCTATAAGGCCCGACTAGTCGCAAAAGGTTTCAAACAAAGACAAGGAGTTGACTAAGACGAAACCTTCTCACCAGTAGCAATGCTCAAGTCCATTCTGATTTTGCTTGCGATTACAGCTTACCATGACTACGAAATTTGGCAGATGGACGTGAAAACGACCTTCCTCAATAGGAAACTTGAGGAGGATGTGTATATGACACAGCCAAAGGGATTTGTTTCAAAGGTTGGAACAAATCAAGTCTGTAAGCTACAACGATCTATTTATGGATTGAAGTAGGATTCTCGTAGGTGGAACATCCATTTTGATGAGACAATCAAAGAGTTTGATTTTATCAAAAATAAGGATGAACCATGTGTGTATAAGAAGGTTAGTGGGAGCGCTGTTTCATTCCTCGTATTATATGTTTGATGATATATTACTGATATGGAATGATATTCATATGCTACAATCAATTAAAATCTGGTTATCTAAACACTTCTCCATGAAGGACTTGGGGGAAGCATCCTATATTTTGGGAATAAAGATCTATAGAGATAGATCTAAAAGGATGCTTGGCTTGTCCCAATGAACGTATATTGACTCGATGCTAAATAGGTTTAGCATGGAAGATTCCAAAAGAGGTTTCATACCGATGAGCCATGGAATACATCTCTCTAAGAAACAGGCGCCAAAGACATCTGAGGAGAGAGACCGTATGAGTAAGATTCCTTATGCTTCATCAATAGGATCTATCATGTACGGTATGATATGTACTAGACCAGATGTCGCTCATGCACTTAGTGTAACAAGCAGATATCAGTCGAATCCAGGAGAAGAACACTGGAAGGCAGTGAAAAATATCCTAAAGTACTTAAGAAGAACTAAAGATGTATTTCTTGTCTACGGTGGGTCTGAATTGAAACTAGAGGGCTTCACAGACTCAAGTTTTCAAACGAACCAAGATGACAGTAAATCCATTTTGGGGTATGTGTTTACCTTAAACGGTGGCGCAGTGAGTTGGAAGAGTTCCAAACAGCAAACAGTTACTGATTCAGTGACAGAGGCAGAGTACATAGCTGCAAGTGAAGCTGCAAAGGAAGCTGTTTGGATGAAAAAGATCATTACCGAACTTGGTGTGGTTCCTAGCACTACAGGACCAGTGCCTTTATTCTCTGACAACACTAGAGCTGTTGCACATGCTAAGGAACCCAGGTCTCATCAGAAATCTAAACACGTATTGCGACAATTTCATTTGATTAGAGAGATCATTGAAAGAGGAGACGTCACCCTGGAGCGTGTGGACTCTCAAGACAATATTGCAGATCAATTTACTAAAGCGTTAACACAACAGCAGTTTGATCGTCACTTAGAGAAGATGGGTATGTGATACCACGGTGATTAGCTATCTTATTTATTTATTAATAAAAGAATTATTTATTAAAGGCATTTATTATCTATACGGTGTTGTTTTAATAATATGTGATAAACCCATAGTTTTAAGCAATGCTTTTAGAATCATGATGAGATCATGCTAATGAGATCTAAATTCTTAGATAGCTTAAACTAAAATGTTCCCAATCAATGGATTACTTAAAAGGGGATTAGTGAATCCGGATAGATTGGTACGTACGTTGCTTGCTCATTGGATGAGGATGATTGATCTCATGATCATTTATGTGGAGACACTAAAGCAAGTATGTAGGTGCTTATTAGAAAATTACTGTTCAATATTTTATTTTATTAGTTCAATAATTGCTGCGTTGATATTTTATATTATTATTGTTTCAATGATTGTCACAGCACAGTACCTCCATTATCAGATCTATAATTTATATTATTTGAATAATATTATTAGATAGCATTATTAATAATGTCTAAGGAAGTTCTGTCTAAGGAGAGGTTTGGTCACCTAATTGCGCGCCAGTAAGGAGAAATCCTTATCGGAAAGCCCCCTCTTTCTTGGGAACGACCTGGTTGTCATAATTGTGATTCTGTAATATTATTTGTGACTAATTAATTATTGATTTATATGATAAGAACATATTTGTTTTTATGTGGATATAAATGAAGGACTTAATTTTGAGGTGTTTTAACAGTATTTTGTCGGAATGGAGGTTTTAAAAATCAAAACAATGTTCTTAAAGCTCTATTGCGTGAGTTATAATTTTAATCCGACCGTTGGATCGTTGTGATTTTTGGATATGTTATACATATATAAGTTGAGTATATGTCCACAAATTTTGAACCGTTAAAAATTAACGTATGATTTGTTCTGAATTTTATGAGGTATTGAAAATCATCCGTTTGTGGATTTCAGATATTTTTGGTTTGAAATTTGGAAAAACTTAGAGCTACAAAGTTGTAGAGAATTCAATTTCGTGTGGAATGGACATGAGATTTGAATTTTTCTGATAGAAGGGCTATTTTATATGAATTATTGAAGTTACTAAATATTTAGAATATTTTAAAAATTTCTAGAATTGGTGGGCCCCACTTTTGGTTGGTGAGAAATGTGTTAAAATTTTATTTCAAAAGTGGTGGGCGATAATAGTAGCAGGTAAAGCCACCAGGTAGCAGGTTAAGTCTGCTTCGACGTTCTAATATTTTTCTATAAATGGGGTGCTGAGTTAGAATTGAAAATCACACCAGAAACAAATTTTCTATCTCTATATATATTATCGAGCGTATTTTGTGAGTATTTAGATACTTTGAGAGTTTCTATTCAGTACAAGTTTCCTTCGACTTACATCTGATATTCCGATCAGAAGTACTGTTCTTTTGAGGTAAGAGATGTTATTTTCTTCTTATATGATATTATTTTCTTCAATATCATTATGCCAAATTATTGATATAAGTTTTATTGTGGAATTTCTACCTTTTTATGTCAGGTTACTATTCACGTATATGACACTATTCACAAATACGATACTATTCACCGAAAAATAAAATTTTCTCATTTTCGTCCCACATGTTTAGTATGGTTACTATCTTTGATTATATCCATATTTTGATCGTCATTCTTGAATTTTACTCCATTATGGTTTATTATGGAGTATTTATAAACTTGAATTATCTAAAGTACGAATCTCTAAACTTTTTCCTTTTATCCTACTAGATTAGTTCTCTAAAATATTTTTCATCATCCTAAGTCCTTAATGCTGATACTTGATGAATATCTTTGGCCTATAGTGCAAAGATGAACAGGTGTTGAGATGAACATGACCAACTGGTGATACAAATAAATATCTTTGGCCCGTAGTGCAAAGATGAATATTTGATTCAAGATGTATATTGATTGATGTTACAGGGGTAAAATATTGATGATGGACTTTTAAATTCATAGATGATAGTAGATTTCATTCTCTACTTAACTCTTCTAATGAATTGTTGTTTCTACTGCAGTTGTTGATCTAAAACTTGTTGTCTATTATATTTTATCAAATTTTTCTCTGTTGAAGACTAATGATAATTTTTTCATATTATCTTAGTTATAATATTCTTTAATGGGCTAGTTGAGCTCACCCTTTTCCTTTTTGTTCCATTTTTCTTCTCAAGAGGTAAGAATATAGCAGAAACTAGCAGGGGTATGGAGTGATGGTTCTAGAAAGTTATTTTAGCAGTCCTCACTATTTTTGTAAAATAGTGTATCAATAATTATAATGAGGACTCCTTTTGAGTTTTAATACTATATATTAGACAATATTTGTATTTAAACTCACAGTTTATGTGTTGTGGTATTTTGCACGATAATTGTAGTAATAAAGTTATATTTATTTTTGTACCATGTATTTGGCGACTCAGAATGGGTGATGCATACCTATTTTTGGGGCATCACAGTTGGTATCAGAGCCAGGTTATATGGTCTCTGGCGGAGATCGGGGAATATAACTAGGAGGGGAGAGACGAGTAAATCCTTCGCTAGTGTGTCCTCCCTAAGCTTATTTGTTGGTCGGTCATAATATAGGGATATTATAAGACATGTTAATTTATTTAATTAACCCTTATTTTATGGCAGTTTTTTAAGAATGGCAGCTGAGAACGTTGACAATGGAGTGTATGAGATTGTGGAACAACCTTCAATCACTAACCAGGAGAACGTGCAACAGGAAGGCAATACTCCTCCTGTAAACAACACGACCGAACAAACGATGAATGATGGAATGTTTAGAAGCTTTTTGTAGTTCATGAAAAATCAGACGAGGGAGACTTGTGTACAAAATACGGGTGGAAATGAAAGTAACGCGCGGTTTGTCACAACCAAGCAGTTTAAAGAGTTGGGGCCTCCAGAATTCTGGGGAAAGCCGGATTCGATTAAGGCGGAAATGTGGGTCAAGCAAATTACCAAGATATTTGATGTCTTGGGCTGCACGGAGGAACAAAAGGTTCTATTCGCCACCTTTATGTTCCGTGGTGAGGCAGATTACTGGTGGGAATCTGTGAAGCGTACCCAGCCTGCCGCACTCAGCATATCTTGGGAAACATTTCGAAAGATGTTCAATGATAAGTACTTTCCTAAAAGTATTCGTCATATGAAGAAGGAAGAGTTTATCAGACTATAACAAAATAACATAACCGTGTCTCAGTACAAGGCGAAGTTCGCAGAGTTATCCAGGTTTACACCTCATTTGGTAGAGAATGAGGAACGAATGACACAGATGTTTCTAAGAGGTCTAAAACCCGAGATTCGACAATATCTTATCTCTCATAAATTTTCTTTATATTCAGATGTTGTAAATAGGGCTCAATTATTAGAGCGAGATAATGAGTATGTTCAACCGAGGGACCACAACCAGGGTCATACCGGTGACAGCAGTCATCGGAGCGATGAGAACCAGCGCAAAGGAAAAAATACAGATAAAAGTGGTAACTGGGTGGTAATCGTGGCCGTGATAACAGGAGAGGTGAGTCAAGTGGAAATTTTAAAAAGAGGAGATTAAACAGTGATGGGAAGACATCAGTAACAACACCAACACCAACAATAAATTCTAGTGGAGGAGAATGACCGCCAGTTAGATACTACAGATGCGGAGATGAGGGACACATAAGTCCAAACTTTTCACAGCCTTCCAAGGTGTGTTTTCAGTTGTGGAAAAGACGGTCATATAGCCCGGTTTTGTCCAATAGCGAAGTCAAGTCCAACTGGGACGACGGCACCAAAGGCGACTACGAACAAAATAAAGTCGGTGGTTCAAGGGAGGGCGTTTGTCGTGACTGGCCAAAACGCGAGAAACCTGAATGAGGTGATCACGGGTAAGCTAATCTTGAACTCTTGCGAAGTTTATACCTTACTAGATACCGGTTCTACCCATTCTTTTATCTCCCCTGCTTGTGCTCAACGTTTAAACTTGACTTTAGAGAAATTAGACTTTGACTTATCTGTGGAGACTCCGTCAGGAGAAATTTTTATTACATCCACTGTGTATAAATCTTGCTTGATCCAAGTGGGCACAATCACATTACCTGTCGATCTAATTTCTTTGAAAATACTTGCATTTGATGTGATTTTAGGGATTGATTGGTTAAATATTCATCATGCCAAAATTGATTGTTTTCGTAAGGTTGTTAGTTTTCATATTCCTAACCAACCTGTTATGCGAATTCAAGCTACCAAACCACTAAAATCAATCACTGTCATATCAAGCCATAAATCTATTCGTTTATTGAAAAATGGATGTCAAGCTTTCTTAGCCCATGTCACGGACTTGAACAAAAACACGTCAGATTTGAATAATATTTCTATTGTTAGTGAATTTCCTGACGTATTTCTTGAAGAACTTCTCGGTCTACCCCCAGAACGTGAAGTTGAATTCATTATTGACCTTGAACCTGGTACAAAGCTCATTTCTAAAACCCCATATCGAATGGCTCCTATTGAACTTCAGGAGTTAAAAGTCCAACTACAGGAATTGTTAGATATTGGTTTCATTCGTCCTAGTACATCTCCTTGGGGTGCTCCTGTTTTATTCGTAAAGAAGAAAGATAGGATTATGCGACTTTGTATCGACTATTGGGAATTGAACCATGTCACCGTCAAAAATAGGTATCCGCTACCTCGCATTGATGACATGTTCGACCAGTTGCAAGGAGCACAATTCTTTTCAAAGATTGATCTTCATTATGGATATCATCAGCTGAAGATTATAACTGAGGATATTCTGAAGACTACCTTCAGAACTCGGTACGGACATTATGAATTCTTAGTCATGTCTTTTGGATTGACTAATGCTCCTGCTGCTTTCATGGATATGATGAACCGTGTATTCAAAGAATATTTGGATCAGTTCGTTGTTGTCTTTATTGATGACATCCTCATCTATTCCAAAAGCCGTGAAGATCATGAGCAACATTTGAAGCTGGTACTCCAAAGGCTTCGCGATAACGAGCTATATGCCAAGCTGAAGAAATGCGAGTTCTGGCTTAAGGAAGTAGCATTCCTTGGGCACGTGGTGTCAAAACATGGAGTATCTGTTGACCCGGTGAAGATTGAAGCCATATAAAGTTGGGAGCAACCGAAGTCAGTGACCAAAGTACATAGTTTTATGGGCTTAGCTAGTTATTATCGAAGATTTGTGGAAGGATTTTCTCGAATTGCTACTCCGTTAAGTAAGCTAACTCGAAAAGATATAAAATTCGTATGGAGCGAGAAATGCAAGAAAAGTTTCCAAGAGCTTAAGAGGAGACTCATTTCGGCACCTGTTCTAACAATACCATCTGGTTCGGATGGATTTGTTATCTACAGCGATGCTTCAGGCAAAAGGTTAGGATGTGTTCTCATGCAACATGGGAAAGTCATAGCCTATGCAACATAGTTATATGAGAGAAATTATCCTACTCATGGTCTAGAGTTGGTAGTAGTCGTTTTCGCCTTGAAAATCTGGAGGCACTACCTGTATGGGGAGAAAGTGGAGATTTATACGGATCATAAAAGCCACAAATATTTTTTCATCCAAAAGGAACTCAACATGCGGCAACGACGTTGGCTCGAGCTGTTGAAAGATTACAATCATACCATCCAATACCATCCTGGAAAAGAAAACGTAGTAGTTGACGTATTGAGTAGAAGATTATATGCGGGTACAAGTGCGATATTGTCAACGCAAATGCCCATTTTGTATGACTTGCAAAGGATGGAGATAGAGGTAAAGGCTCCAAGTACCCACATGATGATATCAAATATACGAGTAGAACCGAATTTAATTGATAAAGTTAAAACTGCTCAAGCTACGGACCTGGAGGTGATGCGTATGAATATGAATGTGCAAGAAGGTGCTATTCTAGAAGCAAGAATCGATGAAGAAGGAATACTACGAGTCTACTCCAGATTTTGTGTTCCTAATGATTCTGACTTGAAGTATAGAATCGTGATGGAGGCACACAATACACCGTTTGTAATCCATCCTGGGAGTACCAAAATGTATCATGATCTTCGACATACATTTTGGTGGAGTAATATTAAGAAAGGGATCGCAGAGTTTATCTCGAGGTGTTTAACTTGTCAACGAGTAAAGGCAGAGCATCACATGCCAAAGGGTTCATTGCAACTACTTGAGATTCTGAAATGGAAGTGGGAACACATTACCATGGATTTCGTTACGGGTCTTCCCAAAGCTTCTCAAGGCATAGATGCGATTTGGGTTACTGTTGATAGATTAACCAAGTCTGCTTATTTCTTGCCTATACGTGAGACTTATTCCCTTGAACGTCTTGCTCGTATGTACGTGAATGAGATTATGAGATTGCATGGCATGTCAGTATCCATAGTTTTGGATTGTGACCCAAGATTCACTTCACGATTTTGGTTAGCATGTAGAAAGCTATGGGCACGGATTTACAATTCAGTTCGGCATACTATCCTCAAACGGACAAGTAATCGGAAAGGACTATTCGAACCCTTGAAGATCTATTAAGACTCTGTGTCCTAGATTTTAAAGGAAGTTGGGATAAGTACTTGCCATTGGTGGAATTCTCCTACAACAACAGTTATCAAGCAAGTATAGGCATGGCTCCATTCGAGGCGTTGTATGGAAGAAAATGTCCTTCTCTAGTATGCTGGGATGAGGTAGGTGAAGCAACGTTGTTGGGACCAGAACTGGTACGCATGACTACGAAAAAGATCCAAACGATTCGATAGCATATACAAACGACACATGATCGATAAAAGAGTTATGCGGATCTTCATCGAAAGGACTTGGAATTCAATATTGGAGATCATGTACTATTACGTATTGCTCCATGGATGGGAGTTACAAGATTTGGGAAGAGAGGAAAGCTCAATCCACGATTTATTGGTCCATTTGAGATTCTTGACCGAATAGGAAATGTGGCCTATAGACTCGCATTATCTCCGAGCATGTCTCGTGTTCATAATGTTTTTTACATATCTATGCTTCGTAAATATGTAAAAGACCCGAACCACATAATTGAGTTAGAACCAGACGAGATAGCTGAAGATTTAACGTACAATGAGGTACCTGCTAAGATAATGGATAGGAAAGGGCATGTCCTACGCACCAAGGTTATACCACAAGTTAAAATTTTGTGGAGGAACCACGCTATTGAGGAAATAACATGGGAGTTGGAATCAGAAATGAAAGCAAAGTATCCTCATCTTTTCGAAACACCAGGTATGTACGTCAATTTTGAGGACAAAATTTCATAAGGAGTGGAGGTTGTAAGACCCCAACTTATTATAAATAAAATCAAATTTCCTCTAGTTATTATTTTGAATAATAGGGTGTTAATTTGATATAATGCTTTGGTTATGGGTGAAATGTGCAAATTTTGCAAAATAAGCAAGTGATTATAAAATATTCATTTTGTCGAGGAATATTCGTTTGGTCGTGGAATATTCTTGCTGTCGGGAAATATTCGTATAACGGCGCAGTCATTTGTGGGCCCCATAACGGAAAACGGTCAGATGAAGAAAATGACAAGTTTGAGTTTTTATAAATAACGACGTAGTAGTTACCGTTAACACTATTGCAATACCCGGTGGTTAAAATACAGTAATACGTGTGGGTGTATAGTAACACACGGTATTGCATAGTATTGTTGAATTATTGATCCTTACGTAAGAAGCTCAATAATTGTTACAGTAATTATTGTTCAATATTTTATTTTATTGGTTCAATAATTGCTGCGTTGATATTTTATATTATTGTTGTTTCAATAATTGTCACTGCATAATATCTCTATTATCAGATCAATAATTCATATTATTTGAATAATATTATTAGATAGCATTGTTGACAATGTCTAAGAAAGTTCTGTCTAAGGAGAGGTTTGGTCACCTAATTGCACGCCAATAAAGAGAAATCCTTATCGGAAAGCCCCCTCTTTCTTGGGAACGACCTGGTTGTCATAATTTTGATTATGTAATATAATTTGTGAATAATTAATTATGGATTTATATGATAAGGAAATATTTGTTTTTATGTGGATATAAATGAAGGACTTAATTTTGAGGTGTTTTATCAGTATTTTGTCGGAATGAAGGTTTTAAAAATTAAAACAGTGTTGTTAAAGCTCTATTACGTGTGTTATAATTTTAATTCGACCGTTGGATCGTTGTGATTTTTGGATATGTTATACATATATAAGTTGAGTATATGTCCATAAATTTTGAACCGTTAAAAATTAACGTATGATTTGTTCTGAATTTTATGAGGTATTGAAAATTATCCGTTTGTAGATTTCGGAAATTTTCGGTTTAGAATTTGGAAAAACTTAAAGCTACAAAGTTATAGAGAATTCGATTTCGTGTGCAATGGACATGAGATTCGAATTTTTCTAATAAAAGGGCTATTTTATAAGAATTATTGAAGTTACTGATTATTTAAAATATTTTGGAAATTTTTAAAATTGGTGGGCCCCACTTTTGGTTGGTGAGAAATGTGCTGAAATTTTATTTCAAAATTGGTGGGCGGGAATAGTAGCAAGTAAAGCCATCAGGTAGCAGGCTAATTCTTCTTTGGCATTCTAACGTTTTTCTATAAATATGGTTCTGAGTTAGAATTGAAAATCACACTAAAAATAAGTTTTCTTTCTTTCTCTCTCTCTCTCTATATATATAAATATATATATATATATATATATATATATATATATATATATATTATTGAGCGTATTTTGTGAGTATTTAGATATTTTGAGAGTTTCTATTCAGCACAAGTTTCCTTCGGCTTTACATCAGATATTCCGATCAGAAGTACTGTTTTTTTGAGGTAAGGGATGTTATTTTCTTCTTATATGATATTATTTTCTTCAATATCATTATGTCGAATTATTGATATAAGTTTTATTGTGGAATTTCTACCATTTTGTGTCGGGATTACTATTTATGTATACGTCACTATTCACGTATACGACACTATTCACAAATACGATATTAATCACCGAAAAATGAAATTTTCTTTTTTTCATCTTAGATGTTTAGTATGGTTACTATCTTTGATTGTATCTATGTTTTGATCGTCATTCTTGAATTTTACTCCATTATGGTTTATTATGGAGTATTTTTAAACTTGAATTATCCAAAGTACGAATATCTAAACTTTGTCCTTTTATCTTACTAGATTCGTTCTCTAAAATGTTTTTCATCATCCTTAGTCCTTAATGGTGATACTTGATGAATATCTTTGGCTTGTAGTGCAAAGATGAATGATTACCTGATGAATATCTTTGGCCCGTAGTGCAAAGATGAACAGGTGTTGAGATGAACATGACCAACTGGTGATACAAATGAATATCTTTGAGCCGTAGTGTAAAGATGAATATTTGATTTAATATGTATATTGATTGATGTTACAGGGATAAAATAGTTATGATTGACTTTTAAATTCATAGATGATAGTAGATTTCATTCTCTACTTAACTCTTCTAATGAATTTTTGTTTCCGCTGCAGTTGTTGATCTAAAACTTGTTGTTTATTGTATTTTATCAATTTTTTTCCTATTAAAGACTAATGATAAATTACTGTATATTATTTTAGTCATAATATTCTTTGCTGGGCTGGTTGAGCTCACCCTTTTCCTTTTTGTTCTATTTTTCTTCTTAGGAAGTGAGAATATAGGAGGAACTAGCCGGGGTATGGAGTAATGGTTCTAGAAAGTTATTTTAGCAGTCCTCACTATTTTTGTAAAATAGTGTATCAATAATTGTAATGAGAACTCCTTTTGAATTTTAATACTGTCTATTAGACAATATTTGTATTTAAACTCACAATTTATGTGTTGCCGTATTTTGCACGACAATTGTAGTAATGAAGTTGTATTTGTTTCTGTACCATGTATTTGGCAACTCAGAATGGGTGATGTAAACCTATTTTGGGGGCGTCACACAAAGGAAGAAGAAAGATTCAAAAAGATGGGTATTTGGCAAAACCCTAGTTTTTCGATCTCTTATAGAAAAAGAGCGTACTCTCCAACAATTGGAATCACTTCTATTGATATCTGATATAAGACTCCTCTTATAAAGATATCAGTTAACCCTTCTAATCTAATTACAAAATAGGATATTATTTAATTAATCAAATTCCTTTAATTAATTAAGCTCCCTAACCTTATTAGTGATAATTAATTAAACTCTTTTAATTAATTTAACCTCCTAATCTTATTAAGAATATATGAGAGTACTTTTATTAATTAATTCTCAAACTTCTTTAAGAATTAAATAATAATAATAAGACTCCTATTATTAATTTATATTTAATATTGCCAAAATATTAAATAATAAATATTAAGCTATTTAATTTATTTTATCACCATAGATTAAATTAAATATACTTAACTTATTATTACGATTATGTCATTAACTTCTTAAATTATTATTCGTCCTTTTATGGTGTGACTCTTTAGATTTTCCATATTAAACCGGTTTTGATTAAATCAATTAGAACAATTCTAATCTTATTTAAATAAGTAAATTAAACTATTAATTTATTTAAATAAATAATATTTATTCCATAATAGGGATAAGCCTTTCTAGCAATTAACGACTTTCCAGATAATATAGATTTCAACATTAATCATAAAAGAACATTTGAGTAAATAGTTATCGTACAATTCAATCCTTCAACCATATAATGTCCCAATTAAATATATGACATGAAATTATTGTCAAGTCTTATTTATTTAATTATATGTATTTCGACTCTTAAATACACAATACCAAATAATGCAAATTAGAAACTCCTTTCTAATTTCATTCTGCCTTGGCCAAGGACTACTGGGTTGTCATTTATCGAATCACATAGGACATTTCTCTTCTTTTACTAAACGTGATAGATTCTTTATTGATCATACATTATCTCTATGTACAACTTATTATACCCAATCATACCCTTTGATATACCGTAATGGTCTTAAGAAATAAGTCAAAGTATAACTCATCATACACAAGATACTATGATGATCTCAAGTCCAAGGATCACTTGTACTACTATCAGTACAGGAATTCCTATTGACAGGCAAGTAAAACTCCAATAGGTGTTCCTTAGCGAGCCACGTTCAGTGAACTTATTCTCTAATAAGCACATACATACTTGCATTAGTGTCTCCGCACAAATGATTATGAGATCCGTCATCCTCATCCAATGAGCAAGAAACGTATGTATCAATCTATCCGGATTCACTAATCCCCAATTTAGTAATCCAACTATTGAAAACTATTTTAGTTTCAAGCTTTCTAAGAATTTAGATCTCATTAGAATGATCATCATCATTATTATAAAAGCAGTACTTAAAACTATGGGTTTATCACATATTATAAAATAGCATCATGTAGATAATTAAAAGCCTTTAATAAATTAATACTTTTTATTAATAAATGAATAAGATTGTTACAAAGTATATATTTTATCATCAAACAAGATTGGCTTGTGTGTATACTACTTTCAATCTTCCACTTGGACTAAAGTCAATCGTCATGGTATCTCATACCCTTCTTCCCCAAGTGACGATTATCCTACTGTTAGATAAGCTTTAGTTAATGGATATGTAATGTTGTTCTTGAGAATTCACAATATCTATAGTGATTTTCCATCTTTCAATGATTCCTTTAAATCAAATGAAAGTGTCGCAACACATGTTTAGATCTAAGATGAGACTTAAGAACTATTCCTAGTTCTGTAATGAACTTTTCATCCAAACAATCAACTTGCAGCTTCATTTACAGCTATATACTTTGTCTTTATCACAAAACTAGTAACTCTTTGCTGTTTGGAACCTTTTCAGTTCATTGTACCACTTTTCAAGGTAAACCTTTACCTTAAAATGGATTTTCTGTCGTCTTGGTATGTCTGTAAACACTTGAGTCTGTTAAGCACTCTAGTTTTAATTTAGACCCACCATGAATATGATCACATCCTTAGTTCCAGCTAAGTACTTTAAGATGTTTTTCACTGTCTCACAGTGAACTTCTCCAGAATATAACTGATCAACATTAGGTCTCGTACATTTCATTGCATATATGATAATTACTCATGCGATCTCTCTTTTATGAGTCTATGGGGACTATTAAGAGAAATATACTCTAAGGCTCATCAACATGAGACATCTCTTGGAGTTTGCCATGGTAAACGACTTTAGCATCAAATGAATATACTTTCATTAGGTTAAGTCGAGTATCCTCTTAAATCTATCTATATAGATTTGTATCCCCAATTAAGATACTCTTCCCAAATCATTCATGGATGAATGCTTAAAGAACTTTATCTTTACTAATTGTAGCATTGGTATGTCATTCCTTATTCATAGTATATCAACATATCATCATCTTTTATGATGCGTACCTCATCATCATCATCCATGATGAATCCATACCTCCCAGGTATCTTCGTTACTATTCCGAATTTATAATTTGGTTGTGGTACAATAGGTCTATCTATAGGTTCCTCTTATTTGACTTATAGTAATTTATGGTTCTTGAAATCTTTAAGATCTATTATCCTCCCACTAGCTCCTTCATTGATAAACATCTTTATCTTAGAAGGCAACATGTTTCGCAACAAACACATTTTGCTAAGTAAGATTATAGAACGTATATCCTAAACTTACTTTAGGATATCCCACAAATTTGTACTTGTCAAATCTTATCCTAAGCTTATCCTTTGAAACCTTTTCACATAAGTTGGACAACCCCTTATCTTAACATACTTAAAATTAGGAATCATTCTTGTCCATAACTTTTATGGAGTTTTGTGGCCGAATTTTGAGGTTACCTTTTTCCTAGATATGTAGCCATTTCTAGGACATTATCCCAGATGGATAGTGGAATGTCGGTAAAATCATTATAGACCACACCATGTCCAACAAGGTACGATTTTTCCTTTCAGATACATCAATCAATTATTGCGTATCAGGAGGAGTCCATTGTGAGAAAACCATTTGAGAAAATCAATTATTGCCTTTTTGAAAGTAGTATGCACACATGCCAATCATGTTTGATGATAAAATATATACTTTGTAACAATCTTATTCATTTATTAATAAAAAGTATTAATTTATTAAAGGCTTTTAATTATTTACATGATGCTGTTTTATAATATATGATAAACCCATAGGTTTAAGCAATGCTTTTAGAATAATAATGACGATCATTCTAATGATATCTAAATTCTTAGAAAGCTTAAAACTAAAATAGTTCCCAATCGTTAGATTACAAAATTGGGGATTAGTGAATCCGGATAGATTGGTACATACATTGCTTGCTCATTGGATGAGGATGATTGATCTCATGATCATTTGTGTGAAGACACTAAAACAAGTATGTAGGTGCTTATTAGAGAATAAGTTCACTGAATGTGGCTCGCTAAGGAATACCTAATGGAGTTTTACTTGACTGTCAATAGGAATTCTTGTAGTGATAGTAGTACAAGTGATCCTTAGACTTGAGATCATCATAGTATCTTGTGTATGACAAGTTATACTTTGACTTATTCCTTACGACCCTTAGGGTATATCAAAGGGTATGCTTGGGTATAATAAGTCGTACATGGAGATAATGTATGATCAATAAAGAATCTACCACTTCTAGTAAAAGAAGAAAAATGTCATATGTGATTCGATAAATGACAACTCAGTAGTCCTTGGCCAAGGCAGAATGAAATTAGAAAGAAGTTTCTAATTTACATTATTTGGAGTTGTGAATTTAAGAGTCGAAATACATATAATTAAATAAAATAAGACTTGACAGTAATTTCATGTCTTATATTTAATTGGGACATTGTATGGTGGAAGGATTGAATTGTACGATAACAATTTACTCAAAGGTTCTTTTATGATTAATGTTAAAATCTATATTATCTAGAAAGTCGTTGATAGCTAGGGAGGTTTATCCCTATTGTAGAATAAATATTATTTATTTAAATAAATTAATAATTTAATTTATTTATTTAAATAAGATTAGAATTGTTTTAATTGATTTATTCACAACCGGTTTAATATGGAGAACCTAAAGGGTCACACCATAAAAGGAAGAATAATTATTGTCGACGTCGGGATTTTTAATTATCCATTTCCGTTACTTGTTCTTTGGTGTTCTTATTTTAAGTGAGATTTGTTTGAAAAAATAAGTGAAAAAGGTCCGACATGTATAATGTCGACGATTGGACTATAAGAGTCGCCAGTTGGTTTTTTAAATGGTTGTACCAACACAGCCGAGAAAAGGTTTGCACATTGACCCAGTGATGTGATACTGCTAAACGGGTCGGTGAAACCGAGATTTATTAGGGTCCGGGGACTTGGTTATGCGGAGGAAAGGTGTTAGGCACCCCCCGACATCCGTGTTACCACGGTGACCGCCTCTTTTTAAGAAACTGTTATCTGAATGTGTGTGTGTGTGTGTGGGTCAATGTGCTGTTATATAGAAGTAGTGCGAGGCCTCGTTCGCACCTATATACACAGGGTTTTAATTTTATGTAAAAATTCAATTTTAAGCAAGATATGACATTGATGTTTTATAAAAGAGGTTTTTCAAACCCTGATGCCCAATAGTAATTGAGACCTTTTACACTCATATTTTATTAAGTGCTTAGCTTGATTGATTTTATTTGACAGATGTGAGGCATTCGTACGAAAACACTTTACAAAAAGGTGCTAAATTCCTCGTGGGTATGAAAACCATCTAAAGAAATCTAAACATCACAAATATAATTTACAAGCTGCTTATAGCCGAAAATGTCCATCACGGGAACCGAATCTAGATCCAATAGCTTGAATCTGTGATCACATGATTCCTAGGCTCACATGATGCGCCAATTGATATAAACGCAGTAAGCAGGTATATATATAAAAGCTGTAAATATATATATACAGACATGATCACCAACCACGAAGTACCTCCATGGGGGATCAGAAATGTAAATAAAGCTGTAAAAGCTATCAACCGCCACGGAGGAAATTCCAGGCGGGACGAAATATACAGAAAGCTATAAAAATGATCAACCATCACGAAGTAAACTTCAGGTGGGACGAAATGTACAGAAAGCTGTAAAAACGGTCAACCACCACGAAATAAACTCCATGTGGGATGAAATATAAATACATATATATATATATATATATATATATAAGCATATAAATGCACCGGATGTAAAATCCAGGCTCATCGAACAGAGTTTGACCACAGATAATATATATAAGTATATATATATTAAAGCACGTAAACGCTCCGGTTGTAAAATCCAGGCTCATCGAACAGAGTTCGACCACAAATAATATATATAAGTATATATATATATAAAAGTAGGTAAACGCTCCAGACCGAAGTCTAGGCTCATCGAACAGAGTTCGACACACAGTTCATATATATATATATATATATATATATATATATATATATATAGGAAAGCAAATAAACGCTCCAAACCGAAGTCTAGGCTCAATCGAGACATAACTCGATAATGTTAGTCCATATATATATATATATATATATATATATATATATATATATATATATATATATATATATATATATATATATATGTATACAAACTAAAAATAAACCACGGACCGAAGTCCGGGCAAAATATGCAACACGACTCTCAACGTGTGGAAGGGTGTGTGCAAAGATGAAGAGAAAGGACTCTAAAGTGTGTGAGAAAGCTTACAGTGGACTGCCAAAGAAGACTTCTATATCTTTAGAGTGAGTAAACACAGACTTTTGTAGGTACAAAAGGGCTATATATGAGCTCACATGTGTTTAAAAGGGAAAGTAAACTGCCTGGGATGAGTGCATAGCAAATTGGGCAGGGCTTCCTCGCCGTTTTCTCTTACAAAATGGCCACCCTAAGCCCTCTATTTATAGATGGTGGAGCCGCAGGTGTACCAGAGGCAACCCGGGTGGGCCCGGGTATTTCGACTTAGGTCGTCTCGAAGTACGTGCACTCAGGCACTGTAATGTCCACTCGAACTTTCAGAAGAACAATTCGGACATCCGTTTGAGGTATACAGGACCTATTTCGGACTGCCGTTGTCGAGAGTTGTACGATAGCATGGGATTAGAGTTTGTGCGAAGTCATTGAAGATGGGACGGTGCCCTCCGGTCTTCAAGCTTTAACTTACATTCGTTACCCCACACAATAGGCACTCAAGATTAGTTAGTCTTGTGGGACGTTGTTGTGTAGCTATGTTGAGATGACGTGGCGTGACATCGTGTCGGTCAGATGATAATGTTGCCCTCACCGGTGTTCTCGCCGGATTGGGCTGATAAAGCAGGCGTTGCTCAGCTTCGCTGAGATTGGACTGCTGCAATTTGTTGAAGGTTCTCATTGTCATGCTTGAGGTGTGTCTGTCTTCCCGATGTTATCGCCGAGCTGGTACAGTTGATCTCGTTATGAGCGCCGAGATTAAAGCTGGTTGCATTTGTAACAAGCATTTTCGGGGTTATCGCCAAAATTGCATTCCTTGGGGTTATCACAAAGGTTAGTGGCTATTCCCATGGTTAGGACTGAGACTGGATACCTCGAGGTTATCTCCAAGATTAATCGGTCTTCTCCGGTGTGTGTTCCGGTATTGTATCTGCATGCCTCGGGGTTATGTCCGAGATTATTACTCCCAGATTGCAATCTGGGGTTGATGTTGAACTTCTGGTAGTATCCGGTATGGATATGGATCGTCTTTCAGGGATCCCTCTTAAAAGACGAATCTGCTCTCCTGTAATGTTAGTGACAGGTGTACAAAAAATTTTGAGTGTCTACAGATGCCCCTCTTTATCATACTCATGCATGGCGATGCATGGGTAGGATAAAGAATCTTAGACACTTGAAATGCAACAAGATAAACATGATACTATGGATAGCAACATGATGCAAATGTATGATGCATGTGTACGAGGTTGTAGCCCAACACACTGGGGATGATTGCTGGCTCCCTGTTACTTCAACTGGGGGTTGGCTATGATGACCAGATTTGATGTGTAATCTGAATCTGTTAGGACGTTGATGTTGGAGTTATCACCAACTTCCTAGATAATGACTTGATCCTGCAGATGTGCCGCTTTTGTGTAAGAGATCTCTGGGGATAAAGCTTGATCTGTTTGAGGATGTGTATAACATATTACATCATTTATCCTCTTTGATGACATTGACCTCTCCTGGTTAGTATCGCCAGAATATGCCAAGATTCTGTTGGGTTTACTGCCAACAGCAAATGCTGTCAGGGATGCCAGACCTTTGTTGACGTGTACTTCACCAACATGTGTATCAACGGCTAAAAAATCCTGTAGGATATACTATAAAGGCTACTTGACCTCCGCTGTCATGTAGATCACCGGAACATTGCGTTGTGACCCCCACTGGGGATCTGAGCGGTCAGGTGTGAAAAACTCGAATAGCTCCAGAGCTCTGATAGGTTTAAATCGCTATCGGCTATAATAATGTCAAAGCTGTTTGACCTTCATTGATTTGTGTGTCAACGGATGAGCATGCGTTGTAACCCCCGCCGGGGATTTCACGTTGTAACCCTCGTCGGGGATTTTATGCTGTAACCCCCGTCGGGGGTTGCTTGTGTGAAAAGATTGGGGTGACAACCTTACGCTGACGGCATCGGACCTCTATACGGTATTGCCGAATGTGGTATGCAAAGGCTTGAATCATCGGTATAGTAAACCCTGTGTTCGGGAAATTACCAATGGATGAAAAGAAAGCCACAGTTGGATCCAGAAAAACCAAGGTTTCAGGCTATTCTTCTCAATCGCGTAGCGTTTTTATCCCGAGTTTGGCATTTTCAGCTTGTAAAAACTCCTTTGCAACTCGAACTGGACCGAGCTGGAGTGATGGGACCCGCATGGGAGTGCCACAGGTGCACCTGCTGCAGCCGCAGATGGGCCTGCGGCCAACCGTGGATGATAAATTCCAGCAGGTTGGTCTCACAAGTCAGTTTCAACTTGTTACGCGAAGGAAAATATGTGAGCCATCTTTCAGATCTGCCGAGTCCGGGCTGCTTTCTGCAAATTCTGTCACCGTACGAGTGTTTTGCACTATCCTAGTAACATATGCCTGTATTTTCTCTCATTTCTGTCCGTTGGATTTTGAGTTATCGCATGACAAGCATCTAAACACATAGTAGTGATTATGTATGCACAAATGACTAGATAAAAAATATTCAACATAGTAAATGTTAGTATTAAACCATGCTGAACATAATGATGTGAAAAAATTTAACTTTTGAGACAGTCAAATTTGCATCTTTTTCTGCTATTTTTTATCCTATTTGAGGTCCAATGAGCATAAGGTAGCAAAGCAAAATACTCCTGATATTGAGGTTGGCCTGATGCATGATGATTTTAATTTTTAATGCATATATTATGTATATGACTTTGGGGCAGGTGTGCTACTGAATGGCCACCTAGACATGTCTATATGCATGTGGATAGTCCTATTTTCAGAGAGGACTATGGCAAAAAATTTCCAAATGTAGGCATTGGGTAGTCATGAATTTTAACTCTATTATATATGTTAAAGTAAATGCATGCATGCATATAGTCATAAAATGCAAAGCTCAAGGTAAAGAAATACCACACCCTTTCTGAGGTGATTTGGAGACTTGTTCTCCAGATACTATGGATCCGGATCAGCCGAGCAGTTCCTATAGGACCACTTCTGGTGTACGGCGGAGGGTTTTTGAAGTACCTCCTCCCTGTTCTGTCAGACAGCCTCGACGATTGGTGGAGGCCGTGATACATCCTGTCCAGGTAGATGTTCCCGACGTTGAGGACGATGAGGCGGATATTTCGATAGAGGATCCCGCTTCTGCTGCACATGGCCCTCGCAGGGAGCTTTCGAGCATTCAGGTGGTGAACCCAGAATTGCTGGGTGATTTGGGCAGACATCCATCGATGTATTTGCATTCTAACGAGGTATGGCGTTAGACTTTGATCTTCCTTCTTTCCTATTGATGAGGATTAAAGGGTTTTAATATTGATCTGTATTTCATGTAGGTTCCTTGTTTTACACATCCTCGAGGAAACTGGTTCAGCATTCACCCCATGTATCAGGCGCTTCATCCTGACTATAGAGCGGTAGTGCATGAGTGGGGATTTGGGGCATTTTTTCCATCCTTCCCCGTCGTTGTCCCTGGGGTTACCTCAGGGCATTGTCTGAGCGATGGTTTCATCAGACTCAGTCACTCCATCTGCTAGATTGTGAGGTGATGATGACGCCTATGGAGGACATTGATACCTACATCGAGGAGGAGCCCAATGCTGGGTTGCCAACATTTCTTTCGGATTCTCCTAGTACCAGTACTGTTGTGATTTAGCACTCGGCACAGTACTTAGAGTAGAGCCTTCATCTGATGACCTTTGAGAGAGATCAGATTCGATCTATGATGTTGACTGCTCTTGATGGGAGGGAGGCCGCTCTATTGGAGAGAGACGAGGCCCTGGCTCACAGAGATATCACCGTCATTGAGCGGGATGAGGCTATATTAGCCAGAGATGCAGTGATAGTTAAGCGGGATATTGCCATATCTGCCCGGGATGTAGCTGTCACAGATAGTACTGCAGTGAAGTCCCTTACCACTGGCATGATCGCAGAGATGAACGTATATATTGATGATCATATGGTCACCATGCAGATGGCTATAGATCTGTTGAGTCGTATGGATATTCTCATATAGGAGACCACAACTTTACCTCCATCTTTTGAGAGGGATGCCATGTTAGGCTTATTAGCTTGCATATACCCTGACTTGTAGATGATCTTGTATTTTCCTACATAGACTAGCTTAGCCATTTTGTCATGTACAGTTTACATTGTGTATATCAAACAGCATTATATATATGACAAGGAAATATATTTTTGATCACTTCCCTTTTAGATATGCCTTGCGGCTTGCTTGATATTTTTCCTGCTGCTTTAGGGCTTGTGATGTATTCTGAATTCCTTCTCGGTGAACGGACATTGAGTTGTCTCTGGATAGTTCAGAATGGATCATCGATCTGTATGTATCCCTACCATATCTCGGTATCTTAAGATTGGTTTCTGTATGGAAATGAGGAGAGGAGTGTGGCTTTCATCTCTAAGATTGACCGCACAACAGATGGTCGCCATCACTTCTATTCAGGAGAAGCCTAGTTAATTCCATCTCTTATGGATTGGTGTTGCTCTTCGAGGTACAACCGCAGCTTAAATGGTCACTGAATCTCCTATTTGGGAGGAGTTCAGGTAATTCCATCCCTTTGGTCTAAAGCCGAATTAAATGTAGTGGATTGAAGGATGATCCCAGTACCAACTGACAAGGGTTTGTGTTTTGGTAGGGGGTGAGACCGCACCATGAATGGCTGCCTACGTACTCCTATTGAAGAGGAGATCAGGTCTGCGTAGTTCGAACCTGGTGTAAGAGGTTCAACGATGTATGTGGCAGGAATGGTGTAGGAATGTTTTTGTTGTTTTTGTTTTATTTCGACTGGACCATATGAAATGGTTGCCTACGTACTCCTATTGAAGAGGAGATCAGGTCGACGTAGTTCGCCTATCAGGGCGAGATGAAAAGCGTAATCCCATGTGCAGGTCAGAGCGCGGGGAGGAGAGAAAGTTTAATCCTAGTTCGAGGAAAAAACTGCAGGTGAAAAGTTTGATCCCAGATATGGGTAGCAAAACTGCATACGCAAGAGGTTCAATCCACAGTGGGATGACCTAAGTTGTAGTAACACAAAGGAGAAAACCAGGCTACTGACTTGAAAGGTATGTTTTCCTGAGGAGCAAAGTGTGGAAAAGTTGTATATGGTAAAGGGTTAAAGAACCGGAATGACTGGTGACCTGATGGTCTACCACCAGGATGTTTACTTGATGGTAACTTCAGACATAGTATCGTTTCACGGCGTCTGAGTTGATGAGTTACGAAAATTCATCGCCGTCCATTTCTTGCAATCTGAGAGCGCCTCCTGTCAATACTTCCTTGCCAATAAACAGGCCTTCCCAGTTAGGAGCGAATTTTCCCTTAGACTGATCTTGGTTGTCCAGTATTTTCTTCAAAACCAAGTCATGTTGTCTAAATTGCCATAGTCGGACTTCTTTGTTGTAGGATCGGGCGATCCTTTGCTGATATAACTGACCATGGAAGATAGCCGCGGTTCGCCTTTCGTCTATTAGAGACAATTGGTGATACCTATCTTGTACCCATTGGTCTTCATCCAACTGAGCGTCTATTAATACTCCGAGGGATTCTATCTCAACTTCTATGGGGAGCACTGCTTCCATCCCATAGGTTAAGGCGTAGGGGGTTGCCCCCGTGGAAGTGTGCATTGAGGTTCTGTAGGCTAACAGAGTAAGAGGCAATAGGTCAGGCCAATTTTTGAGATTGGCGGACATCTTTTGGATAATCTTCTTGATGTTCTTGTTAGCCGCTTCAACAGTACCATTCATCTTTGGACGATAGATGACTAAGTTGAGATGTTTGATGTGAAATTTACTGCATAATTCCCCCATCATTTTGTTGTTGAGGTTCTTGGCATTGTCGGACACAATTACCTCTGGTTGTCTATATCGACAAATGACATTATTTCTGATGAAAGAAATAATGACTTCTTTAGTAACCCTGGGGAAGGAGGATGCTTCTACCCACTTGGTGAAGTAGTCGATCATGGTAAAGATGAATCGATGACCATTACTGGTTTTAGGCTCAATGGGCCCGATAACGTCCATTCCCCGCATTGAGAAGGTCCAAGGTGAACTCATATTGTGAAGTTCTAGTGGAGGGGCATGTATAGCATTCCCATGAATCTGGTACTGATAGCATCTCCTGACATGGTCATTGCAATCAGCTTTGAGAGATAGTCAATAATGTCCCGTCCTGAGGACTTTCTTAACAAGGAGGGGGCTACTCATGTGGGGGCCACAGACTTCGCCATGGATTTCATCCATAAGCCTTTGGGCTTGATCTTTGTCTAAGCATCTGAGGAGACCAAATCCTGCATCTCTTTTGTAGAGCGCATCTCCACTCAGGTAGAATTTCATAGCAAATCGGTGGATCCGCCTTTTCTCAGTCGGGCTCGCCTCAGCAGGTGTAGATCCATCTCGCAGATATTCCTTGATATGCTGATACCAAGGATGTTGGATGGGAGGTAGCTCATTCGATACTTCTCCAACGTAATTCCTGTAGACTGGGGCCTTGTGCAGGGAAATTGTGACGCTTGGTAAATGTTCCTTGTCTGATATGCGAATCAAGGATGCCAAAGTTGCTAACGCGTCTGCGAAATCATTCCTATTACGAGGAATGTGTAGAAAGGATATTTCTTCGAATACCAAAGCCATCTTTAAAACCTGCCGATGGTAAGGCAGCAAATGTAGTTCCTTGGTTTGATAAATTCTGGTGGATTGTTTGATTACCAACTTCGAATCTCTAAGGACAGTTAACCGCCTACTGCCCATTGAATGGGCAAGTTTTAGCCCCATAAGACAGCCTTCATACTCAGCCATATTGTTGGTGCTGACAAACTATAATTTGACGGCGACGGGATACTGCTCCCTTGTATTAGATACTAGAACTGCTCCAGCTCCAAAACCTTCCATATTGACAGCTCCATCGAAATACATCTTTCACGTTTAGCGTGTATCGTACTGATGGTGTTGCTGAATTGTCATTACTCCTTCATCGGGGAAATATGTCTCCAAGGGTTTGAAATCCCCTGATGGTGCGGCGGCCAGTTGATCCGCAATTACTTTACCTTTGATGGACTTTTGAGTCACATATACGATGTCAAATTGTTGTAGGATCAACTGCCATCTGGATAGTCGACAATTCAGTATGGGTTTACTGAACACGTACTTGAGAGGATCCACGCAAGATATGAGATGGGTTGTGTAACCATGGAGATAATGATGTAACCTCACGGCAGCCCATGCTAAAGCACAACACGTCTTTTCGATCAGAGTGTACTTGTGTTCACTGCTGCTGAATCTTTTGTTGAGGTAATAGATAGCTCGTTCTAGGCGTCTATCGTCCTTCTGTCCCAGCATGCAGCTTGAAGATGGGAGCTTTGATTAACTGTTTCTTGATTGTAAGGAAGGCAGTCTGGCACTCCTCATTCCATTTCATGGAGGAGTTCTTCCTTAACAGCTTGAAGATTAGCTCACAGGTTGCTGTGAGTTGGGAGATAAATCTGCTAATGAAATTGATTCTTCCCAAAAATCCCCGTATTTTCTTTTTTGTCTGAGGAATGGGCATTTCAGTGATGGCTTAGATTTTGGTAGGATCCAGCTCTATCCCTTTGTGGCTGACTAGAAATCCTAGCAACTTGCCTGATTTAATGCCAAAGGCGCACTTAGCTGGATTCAACTTCAAGTTGTACTTACGCAACCTGTTGAACAATTTCCTGAGATGGTCTATATGGTCATCCTCCTTCTGGGATTTGATAACAATGTCATCCACGTAGATCTCAATCTCTATATGCATTAAGTCGTGGAAAAGAGCCATCATAGCTCGTTGATAGGTAGCTCCAGCATTGATGAGAAAAAATGACAACCGTCTATAGCAAAAAGTTCTCCAATGAGTGATGAAAGTAGTTTTTTCACGATCTTCCTCGGCAACCATGATCTGATGATACCCCGTAAAGTAATCTGCAAAGGAGTACATGTCGTATTGCGCAGTATTGTCAATGAGAATGTGGATAAATGGCACGGGAAAGCTATCCTTTAAGCAAGCTTTATTCAAGTCCCGGTAGTCCATGCAAACTCGCACCTTTCCTCCAGGTTTAGGTACGGGCACAATGTTGGATATCCACTCGGGACACATAGACACCATTATGATGCCGGCTTGAAATTGTTTTACAATTTCTTCTTTCACCTTTAAACTCCATTCAGGTTTCAATCGTTTGAGTTTTTGCTTGACTGGCTTGAATCCCTCTTTGATGGGAATGCGATGAAGGACAATGTCAGTGGACAAACCCACCATATCTTTATAAGACCATGCAAACACATCCTGGAACTGGGTTAGTAGCGTAACCATGTCATTCCGTTAGTTTGGGGTAAGGTCTGAACCAATATGGATTAACTTAGGGTTTTCTAAGGTTCCGAGATTGAAAGGAGTAGTTTGATCAAGGTTGGGTTTAGGTTCGTCTTTAACCCATTCTTGAATTTCTGGAGGCACCTCAATGTCATATGGTACATCCACCAAGGCTGAATTCATCTCTACATCAAAGGTACAATCTTTGTGGAGAAGAGGCACCGTATCAGCAAGCACAGGCACATCTAAATTTAGAGTCCTGAAACAAAATATGCTTTCAGTTAGTATACATGAAATGTGTTGATCATACACAGTGTTAGCATATACTGGCAAAATAAATCGCTAATACTGTACAGAAAAGTAAGCAGTTATTATATCTACAGGGCAGAAAGAGTTTTGCCCGCTTTACCCTTGACGACCAATGCAAGGAATGCTGTTCCAATTGGTAAGAGCAAATTCCGGGTGAACCGCAGTGATAGAGGGATTATCATCATCTTCCCTGTCCTGAATGATAGCTATTACGTCTGGGCAATCATCGTCTGGGGTGTATCTGTTGGTATGCTCATCATGAACGATGATGCGTATGCCGGACATTATCCTAATGACGTCTTGCTTGATTCTTCGTTTCTCTTCCTCCACTGCAGGATCTGGAACAAAGATTTCTTTCTCCTTCATCGGTACCGGCTTGGGAAATAACATTGCCATTATATTGGCTGGCACCTTTGTGGGAGGTTGTGCGGACTCAGAGCTTGAAGACGAAGTTAAACGCCGCACGTTTGGAGCTGCAGGAATCTGCTGATGCTTATGAGGATTCCTGTGACTAGAGCTGGTAAAATAGCCTAGTCCAGTTGTCCCAATTTGTTGGGTTAAGCGAATAGGGTATTTGACACCCTGGCAATCTTTACCCAACCCTTGTCCCGGTTTATGACCCAACGACATCATTTCTTACTTGGCCGACATTACCTCGGTAGAAATATGGGGTTCGGGCAATGGCGTTCCAATAGCATGGTATTGGGTATTGCTTATTTCCAAAGCATGAAAACTAATTGGCTCAACATCCTTATTGGCATTGATGAGCGGCATGTCCCCAAGCTGAGGAATCTCCGGTTCAGCGTTGACTATGACCAGGCTATTGTTGATGATGTATTTCAAATGTTGGTGAAGAGTGGAGGGGACTGCCTCTGCCATGTGAATCCATGGTCGTCCCAAGAGCAGGTTGTATCCTGAGTCTATCTTGAGCACATGGAAGGATACGCAGAATGTATGAGGACCAATCTCAATTGGCAGCTCAGCTACTCCGACCATGTTACGGTTGGCTCCATCAAAAGCTTTGATGATGGTATGGCTACTCCGAATTCGATTGGGATTGATATTCATCTTCACCAAGGTAGCATATGGGCAGATATTTAGAGAGGAACCTCCATCTATTAAAACTCCCGCCACCATATATCTAGAGGACAAGATCGTAATGTGCAACGGTTTGGAATGGCCGGTCCCTTCGGGCGGTATGTCATCATCAGTGAAGGATATCACATTGTTGTTGAAAATGTGATCAACTAGATGTTGAAACTTTTCCGTATCAACTGATGTCGGTAAATAGGCTTCTTCAAAAACCTTTAATAAGACCTTCCGGTGATTCTCGGAAGTCAAGACTAAGTCTAACATTGATATCTGTTGTGGAGCTTCTTTCAAGCTTAAAACCACCTTGGCTTCGTTATGACCCATAGTGCGGAGGAAATTTTCAATCTTCTCAATGGGTACTTTCCCCTTAGACTTGATGACAGGCTTTATTACCCGTTGGGGAAGATATACAGTGGATTTTCCTTCGACACTGCAGCAGTTGTATGTGAGGTGGATCCTTCACCTTCTCCATAATTCCACGGAACTGCGCGCAAGCTAACAATAGGATATTGTGCTCTGCACGGCAAGTTAATTGGCTCGGGAGCGGCCACTTTCAAAGGATTGTTAATTCCTTTGAGTTGAATTACTGGCATGACAAGTGATTTGTTAACCCCATCACTTTCAGTGGATATGACTGCTACTACACTCTTCCACTTAGTAGGACACGAATTCTCACTTGCCCGTAACACAGTGTCGTTATCTGCCAGACGCAGTACGCCACTGTCGATTAAATTTTGAATAAGGTGGCGGAGTGCCCAGCATTCTTCTGTGCTGTGACCGCGAGATTGAGAATGATATTGACATACTCCCTTAGAGTTGTATCGTCCTGAACGGGGGTTGATTGGAGGTAGAATGGAACTAATCCTTCCTTCATTGATTAACATATGAAGGATTTCCTCCATAGGTTGGCCCAACTATGTGAATTCCCTTTTGTTGGCAAAATCTCGACGGGTCTTAGCATTCGCTCTCTTCGTTACTTTGTCTTCCAGCATTTCATTTTCTGAAAGTGAAGAGGGAATATTCATGACAATAGGTAGGAGACTGGCATGCTCCTAGCTAATTAGCTGATGAGTCACTTGATGTTGATAAGTCACCAGTTCTGCCAATTGCTCAATTTGTTTACAAAGAGCTTTCATCTTTCGTTCCATTGTGAATTGGAACTTAGCATAATCCCATCTGTCATCACCAACTTTGGGGGTCTGGGAGGATTCACAACTGAAATTGGAACTCTGTCCACTGTTCCAATTAATCATGTTGACCTCTTCTTCCTTGTGTTGAGAAAGAGGGTTGTCTTGAACGTGAGGTTGATCGGGTTTGGTAACCACGATTTCACCGTTATCTATCAGGTCTTGGATTTTATGTTTCAAGGCCCAACAATCCTGAGTATCATGTCCAGGTGCCCCGGCATGATAAGCACATTTCCGAGCAGTATTAAAACTCCGTCCATTAGGGCTGGCTGGTGGAAGAAGATGCGTGATTTTCTTCTGTGTTGTTAAAAGATTGAGAATGTTCTCGAGGGTGTCCCCTAAGGATGTGAATACTCGAGGTCGTTTGGCTTCTCCACCTTTTGGTACTGGAGGGTTCACAGACTGTGCTTGAAAGGGAGTGTAATTTCTCCTCTGGATAGGCATGTTTTGACTGCCTTTTTGACCCTGTAGTATCATGGAAACATCCTCTTCTTTCTTTTTATGGACCCTCCGAGGGTTGTTCCCATAATTTCTAGATTGGATGTGATCAGCAACCGCTTTGAGTGTAACTAGGTCTTAAATCTTTCCGGATTTCAATCCCATTTCAACCATCTCCCCATGTTTGACCATTTCAAAAAATGCTTAGCCGATGCCGGCTAAAACTCTTTCTTAGAAAGGTGCTTCTTGTATGTCTATGAAAGTCATGACCATCTCTGATTTTGTCATAGAAGGACTAACTTGGGCAACCAGACGTCTCCACCTTTGAGCATACTCTCTGAAAGACTCATTAGACTGTTTCTTGATCTTGGTAATTTGATATCGATCAAGAGCCATTTGAGATTGAAAGTTGTATTGGGTGAGGAAAGCGTGTGCTAGCTCTTCCCAACTACGGATCTTAGAATTGTCTAATCTTATGTACCACGAACGGGCTTCTCCAGTTAGACTTTTTTGGAACAGTTGCATTCTGAGTTTTTCATCCTCTGCATAAGATCCAAGTTCTCCAATAAACACCTTTAGATGTGTGTAAGGATCTCCTAACCCGTCATATTTTTTAAAGTCAGGAGTCTTAAAATTTTCTGGATAATGAATACCAGGAAAAATACATAAATCAGCATATGAAACACTCCCGTGTGTTCCAATTCCTTTGATAGTGCGAAGAGTCTCTTCCATTTGGAGGACTTTCTTTTTGATGTCACCAGTGTCTGGGTCTCCAGTGGGATGGGCAGCATCATGAGTTTTGTTGGTTGGATCCAACTGCAGTTCAGGTATTATAACGACCTGGGTTCCTCCTTGTGTGGAGGATTCAGCATGTACGAGTATTTTCTCACCCTGCATAGACTGGTGTAATTCTTTTAGTAGAACAACCAAATCTGTAATCTGTTTGCTTAATCTGTCGAATTCTTTGCGAGAAACTGGATTAAGTTCGATCTGGTCGGATGACGACATGATTGACTGTAGGCCTGTTGCCTTTTCGGACTTTGAACGGGTGATAGGTCCGATTGATTCCCTGCAAAAGACTTGCATAGTTTAGTCTTTAGGGTGGATAATAACATGCTATGCGATGTGTCCAGTTTAGGAATTTTATCCTGCAAAACAGATGTCAGCTGTTTATAGCATGTATGTGTACACATTTCTTCATATTTCTCATTACATGGAGACAGATATGGAAGATAATTACAAGTAATTGTGCTTTATAAGTAATTTGAAATGAGAGCATGAAGAGACTTTCCTCCGTTTTGGGTTTATCAGAGACTGACCTATATTAGGTTACTCTCGCGGCTTTTTGGCATGAAGGTTCCCAAATCATCGCAATCTACTTGACGGGAAGTTAATCCGGTCTTTCAACTGGAGCAAATTTGGGTGGTGCCTTTCCTGAGCCTCGGAGAATTAGTCTTCTCACGAGTCCAGTAATCAAACACCGACGGGATAGCCTCCTGGTGGAGGGACCACACAACATACATTCACATACATCGCGTCTCACCGTATGTCATGATGACATGTGCGAAGCACTAATATCACAAGCAGTTTATAGTGTGAATCAATAATATCATGAGCAGTTTATAGTGCGAAGCACTAATATCACAAGCAATTTATAGTGCGAAGCACTAAGTAAGGAATTGCATTCGTACACATTCATCATAAAATGTAAATGCAACATCCACACACAAGCAGATAACAATTTTAAAAAAATTGTAATAGCGGCTTAAGTCCTCTTACTGGAATCCCAAGCAGAGTCGCCACCTGTCGACGTCGGGATTTTTAATTGTCCCTTTCTGTTACTTATTCTTTGGTGTTCTCATTTTAAGTGAGATTTGTTTGAAAAAATAAGTGAAAAGGTGACGATTTGACTATAAGAGTCGCCAGTTGGTTTTTTAAATGGGTGTACCAACACAACTGAGAAAAGGTTTGCACATTGACCCAGTGATGTGACACTGCTAAACGGGTCTGTGAAATAGAGATTCATTAGGGTCCGGGGACTTGGTTATGCGGAGGGAAAGTGTTAGGCATCCCCCGACATCCGTGTTACCACGGTGACCACCTCTTTTTAAGAAACTGTTATCTGAATGTGTGTGTGTGTGTGTGGGTCAATGTGCTGTTATTTGGAAGTAGTGCGAGGCCTCGTTCGCACCTATATACACAGGGTTTGAATTTTATGTAAAAATTCAATTTTAAGCAAGATGTGGCAGTGATGTTTTATAAAAGAGGTTTTTCAAACTCTGATGCTCAATAGTAATTGAGACCTTTTACACTCCCATTTTATTAAGTGCTCAGCTTGATTGATTTTATTTGACAGATGCGAGGCATCCGTACGAAAATACTTTACAAAAAGGTGTTGAATTCCTCGTGGGTATGAAAACCATCGGAGGAAATCCAAACATCACAGATATAATTTACAAGCTGCTTACAACTGAAAATGTCCATCACGGGAACCGAATCTAGATCCAATGGCTTGAATCCGTGATCACATGATTCCTAGGCTCACATGATGCCGCAATTGATATAAACGCAGTAAGCAGGTGTATATATATATATATATATATATATATATATATATATATATATATATATATATATATATATATATATACAGACATGAGCACCAATCACGAAGTACCTCCATGGGGGATCAGAAATGTAAATAAAGCTGTAAATGCTATCAACCGCCACGGAGGAAACTCCAAGCGGGACGAAATGTACAGAAAGATGTAAAAACGATCAACCACCACGAAGTAAACTCCAGGTGGGACGAAATGTACAAAAAACTGTAAAAACAGTCAACCACCACGAAGTAAACTCCAGGTGGGACGAAATGTAAATATATATATATATATATATATATATATATATATATATATATATATATAAGAATATAAACGTACCAGATGTAAAATCCAGGCTCATCGAACAGAGTTCCACCACAGATAATATATATAAGTATATATACATTAAAGCACGTAAACGCTCCGGATGTAAAATCCAGGCTCATCGAACAGAGTTCGACCACAGATAATATATATAAGTATATATATATTAAAGCAAGTAAACGCTCCAGACCGAAGTCTAGGCTAATCGAACAGAGTTCGACACGCAGTTCATATATATATATATATATATATATATATATATATATATATATATATATATATATATAGGAAAGCAAATAAACGCTCCAGACCGAAGTCTAGGCTCAATCGAGGCATAACTCGATAATGTTAGTCCATATATATAAATATATATGTATATACAAACTAAAAATAAACCACGGACCGAAGTTCGGGCAAAATATGCAACAAGACTCTCAACGTATGGAAGGGTGTGTGTAAAGATGCAGAGAAATGACTCTAAAGTGTGTGAGAAGGCTTACAGTGAGCTGCCAAAGAATACTTCTATATCTTTAGAGTGAGTAAACACAGACTTTTGTAGGTACAAAAGGGCTATATATGAGCACACAGGTGTTTAAAAGGGGAAAGTACACTACTTGGGATGAGTGCAGAGCAAATTGGGCAGGACTTCCTCACCGTTTTCTCTTACAAAATGGCCACCCCAAGCCTTCTATTTATAGAGGGTGGAGCCGCAGGTGTACCTGCAGTTGAGCCGCAGGTGTACCTGCAGCTGAGCCGCAGGTGTACCAAAGGCAACCCGGGTGGGCCCGATTTTTCGGCTCAGGTCGTCTCGAAGTACGTGCACTCGGGCACTGTAATGTCTACTCGAACTTTCAGAAGTGCAATCCGGGCATCCGTTTGAGGTATACAGGACCTATTTCGGACCGCCGTTGTCGAGAGTTGTACGATGGCATGGGATTAGAGTTTGTGAGAAGTCATTGAATATGGGATAGTGCCCTCCGGTCTTCAAGCTTCAACTTTCATCCGTTACCCCGCACAATAGTCACTCGGGATTGGTTAGTCTTGTGGGATGTTGTTGTGTAGCTATGTTGAGACGACGTGGCGTGACATCGTGTCGGTCAGATGACGATGTTGCCCCTCACCGATGTTATCGCCGGATTGGGCTAATAAAGCAAGCGTTGCTCAGCTTCGCTGAGATTGGACTGTTGCAATTTGTTGAAGGTCCTCATTGTCATCCTTGAGGTGTGTCTGTCTTCACGATGTTATCGTCGGGCTGGTACAGTGGATCTCATTGTGAGCGCCGAGATTGAAGCTGATTGCATTTGTAACAAGCATTTTCGGGGTTATCGCCGAAATTGCATTCCTTGGGGTTATCACCAAGGTTAGTGGCTATTCCCATGGTTGGGATTGAGACTGGATACCTCGGGGTTATCTCCGAGATTAATCGGTCTTCTTCGGTGTGTGTTCCAGTATTGTATCTGCATGCCCCGGGGTTATCTCCGAGATTATTACTCCCAGATTGCGATCAGGGGTTGATGCTGAACTTCTGGTAGTATCCGGCATGGATATGGATCGTCTTTCAGGGTGCCCTCTTAAAAGACGAATCTGCTCTCCTGCAATGTTAGTGACAGGTGCACAGAAAATTTCGAGTGTCTACAATTATTTAAGAAGTTACTGGCATAATCGTAATAATAAGTTAAGTATATTTAATTTAATCTATGGTGATAGAATAAATTAAATAGCTTAATATTTATTATTTAATATTTTAGAAATATTAAATATAAATTAATAAGAGGAGTCTTATTATTATTATTATTATTATTATTATTATTATTATTATTATTATTATTATTTAATTCCTAAAGGAGTTTGGAATTAATTAATAAAATTACTCTCATTTATTCTTAATAAGATTAGGAGGCTAATTAATTAAAAGTTTAATTAATTATTCCTAATAAGATTAGGAGCCTAATTAATTAAATGAGTTTAATTAATTAAAATAAAGCTCAATTCCTTAATTGTTAAGGAGGGTTGCCTACATCTATAAATAAGAGGAGTCTTATTATGGGTATAGAGTTGTTGTTGACTTTTCACAATAGACGTAATTCCAATAGTTGGGAGAGTACGCTCCTTTTCTATGAGAGATAAAAAAACTAGGGTTTTTCCAAACACTCATCTTCTTGAATTTTTCTTCTTCCTTGGTAGATCACCTCTAGAGGCCAAACACTTGGGTAGCTAACGTTGATCAAAGGAAGGAACCAAACCCGGTGGATTCAAGTTGAACGCGAAAAGGATTTGGAGGTGAACTTGTACCTGAGGAAGCTCTAATCTTCAAGGTATGATTCTTATTCTTTATCTTTTCGCTTAATTAATAATTATGTATAAAGGATTATCCGGGTATATGGTTTGTAAAATTTTAAACTCTGATTTTTACACGTTTCCGCTTATTTGTGCAATTTGATTGCGTTCATGAATATTACAAACCTAACAGTGGCATCTGAGCCAAACCTTTGTGTAAATTATTAATTATTTTAATTTGATATGTGTTTTGAACAATTTAATTGGGCATAATTTGTTATATAAAATTTATTTTAAAATAATAATAATAAAAAAAAATCGCAAAACCAAGCAGGATTATATATATCACTCCTGGATAAGAAACCATATCACATGAATCTGATTCATGTGATTCACCAAGCAGGATTTGCGGATTATATATATATATATATATATATATATATATATATATATATATATATATATATATATATAATATTCTTAATTATTTTATAATTAAAATAATTTAATCTTAAAATAAAAAATTTATTTTAATCTTAAAACAAAAAAGTTTTATTTTAATTTTAAAATTGAATTTCATGCTAACTAATTAGAGTTGGAATTGGATTCCATGATAACTAATTGGAGTTGAAAATGAATTTCATGTTTCCTTAAATAAAGGAGTTTATTTAGATATGAAATAAGATTTCATATTATTCAAAATAAAGGAGTTTATTTGTGAATAAAAAAGAGAATCTGTATTTCCTTAAATAAAGGAGTTTATTTAGATATAGAATAAGATTACATATTATTCAAAATAAAGTAGTTTATTTGTGAATAGGAAAGAGAATTCGTGTTTCCTTTAATAAAGAAGTTTATTTTTTTTCCTTAGAATTGGATTCCATAATTAATTAAAATAAATAAGTTTATTTTGATTAAAGATTTTGATTAAAATAAAATAGTTTATTTTATTCAAAATAGGATAAATTAAAATAAAAGTGGTTTATTTTGATTTAATTTTGGATTAAAATAAAGGAGTTTATTTTGATTCAAAATTAGATTTTATACTAACTAAATTTGTCAATTAAATGATATCAATATATATATTGAATGTTTATTATTCATGAGATGAATGTTATTTATTGATGCATATGGTGATGTGTATGATAATAAATAGGATTGATTATAGACTATTGACCAATGTGATTGAATTTTATTTTAGTTGGATGCATGAATGTATGAGTTTTATTAAATGGAGTCTGCGTACCTCGTCTTCTCTAATTTTTCTTAATGTAAATTCTATCTTCCTCATATGTACTTCCCTTTGACTGCTGATCAAGGTTTCTATTTATTTTAAATAGTTTTGTAATAGGAATGATTAGAATTAATTTTGAAGAATTGGAGATCAAGGAAAAAGGAGCGCTTGAAGACCCGTTTATAATGGATCCCAGGTTTAAATATAATAGTTGTATTTAAATATTAATTCTTGCACCACTAGGGTTTGACCTTTTGGTTCACTTGGTGACTCTAGTGAACCAAACTAGAATAAAAATCCATAATCAATCCAGGTAGAATATAGTATTTTATATGTGCATACTTATACTATATATTATATATTATGCAAACATGCTTCGCATGTTAATTAATATGATGCATATTATATATATATATATATATATATATATATATATATATATATATATATATATATATAAATGTGTGTGTGTGTGTGTGCATGCGCGCTAAACAAGGTGAGACAAATTAATTACATGCAAACCCCTTAAATTTTTTATACTAAGTCCTAAGCGTTCAAAGATATTTGGAATATCGAATGTCGCCTTCTAACATGATAAAAATAATAGAGTATCAATTAATTATTATAAGTTTGTTGTGTCACCACAAGGCTTATCTTAATTCTTTGAGATGTTAACTTTATCACATTTAATGCTTATAAAGAAAATTGAACAATATTGTTTTGTTGTGTCACCACAAGGATAATATTTTTCTTTTTTGAATATATGGAGTGCTAGGTTGGACTTAACTTAAATCATTTTAGTTCAGATGTACACACACTTGACCATTATGATTTAAGAGGCAAAATACAAGGAGTTACATAGTTGATGTAATTGACACGAGTTGTCTACCGATTTATTTATATATAGTTTGTTGTGTCACCACAAGACTATATACATTTGAAATGTGATCCTTATTCTCACTAGCATATCTTTAATTAGATTTTGCCGAACTATATAATTGAGGGTAATATAGTTTGAAGAAAATAGTGAGAGATACCAATTTAAAACAAGACCTAAATTATTTTGGTAATTAATAAAAGAATGTATGCTAAAATGTTGTTAAGAACAAATTCATTTAAAGAATTTTATAATGTCTAAATTACTTTCACTGTGTAGCATATTAGATGCTAAATTAACCAGACCGAATTAAACGGATTGGTTAAGGAATTTGAGAATAGTTCTCAAGGATGAAAAGCTATCTTATGTCCTTAATACGCCCATCCCTGCAATAGTTGCAGACAATGCCTCTGAGAAAGAGATTGCTACTTTTAGAAAGTGACAAGATGATGCATAGTTGGCTCAATGCATCATTCTCGCATCCATGAGTAACGTGCTTCAGCGTCAGCATGAAACTATGGATGCTCCTACTATATTCTTGCACATCAAGACGTTAATAGTGAGGAAAGTAGGACTAATAGATATCAGATATCTAAGGAGCTCTTCCGATCTAGAATGACCAACGACACTATAGTACAGACACATGTCCTAATCATAATCAATTTGATTGAACAATTAAGACAATGGGTTTTTTCATGGATGGAGAGTTGAACCAAGATTCGATCTTGTACTCACTCTCGGACTCCTTTCACAATTGTTGTGATTTTTTCATATGAACAAGGTAGATATCAGTCTCGCTGATTTGCTTAACATGTTGAAAATGCTGAGTCACTTTCCACCAAGAAAGACCAAGTCTTACTAGTAGGGGGCCAAAGGATCTTCTGAAAAGAAGAATGATTCTAAGAAGGTAAATAGAAAAGGCAAAAATAAAGGATAATAAGAACAAAACTGATACGGATAGCAAAGGAGTTTGCTTCCACTGCAATAAGCCTGGACACTGGAAAGAAACTACAAGAAGCATCTTGTAGAGGCTAACCAGAAGAAGCTTAGTGAAGCTTCGGTTACAAATATAGTTTTTATTCATGATTGAAATAAATTTTTCTTTAAGTCAAAGTTCTACTTGGGTATTTGATACTGGTTTTGGTTATCATAAATATAGATTTATGAAGGGACCAAGCAGAAGTAGAAAGCTAAACAAATATAAATAATCCTATGTGTGGGAAATGAAGCAAAGATTGCGACATTAGCCATAGAAACTTATAGTTTAGCAAAGCCTACGGGCAAATCTATTAAGTCAATAAGTTGTTATTGTATTCCAGTTCTTGTTAGAAACATTATTTCTATTTTGTTGTTGGACAATGAAATCTTTGGTATTATATTTAAGAATAATTATTGTTCTATTTATAATTATAATATTTTGTATAAAACTGGAATATTACTTATTGGATTTTACATACTTGACTTACGTGAATTTTTTTTTTTACATATTGAACAAATTAGTATAAGAAAAGGATATGATTATTCAAAGAGTTGAATGAGTGTGAATTATTTGAAAGGTTCGAAGAATTCAGAAGTGAAACAAATTGGCGAAGTATTAAGATTATTTGATTAGATCGAGGAAGGAATACTTGTGCAATGAGTTTCTAGACCATCTCAAATGGTTTTGTCACAATGGACGCCTCCGGATACGTAATAATTAATTGATGTATCTGAAAGGAAAAATCGTATCGTGTTGGACATAGTGCGGTCTATAATGATTTTACCGACATTCTAGTATCCTTCTAGGATAACGTTCTAGAAATGGATGTATATCTACGAAAAAGGTAACCTCAAAATCTGACCCCAAGACTCTATAAAAGTTATGGACATGGAGGATACCTAATCTTAAGTATATTAAGATAAGGGGTTGTCCAACTTATGTGAAAAGATTTCAAAGGATAAGCTTGGGACAAGATTTAACAAGTACAGATTTGTGGGACATCCTAAAGTGAGTTTAGGTTATATATTCTATAATCCTACTTAGCAAAAGGTGTTTGTTACGAAACACGATGCATTCTAAGATAAAGATGTTTATTATTGAAGGGGCTAGTGGGAGGATAATAGAAGAGTTCAAGAACCACAAAATACTATAAGTTAAATAAGAGGAACCTGTAGATAGACCTATTGTACCATAACTGAATCGTAAATCTAGAATAGTACCGAAGATACCTAGGAGGTATGGATTCATCATGGATGATGATGATGAGGTACGTATCATAGAAGATGATGATCTAGTTACATACGATGAGGTAAGAGTTGTAGACACTTAGAGAAATGGATTGAAGCAAGCTTCTCAAATATGGAACATTCGTTTTGATGAAACAATAAAAAGAGTTTAATTTTATCAAAAACAAGAATGAACCTAGTATGTACAAAAGGGTCAGTGGGAACATCGTGACATTCCTAGTATTATATATTGATATACTATGGATAAGGAATGACATTCTAATGCTAGTATCAGTAAAGATATAGTTGTCTAAACCTTCCTTCATGATTAATTTGGGAAGAGTATCGTAATTGGGGATAAAAATCTATATAGATTGATTCAAAAAGATGCTCAGCTTAACCCAAGGAATGTATATTCATTTGATACTAAAGTCGTTTAGCATGGCAAACTCCAAGAAATATCTCATGTTGATGAGACATGGAGTGTATCTTTCTTAATAGTCCCCATAGACTCCTGAAAAGAGAGATCGCATGAGTGACAATCATATATGCAATGAAATATACCATACTTGATGATGATCGGTCATATTCTAGAGAAGATAACTGTGCAGTGAATTGGAAAGGTTTCAAATAGCAAAGAGTTACTGGTTTAGTGATAAAGACAAAGTATATAGCTATAAATGAAGCTACAAGTTGATTGTTTGGATAAAAACTTCATTACAGAACTAGGAACAGTTCCTAAGTATCATCTTGGATCTAAACATGTGTTGTGGCACTTTCATTTGATTATAGGAATCATTGAAAGATGGGAAATCACTATAGAGATAGTGAACTCTCAATAACAATATTACATATCCATTAACTAAATCTTATCCAACAGCAGGATAATCGTCACTTAGAGAAGAAGGGTATGAGATACCATGGCGATTGGCTTTAGTGTAAGTGGGAGATTGAAAGTAGTATGAACACAAGCCAATCATGTTTGATGATAAAGCATATACTTTGTAACAACCTTATTCATTTATTAATAAAATGTATTAATTTATTAAAGGCTTTTAATTATCTATATGATGCTGTTTTATAATATGTGATAAACCCATAGTTTTAAGCAATGCTTTTAGAATACTAATGATGATCATTCTAATGAGATCTAAATTCTTAGAAAGCTTAAAACTAAAATAGTTCCCAATTATTGGATTACTAAATTGGAGATTAGTGAATCCGGATAGATTGGTACATACGTTGCTTGCTCATTGTATGAGGATGATTGATCTCATGATCATTTATGTGAAGACACTAAAATAAGTATGTAGGTGCTTATTAGAGAATAAGTTCACTGAATGTAGCTCGCTAAGGAATACCTAATAGAGTTTTACTTGCATGTCAATAGAAATTCTTGTAGTGATAGTAGTACAAGTGATCCTTAGACTTGAGATCATCATAGTATCTTGTGTATGACAAGTTATACTTTGACTTATTCTTTAAGACCCTTAGGGTATTTCAAAGGGTATGCTTGGGTATGATAAGTCGTACATGGGGATAATGTATGATCAATAAAGAATTTACCACTTCTAGTAAAAGAAGAGAAATGCCCTATGTGATTCGATAAATGACAACGCAGTAGTCCTTGGCCAAGGCATAATGAAATTAGAAAGGAGTTTCTAATTTGTATTATTTGGAGTTGTGTATTTAAGAGTCGAAATACATATAATTAAATAAAATAAGACTTGACAGTAATTTCATGTCTTATATTTAATTGGGACATTATATGATGGAAGGATTGAATTGTACGGTAACTATTTACTCAAAGGTTCTTTTATGATTAATGTTAAAATCTATATTATCTGAAAAGTCGTTGATCGCTAGGGAGGCTTATCCCTATTGTAGAATAAATATTATTTATTTAAATAAATTAGTAATTTAATTTATTTATTTAAATAAGATTAAAATTGTTCTAATTGATTTATTCACAACTGGTTTAATATGGAGAACCTAAAGGGTCACACCATAAAAGGAAGAATAATTATTTAAGAAGTTAATGAAATAATTGTAATAATAAGTTAAGTATATTTAATTTAATCTATGGTGATATAATAAATTAAATAGCTTAATATTAATTATTTAATATTTTAGAAATATTAAATATAACTTAATAAGAGGAGTCTTATTATTATTATTATTACTATTATTATTATTTAATTCCTAAAGAAGTTTGGAAATTAATTAATAAAAGTACTCTCATTTATTCTTAATAAGATTAGGAGGCTAATTAATTAAAAATTTAATTAATTATTCCAAATAAGATTAGGAACCTAATTAATTAAAGGAGTTTAATTAATTAAAGTAAAGCCCAATTTCTTAATTGTTAAAGAGGGTTTCTCACATCTATAAATAAGAAGAGTCTTATTATGGGTGTAGAGTTGTTGTTGACTTTTTCACAATAGACGTAATTTCAATAGTTGGGAGAGTACACTCCTTTTCTACGAGAGATAGAAAAATTAGGGTTTTGCCAAATAACCATCTTCTTGAATTTTTCTTCTTTCTTGGTGGATCACCTCTAGAGGCCAAATACTTGGGTGGCTAACGTTGATCAAAGGAAGGAACCAAACCCGGTGGATTCAAGTTGAACACGAAAATAATTTAAAGATAAACTTGTACCTGAGGAAGCTCGAATCTTCAAGGGCATAATTTTTATTCTTTATCTTTTTGTTTAATTAATAATTGTGCATAAAGGATAATCCGAGTATATAGTTTGTACAATTTTAAACTCTGATTTTTACACGTTTATGCTTATTTGTGCAATTTGATTGCGTTCATGAATATTACAAACCTAACACTTTTATTCTAGTTTGGTTCACTAGAGCCACCAAGTGAACCAAAAGGTCAAACCCTAACGGTGCAAGAATTAATATTTAAAGATGACTATTACATTTAAATCCTAGACTCCATTACAAACGGGTCTTCAAGTGCTCCTTGTTCTTTGATCTGCAATTCTTCAAAATAATTCTAACTATTCCTATAGGAGTATGATAGAATTTACATTAAGAAAAAATTAGAGAAGACGAGGTACGCAGACCCCATTTAATAAAATTCATACATTCATGCATCCAACTAAAATAAAATTCAATCACATTGGTCAATAGTCTATAATCAATCTCATTTATTATCATGCACATCACCATATGCATCAATAAATAACATTCATCCCATGAATAGTAAATATTCAATATATATATTAATATCATTTAATGGGCAAATTTAGTTAGTATAAAATCTAATTTTGAATCAAAATAAACTCCTTTATTTTAATCCAAATTTAAATCAAAATAAACTTCTTTTATTTTAATTTATCTAATTTTAAATAAAATAAATTATTTTATTTTAATCAAAATCTTTAATTAAAATAAACTCATTTATTTTAATTAATTATGAAATCTAATTTCAAGTAAAAAAAACTCCTTTATTAAAGGAAACACGGATTCTCTTTCCTATTCACAAATAAACTCCATTATTTTGAATAATATGAAATCTTATTTCACATCTAAATAAATTCCTTTATTTAAGAAAACATGAATTCACTTTCATATTCACAAATAAACTCCTTTATTTTAGAAAACATGGAATTCAATTTTAACTCCAATTAATTATTATGGAATTCAATTCCAACTCTAATTAGTTAGCATGAAATTGGAATCCAATTCTAACCTTTTATTTTAAGATTAAAATAAACTTTTATTTTAATTATAAAATTATTAAAAATATTATATATATATATATATATATATATATATATATATATATATATATATATCCATACTAAAAGCCATTCGCGAGCCTGATTATATATATATATATATATATATATATATATATATATATATATATATATATATATATATATATATATATATATATATATATCACGTGATTAATATACCTTTGGTTACCTGCAGTATGGTTTCATGCAACATGTTATATATATAATATAAAGTTACTTTTGAATTAGGTACTCCAGGTATATTTATATACTTAGTAACGTGATATGATTCTTTTATGAATCAAATACACGGACTTTGCGCAACAAGCTCGCGAATGGATTTTATTTTTAAATAAATTTTATATAATAAATTATGCCTAATTAAATTGTTCCAAACACATATCAATATACATATCAAATCTAAATAATTAATAATTCGCATAAAGATTTGACTCTGATACCACTGTAAGATTTGTAATATTCATGAATGCAATCAAATTGCACAAAATACCCGGATCATCATTTATGCATAATTATTAATTAAACGAAAATATAAAGAACAAGAATCATACCCTTGAAGATTCGAGCTTCCTCAAGTACAAGTTCACCTCAAAATCCTTTTCGCGTTTAACTTGAATCCACCGGGTTTGGTTCCTTCCTTCGATCAATGTTAGCCACCCAAGTGTTTGGCCTCTAAAAGTGATCCACCAATGAAGAAGAAAAATTCAAGAAGATGGGTATTTGGCAAAATTCTAATTTTTCTATCTCTCGTAGAAAAAGAGTGTACTCTTTAACAATTGGAATCACCATCTATTGATATCTGATATAAGACTCATCTTATAAAGATATCAGTTGACCCTTCTAATCTAATTAGAAAACAGGATATTATGTAATTAATTTAATTCCTTTAATTAATTAAGCTCCCTAATCTTATTAGGGATAATTAATTAAACTCTTTTAATTAATTTAACTTCCTAATCTTATTAAAAATATATGAGAGTACTTTTATTAATTAATTCCCAAACTTCTTTAGTAAATTAATAATAATACTAATAATAATAATAATAATAATAATAAGACTCCTCTTATTAATTTATATTTAATATTACCAAAATATTAAATAATAAATATTAAGCTATTAAATTTATTCTATCACCATAGATTAAATTAAATATACTTAACTTATTATTACGATTATACCATTAACTTCTTAAATAATTATTCTTCCTTTTATGGTGTGACCCTTTAGGTTCTCCATATTAAACCGGTTGTGAATAAATCAATTAGAACAATTTTAATCTTCTATAAATAAATAAATTAAACAATTAATTTATTTAAATAAATAATATTTATTCCACAATAGGGATAATCCTGCCTAGCAATTAACAACTTTTCAGATAGTATAGATTTTAACATTAATCATAAAAGAACCTTTGAGTAAATAGTTACCGTATAATTTAATCCTTCCACCATATAATGTCCCAATTAAATATAAGACATGGAATTACTGTCAAGTCTTATTTATTTAATTATATGTATTTCGATTCTTAAATACACAACATCAAATAATGCGAATTAGAAACTCCTTTCTAATTTCATTCTGCCTTGGCCAATGACTACTGGGTTGTCATTTATCGAATCACATAGGACATTTCTCTTCTTTTACTAGAAGTGGTAGATTCTTTATTGATCATACATTATCTCTATGTACAACTTATTATACCCAAGCATACCCTTTGATATACCCTAAGGGTCTTAAAGAATTAGTCAAAGTATAACTCATCATACACAAGATACTATGATGATCTCAAGTCCAAGGATCACTTGTACTACTATCACTACATGAATTCCTATTGATAGGCAAGTAAAACTCCTTTAGGTATTCCTTAGCGAGCCACGTTCAGTGAACTTATTCTCTAATAAGCACCTACATACTTGCTTCAGTGTCTCCACACAAATGATCATGAGATCAATCATCCTCATCCAATGAGCAAGCAACGTATGTACTAATCTATCCAGATTCACTATTCCCTAATTTAGTAATCCAACGATTAGAAACTATTTTAGTTTTAAGCTTTCAAAGAATTTAGATCTCATTAGATTGATCATCATCATTATTCTAAAAGCATTACTTAAAACTATGTGTTTATCACATATTATAAAATAACATCATGTAGATAATTAAAAGCCATTAATAAATTAATATTTTTTTATTAATAGATGAATAAGATTGTTACAAAGTATATGCTTTATCATCAAATATGTTTGGCTTGTGTGTATACTACTTTCAGCAATGACTGTTAAACATATGTGACAATGTGATTATGTTATGTGCTGACTGGAATTAGCAGTACTACGTGATATGATATATTATTCTAATCAAAGAACGATCTTATTAATGATAGGTCTCAATATAAAAGATAAAACTAAGTTGCGTAATAGTAAGCAGCAGCTCAGTCAAATATCCTAATTTTTCATTTACTTTATGCAATGGACATGAGTAAGAAAGTTTTAGAATTATATTATCATTATGCCAGATTATTAACTCTATTATTATCGATTATGTATCCAATCTTTGTATTCATACAAGTTCTTAAATTATCCAATCATTATTTATCAACACAGTATTACTGTATAATTCAGATATTTGTTATGTTCGTTAATTCCTATATAGTGTTAGACAAGTGTCCTCACTTGAATAATCATTGTATTTAATCACATGTTGATACATACTTATTGGTTTTCAGTATGTATACGTTGACTTAAAAAGCCGTCTAAGCTATTTGATTCAGCTAAACATAAACTTAAAAATATTATTGAACAAGATAGAACTTTATTGTATCCAACCAGATTGTTTTGGTTCGGATTCTCGACTAAGTATGAACACATCCCGAACATGGAAAAACTTTTGTGCACCTAAGGTGGATAAGATGAACGATAATATCATTCTTGCATGTAGTATTGATCAATACAGGGCGCATTGGGATGATCACCCTCGTGCCCGTAAGTTATGACGGTTTGCGGATGAAGTTCTACTAAACCTTAGCGAAAATTGAAAACAAAGTTCATAGTCTGTCGACTACTCTTCATTTATAGTCAGTACGTAGTTTCAAAAATTTGATATAGAATTGATATGTTGTTATTATTGGTTCAACTTACTTCACATCTGTTGACTCGTTGTAGAAGTGTTATTCAAAAAAAATATTTAATCCTTTCAGCTTATATTTATTGTTGCTATTACTTGCTGGGCAATCAAATGTTCATTATTGCTTTAAATTTAAATATTTTCAGCTAAGCGTGATCAACTGGAATGTTCAGGCCAGAACAAAGAAAAAGGAAAGCAAATAGAGTAATCTTATGTTATCTTATGTAATAGTTTGACTTTATTGAGACAATGATATCTATTAATTATCATATAATGAATGTTTAAAGGTCGCATACCTGGGATTAGACTTTGATATATGTAAATTATGTTTGATATTTATATTATTGTTATTATTATTAGTATTATTTCATTCATAGAAATGGTATCGTGAAGCACCGATTTCAGGTTTCAAGTACTTGAATTTGGGGGCGTCACAAGTTGGTATCAAAGGTTTAGGGTTAGAAACCTTAGGTGGGATAGACCTTAGGTTATAACCTTGGAACAGAGGAAAACGTTGAAAATACACGTAACTCATATAGAGTTTAAAAAGGAGATAAATTGAATAAATTCATCGTTAAACAAAATAAAAGATAACTTATATAAAACTATTATTTGATGTGTGTATACTTTATGCTAATCAGGACAATTTATGTGAGTAGATGTCGAATGAAAAAGGATTAGGATACCCTCAGATCATAAAGTAGGAGCCGATCTCCATAACTGAGCCAATACCAAAGTAAATAACTGAATTAAAGGCTCACTTTGTAAGCAACCCTAGTGAGGTAATTATACTGAAAAAGGTATTACCAAAGCCATAAACGATAGTATAACTGATAGGTAGAGTATAGTTAGAGAATATAAGGTTAAGCTCGAGTTCTTAAAACTTATACTTATGGTAAGTTCATGACTCGTAATTATATGAAATTTTTGAACCCCTCAGCGAATGGATGCCAAAGGTCTTACTAGGACAAGTTCTTAAACTCATATGATTGTGGTAAGTTCCTGAACCCATAATGTGTGGTAAGTTTGACGAACTTGGTATAGTTATGTGAGAGTGGGTTATTGAGGATAATATGAATATATAGAATGCTAAGCAATTGATCCTTAGTGAAAGCATATGAAATAAGTAGTATTAGTGTTATTTGAATATGTATGATTCTATGATGCTTATATGATAAGTATGTGGGTGTAATGTAATATTCTCAACTTTTATATAAGTTGTGGCAACGATTTCTGACTTTTATATCGCAAAAGGGATAGCAGATGTTTAAAGCAATATGTGCTATGCTATGAAAATTACTATGAATTGGTTAGATGAGCATGATTTTATTTATTCAGATAATGCCGCCAAGATGAAAACAAAACCAAAAGGCAGAAGAACATATCAACAAAGCTGGAGGACAACCAAACCCGACACAAAATTTGGCGAATAAGGACGTTCAAGCTATGCAAAATGTATTACCAGCCGTGAAAAATCAGCCAGATAATCAATCGACAAACTTCAAAGACTTCAAGGCAATCGAACCGCCAGGATTTAGAGAATCAACTGACCCTGTAGAGGTGTTTGTGACAACTAGAGCAACGGAATGGCAAAAGACAGTTTTTGTCACCTAATGAAAGGGGAGGAAAATTTTTGGTGGGAAGCAAATCAAGCTAGAGCCGGAGAAGGAAATAGTGGTAGTAGGATAGGAAAAAGGAAAGGAGAAAATTTCGGGAATACCAGAAATAGGCCAGGAGGTGGAAAGAAACGGGTTGTGCAGTGTGGGAATTGAAAAAAGAATCACTCGGGATAGTGTCTTAAGGGTATGTTTGTGTGTTATAAGTGTGGGCAGGAGGGATATATCTCTTCCAACTGCCCCAATCTAAGGATGAACAGAGGGTGTTTTATGAAATAAATTAAATAATATAAATAAATACAACTAATATTATAATTAAATAAATTAAATACCACTAATATTTCAAAAATATTAAATATTTATGAAATATATTCAAAATTATTAAAAACTAATTTTCAGGCTTTAAAATATTTTTTAGGAATTTATTATGTATTTGTAATAATTAAAAACTAATTTTCTCTAATTATTTAATAAAGATAATTAATTTTCGTAATTAAGTGTCGCTAAAGGGGCTTTAGGAGAAAAAACCGTCGTTGAATGTGTTCTTGAGCCTGCTCAGAAACTCATAGGCAGTTAACGAGTTAGCTAGTTTGACCGGTCCTAGATTCATGATCATTTGATTTATGGGATACTTAATGTGTTAGAGTTGTAGTATTTATGTAACAATACAACTACAATTCAATTTCAGGGCTATACAACAACAGATATGTGAGATATAGGCCCCATAATTCCATGTCAGAGCTGTTCTTCATTTCTTGGTTTTCCAGAAATGAAGAACAGTTCAAGGGTCATACTTTGGTCCTTTTAATTTATGTGTTCCCGGCTTGTTTAGTGTGATTTAAAGGTTCCATCGTGTATTCCTGATATCAGGGTACAATAATATATCATCATATCAGTATAACAACATCACAACCAAGAGATCTTTGCCAGTCAAAATGTAGGTCAGGAACTGTTATTGAACATTTTTGGGTTTTCCAGAAATGTTCTTGAGCAGTTTGGTCAACCTATGTTTGACCATCTTTATAATCGATTCTGCTAAGTGTCTGGGTAATATAAAGGCATAGATAAGTAGTACTCATGTCAGTCTACACAAATCAAACACTAACGTGGCCAAACTAATTAATACATGTAAGATCAAAGGCCTGCAAAAATGCTATCAGATTTTTCTGGGTAATCTGGGTTACCCAGATTCGTTCGGTCATGGTCGGTCAACGACCTTTGACCACTAATAACTTGCAATCTAAACATGATATGGGCTTGATTCAAGTTCCAGATCAAAGCCCTTACTACAAAGAACGGATTTATAACATCAAACACAACAAACCAAAAACAAAGAAGGATCTAAGGCGTCTGACATTCGGCTGTCAATCAATATTTTTCAAGTTTTCAAGATTTTTGAAATCTACAATTTTGTGCATCTAGATGTTATAGATCCATGATCTAATAACCCAGAACACTACTTAACACCCTTAGCCACCACTTTAAACAACAAAGGACAAAATCTAACATCAGATCATAAGATTTTGTAGATCTATGGTTTATACCTCTTATGCTCAAATCCTTTGATTCTGATCTCTGATAATGATCTTGATGAACTAGAGGCTTGTTTAGTGACTGAAATACTTGTGTATTTCATAGGTGTGGAGAGAGAAAAGTTTGGTTGAGTGGTTGAGAGCAAATGAGTTAAGTTTTTAGACTTTCTCTCTTTTTTATTACTTTTATCTTTGATCCATTGCATTTGGCTAATATAATGTGGCTGGTTGCTATGATTTTTAATCACATGGCTGATCTAGGTTGGCCACCAACTCCCATTTTAGCAAGATTTGGAAGCTACCTTCAATAATGCAATAAGGGCAAATGGGTCATTTTGCAAACATTTTTAAGGGCATTCTAGTAACTTGTGCAAACCCTTAGGGTTTAAAAATTAATTTTTTTAAATAGATTTTAAAATTAGAAAATTAAGATTTCTAAATTATAATTAGGGTTTCCTAATTATATTAAAGATTTCCTAATCACATTAGGGCTTATTAATTAGGATCAATGTTTTCTAATTAACATTAAAATTATAAAATTAACAATTAGGTTTTCCTTAATTATAGATTAGGGTTTCTAATCCAAAAATTAGGATTTTCTAACTAATCAATTAGGGTTATCCCTAATTAGGTTTGTAATTAATACATTTAAGTCTTTAAGCCCCTAAATTAGGGTTTTCAACTTTCGAATTAGGATTTCGGATTCTCGGAACTGAAATTAGGGTTTCCAAGGCCGATAATAGGGTTTCTTATCCATCGTTAGGGTTTTCTATCTGAACGTCGATGTTCTTAATGTAATATTATAATTTGCCACTGATATTAGTTATATGGTCAACCCTTGACCCTTAACCACAAAATGTACTCATAAAATATCATATACACATAACATATGCACATATATGCTTAATCCTGAATAATTCACCAAAAGATTTTAAACCCACCAAAATTCATCACAGAATTTTGAAATCCTTAAAATCTCTTCACAGAAATACCAAATCCATTCACTTATTTTCTCTCTAGATTTATTATTTAACCTTAATTCAATATTTTAGGATTTTAATAAATATCCAAATTCTCGGGTCATCACAATTGTAATAATTTAAGTTTGGATATTATCTACGAGAAAATATTTTATTAAAACTCACAGCCTATGTGTTATCGTATTTTGTACGACAGTTCAACACTTGTATAAATGAAGTTGTCAGTAGTGTTGTTTCTGGCGGCCCAAGATGGGTTTTGTATACCTATTTTGGGGGCGTTACATTTGGTATCAGAGCTTAGGGATATGATCTCTGGCAGAGATCTGAGATTAGAATTAGGAGGGGAGAGACGAGTAATATCCTTCGCTAGTGTGTGTCCTACCTAAACTGAATTTTCTTACTTAAGTGACAAATTATGATATGTCAGTTAACCTTTGTTTTCAAGATGTATTCTAGAATGATATCTGAAATACAGTAGATGAGCAATGGAAAATCATGATACATAGGAAATAATCGAGAAGGTACAATCCGAAAAGAAAATAAGGTATTTCCATCTCTTCAAACTACCAGGTACGTAAAGTTCGAGGGCGAAATTTCATAAGGAGGGGTGATTGTAAGACCCCAAATTTTATGAAATGAAAGTATTCAATTTTCTTATAATTATTATTCTATTTATTAAATGGTTAAATTGATAAAATGCTAAAGTTAAGGGTGATATTTGAAAATTTTACAAAATAAGCAAGTTGTCATAAAATATTTGTTTGGTCGGGGAATATTCTTTTTGTCATGGAATATCCGTACGACGGTACAATCATTGGTGAACCCCACAACGGAATAACTATTGGATTTAGAAAATGACAGAAATATATTTTTATAAAAATAAGGGCAAGACTTTTACCGTTAAACTGTTGAAATACCCGGTGATAAAAGTACAGTAATACGCGTAATTGCATAGTAACACACGGTATTGTATATTATCTTTGATTATTGATGATTACGTGAGAAGTCACTCAGTCTTATTCAATTATTGCAACAATAATTGCTACGTAGTATCTCACGTTATTGATTCAATTATTGTCATAATATTTTATATTATTAAATCAATAATTGACACGACAAAGTTAATTATATTATTATTTGTATTATTGACAATGTCTAGGAAGTTGTGTCAAGAAAAGGGATTTGGTCACCTAATTGCTAGCCAATAAGGAGAAGTCCTTATCAGAAAGTCCGCTCTTTCCTGGAAATGATCTGGTTGTTAATATTGCGAGTTATAATAATGATGAATAAATATTATTAAAAATATATTTAGTGAAGCCAAGTGAATTGAGATAAATAGAGGGGTATTTTATGAAGTATATGTTGTAAATTTTGCTTATTACATGGACCCCAACTTATTCATTTTTCAAAATCGTCGGTAGAAAGTTATATCAGTTTTGTTTTATTACCTATATATATATATATATATATATATATATATATATATATATATATATATATATAATATAAGTTTTGTTTTTTATGTAAAATAGAATATATTATATTTTATTTGATTGCAAAGTACTGTATAGTGTTTGTATAGTGTTGCGTAGTAAAATCAAATTTTTTTTAGAAAATACGTCGAATTCATGCCAGTGAAAGTTTTACTTTTTTCCTGTGATATTTTTTTCTGAAATAGTATCCTGCCATTCTCCTATAAATAAGATGCTCAGTTTAGAAAAGAAAATCACACCAGAATCAGAGAATTCTTCTTCTATAATATTGAGTTTCTCGCAAATAATTTGACGGATTAGGTAAAAAAATCACATATTTAGATGTTCTGCTTAAAGAACTACACCAGTCTACTCAGGGTACGAGGATACCCATACATGCAGAATCCTCTACACAAGGAGGAACCCAAGGTCCTGATAAAGCCATTACAGAACCTAAAATGCAGTTGGATATGACCAACAAGATTCATGATATCACCCATCCCAAAAGAGATCCAGACACCGGTGACATCAGGAAGAAAGTCCTTCAAATGGAAGAAACCCTTTGTGCAATCAAAATGAATTGGAGCACACAGAAGTGTTTCATATGCTTACCTTTGTATATTCCCTGGTGTTCATTATCCAGAAAAATTTTAAACACCTGACTTCGAAAAATATGATGGGTTAAGAGATCCTTACACACATTTGAAGGTGTTCATTAGAGAACTTGGATCTTATGCAGAGGACGAGAAGCTCAGGATGCAGCTGTTCCAAAAGAGTCTGACTGGAGAAGCTCGTTCGTGGTATACCAGATTAGACAATGTAAAGATCCTTAGTTGGGAAGAGCTAGCTCACGCCTTCCTCACTCAATACAGCTTCCAGTCTCAGATGGCTCCTGACCGGCATCAGATTACCAAGGTCAAGAAACAGTCCAATGAGTCTTTCAGAGAGTATGCTCAAAGGTGGAGGTGCCTTGCTGCTTAAGTTATTCCTTCCATGATGGAGTCAGAAATGGTCATGACTTTCATAGACATACAAGAAGCTCCTTTCTATGATAGAATTTTAGCTGGCATTGGTAAACCATTTTATGAAATGATTAAACATGGGGAGATAGCTGAGATGGGATTGAAGTCCGGAAAGATTCAAAACCTAACTACCCTTAAAGCTGTTGCTCACATCCAATCCAGAAATTATGGAAACAACCCCCGGAGGGTCCATAAAAAGAAAGAGGAGGATGTTTCCCTGATACTACAGGGTCAAAAAGGCAATCAGAACTTGCCTATCCAGAGGAGAAATTACACTTCCTTTCAAGCACAGTCTTCAAACCCTCCATTTCCAAAAGGTGGAGAAGTCAAACGCCCTCGAGTGTTCACACCATTAGGAGACTCGCTCGAGAACATTCTCACTCTCTTGACAACTCAGAAGAAAATTATGCATCTTCTTCCACCAGCAAACCCTAATGGGAGGGGTTTCAATGCTGCTCGGAAATGTTCTTATCATGTCGGGGCACCTGGACATGATACTCAAGATTGTTGGGCCTTGAAGCACAAGATCTAAGATTTAATTGACAACGGTGAGATTATGGTCACCAAACCAGATCAACCTCACATATAAGACAACCCTCTTCCCCAACACAAAGAGGAAGATGTCAACATAATTAACTAGAGCATTGGACAGAGTTCCCTTTTTAACGATGAATCCTCCCAGACCATCAAAGACGGTGTTGACAAATGGGATTATGCAAAGTTCTAGTTTGCAATGGAATGAAAGATGAAAGCTCTGTGCAAATAGATTGAGTAATTGGCAGAACTGGTGACCTATCAGCATCAAGTCACACACCACTTAGTTAGCCAGGAGCATGCTAGTCTGCTCCCTTTTGTTGTGAATACTCCCTCATTAACTTCGGAGAAAGAAACACTGGAAAACAAAGTGACGAAGAGAACAAATGCCAAAGCCCATAGGGATTTTGCCAATAGAAGGGAATTTACATACCAGGGTCAACCTATGGAAGAAATACTACAGATGTTGATCAATGAAGGAAGGATCACTTCCCTTCTACCTCCAATCAATCCCCGATCAGGATGGTGTAATTCTGATGGAGTATGCCAATATCACTCCCATTCTCGCGGTCACATCACTGAAGAATGCTGGGCACTCCGCCACCTCATTCAAAATCTAATTGATAGCGGTGTCCTGCGGCTAGCAGATGACGATACTGTGCTATTTGAGAATGAAAATACTTGTCCTACTAAATGGAAGGGATTTGTAGCAGTTATATCTACTGAGGCTAATGGGACTGTCAAACCTCTCACAATACAAGCAATTCAACTCAAAGGAATTGACAATCCTTTAAAAGTGGTTTCTCCAGAGCCAATCAACTTGCCATTTAGACCACAATATCCTGTTATCAGCCTACAAAAAGTTCCATGGAATTATGGAGATGCTGAAGGATCTACCTCTCATACAATTGCGGCAATGTCGAAGGAAAATCCACTGTATCTTCCCCAACGGGTGATGAAATCTACCACCAACTCAAAGGGAAAAATACCCATGGAGAAGATTAAAAGATTCCTCCGCACTATGGGTCATAACGAAGCCAAGGTGGTTTTAAGCTTAAGAGAAGCTCCACACCAAATTTCAATCTTGGACTTGGTTTTAACTTCTGAGGATCACAGGAAGATCTTACTAAAGGTTTTGGAAGAAGCCTACTTATCGATATCAGTGGATATAGAAAAATTTCAACATTTGGTTGATCATATTATTAACAACAATGTGGTATCTTTCACTGATGATGATATATCGCCAAAGGACCTGTCATTGCAAGCCGTTACACACTGCGATTTTGTCCTCCGGATATATGCTAGCTGGAGTCTTGATAGATGAAGGTTCATCTCTGAATATCTATCCATACGCTACTTTGCTAAAGATGAACGTCAATCTCAAACGGATTCGAAGTAGCCATATGATCATTAAAGCTTTCGACGGATCCCACCAAAATTCAGTCGGAGAGATTGAGCTACCAATCGAGATTGGTCCCCATACATTCTGCGTATCTTTTCACGTGCTCAAAATAGATTCAGGATACAACCTGCTATTGGAAAGACCGTGGATTCATATGGCCGGGGCTGTCTCCTCCACTCTTCATCAGCAACTGAAATGCATCATTAATGACAGCCTAGTCACAGTCAGTGCTGATCTGGAATGTCCTAAACAAAGTGACATAACCCCTCATCAGTTTTAATTCAGAAGTTGAGCCAGTCAGTTTTCATGCCTTGGAGGTGAGTAACACTCACTACCAACCTATTGGGGTGCCACCTCTCATACCCAAGATCTCTGCCGAAGTAATACCGGCTACTCAAGAAATGATATCTTTCGGTCATCAACCGGGACAATGGTTGGGTAAAAGTTATCAGGGTATTAAGCACTCGATTCAATTATCAGTCAAACTGGGATAGCTAGACTGGGCTATTCTGCTAGTTCCAGTCACAGGAATCCACATAAGCATCATCAGATTCCTCCAACTTCAGTTACACGACGATTGTCTCCACCTACAACTCATGAGTCCGCACAACCTCCTGTAAAGGTGCCAGCCAGAGTAATGGCTATGTTATTTCCAAAGCCGATACCGGTAAAGGAGAAAGAAGTCTTTGTTCCAGACCCAGAGTGGAGGAGGAGGAACGAAGAATTAAGCATGACATCGTCAGAATGATGTCAAGCACACGCATCATTGTCCATGATGAACATACGAGCAGATACACCCCAGACGATGATTGCCCAGACGTAATGATCATCATTTGGGAGAATGAGGATGATGTCAACCCCTCCATTATTGCAGTCTACCAGGACTGTACCCTCGATAATTGGAGCAGCACTCCTTGCACTGTTTAACGAGGGTAAAATGGGTAAGAACTCTTTCTGTCATGTAGATATCGTAACTACTTACTTTTCTGTACAGTATTCGCAGTGTTTTGTCAGTACATACTAACACTGTGTATGATTAAACCATTTCATATATACTAAGTGAAAGAATATTTTATTTCTGGACCCTGAATTTAGATGTGCCTGCACTTGCTGATAGGTGCCTCTTCTCCACAAGGATTGTAACTTTGATGTAGGGATGAATTCAGCCTTGATAGAAATACATGAGGACATTGAGGTGCCTCCGAAAATTAAAGAATGGGTCGAAGATAAACCTAAACCTAACATTGATCAAACCACTTCCTTCAATCTTGGAACCTTAGAAAGCCCTAAGTTAATCCAGATTGGTTTAGACCTTACCCCAAATCAGAGATATGACATGGTTACGCTACTAACCCAATTCCAAGATGTGTTTGCATGGTCTCACGAAGACATGGCGGGTTTGTCCACTGACATTGTTCTTTATCGCCTTCCCATTAAAGAGGGATTTAAACCAGTCAAGCAGAAGCTCAGGCAATTGAAATTTGAGTGGAGTTTAAAGGTGAAAGAAGAAATTATGAAACAATTTCAAGCTGACATTACCATGGTGTCCTCATATCCTGAGTGGATATCCAACATAGTTCCTGTGCCTAAACCGGGAGGAAAGGTGAGAGTTTGCGTGGATTACCAGGATCTGAACAAAGCTTGCCTTAAAGTTAGCGTTCCCTTGCCATTTATCCACATTCTCATTGACAATACTGCTCAATACGACATGTACTCCTTTGCGGATTGCTTCGCTGGATACCACCATATTATGGTTACTGAGGAAAATCGTGAGAAAACTGCTTTCATCATGCCTTGGGGAACATTTTACTATAGACGGTTGTCATTCGGCCTCATCAATGTCGGAGCCACCTCTCAATGAGCTATGATAGCTCTTTTTCACGACTTAATACACAAAGAGATAGAGATCTACATGGATGACATCATTATCAAGTCCAGAAGGGAAAAAGACCTCTTAAACCATCCCATGAAGCTATTTATTAGGTTGCGTAAGTACAATTTAAAGTTGAATCCAGTCAAGTGCGCCTTTGGCATTAAATCAGGCAAGTTGCTAGGATTCCTAGTCAGCCACAAAGGGATTGAGCTATATCCCACCAAAATCTAGATCATAACAAAAATGCCCATTCCTCAGATAAAGAAGGAAATATAGGGATTTTTGGGAAGAATCAGCTTCATCAGCAGGTTTATTTCTCAACTCAGAGCAACCTGTGAGCCTATCTTCAAGTTGTTAAGGAGGAACTCCTCCATGAAATGGAACGACGAGTGCCAAAAGGCCTTCCTCACAATCAAAGAACAACTAGTCAAAGCTACTGTTTTGGTACCACCCAGGGATGATGTTCCCCTGTTCATGTTCCTGTCCATAAGTGACAATGCCATGGGCTGTATGCTGGGACAGAAAGACAATAGAGGCCAATAACGAGCTATCTATTACCTCAGCAAAAGATTCAGTAGCAGTGAACACAAGTACACTCTGATTGGAAAGACTTGTTGTGCTTTAGCATGGGCTTCCATGAGGTTACAACATTACCTCCATGGTCACAGAGCCATGTTAAATTGCCGGTTGTCTAGATGGCAGTTGATCATACAATAATTTGCTATCGTCTACGTGATGTAAAAGTCCATCAAAGGTCAAGGAATTGTGGATCAACTGGTCGCCGCTCCTTCAGGGGACTTCAAATCCTTGGAAACCTACTCCATTGATGAAGGGGTAATGGCTACTCAGCAACACCATCAGTACGATACATGCCATACATGGAAAATGTATTTTGATGGAGCTATTAATATGGAAGGTTCTAGAGTTGGAGCAGTTCTAGTATTCGGTACGGGGGAACAGTATCCCGTCACCGTCAAATTGTAGTTTGCCAATACCATAACACAACTAAGTATGAAGGTTATCTCATGGGGCTAAAACTTACCCGTTCAATGGGCATCAGGCGGGTAACTTTCTTTGAGGATTCAGAGTTGGAAATTAAATAATCCACGAGATTCTATCAAACTAAAGAGCTACATTTGCTGCCTTACCATCGGTAAGTTTTACAGATGGCTTCAGAGTTTGAAGAGATCTCCTTTCTGCACATTCCTCGTAATAGGAATGACTTTGCAGATGCGTTAGCAACTTTGTCCTCCTTGATTCATATGCTAAACAAGGAACACATGCCAAGCATCACATTTGCCCTGCAAAAGGCACCAGCCTATGGGAACTATGTTGGAGAAGTATCGGATGAGCTACCTCCCATCCATCACCCTTGGTATCAGCATATCAAGGAATACCTACGTGATGGATCTACACCCGCTGAGGCGAGCCCGACTGAGAAAAGGCGGATCCATCGACTTGCTATGAAATTCTACCTGAGCGGAGATGCACTTTATAAAAGAGATGCAGGACTAGGTCTCCTCAGATGTCTGGACCAGGACCAAGCTCAGAGGCTCATGGATGTGGTCCATGGTGGAGTATGTGGCCCACACATGAGCGGCCCCCTACTTGTTAAGAAGATCCTCAGAACAGGACACTACTAGCTTACCCTCAAAGCTGACTGTGATGATTACGTCAAGAGGTGTTATCAATGCCAAATTCATGGAAATGCCATCCACGCCCCTACGAGGGAGCTCCACAATATGAGTTCACCTTGACCCTTCTTAATATGGAGAATAGACGTGATCGGACCCATTTATCCCAAAGCCAGTAATGGGCATCGCTTTATATTCACCATTATCGACTACTTCACCAAGTGGGTAGAAGCAACCTCCTTCCCCAGGGTTACCAAAGGAGTTATCATTGCTTTCATCAGAAATAATATCATTTGTCGGTACGGACAACCAGAGGTAATTATGTCAGACAATGCTAAGAACCTCAACAACAAAATGATGGAGGAGTTATGCAGTAAATTCCACATCAAACAACTTAACTCCGTCATCTTCCGTCCAAAGATGAATGGTGTTGTTAAAGCGGCTAACAAAAACATCAAGAAGATCCTGCAAAAGATGTCCGCCAACCACAAAGGATGTCCTGACTTATTGCCTCTTACTTTATTAGCCTACAGAACATCAATGTGCACATCCACTAGGGCAACCCTGTGATCCCCCCAAATTTTGACCTCTACTTGGTCACTCGAATTTGGTTTATCACGTGTTCATGGCATACAAAAGCTAAAATATCACGTTTACAATGGAAGAAATAAACATAATGAAGTTATACTAGCATGCTACATACTTTAGAAATCACAGAAGTCACTTTCCAAATCTACAGAATGGCATGATCGAGCCTGGTTTGCACTAAGGATACGCGCGGTCGCGCAGCTCCCAGTTCAAACTAATGTTGAGCAGTTATTTGGTTGGCCTAGCTTTCCCATCCTTATATATATATATATATATATATATATATATATATATATATATATATATATATATATACATATTTTAACATGTTAAGGGTCCTTTTGCATCTTCAAGTTTAATCTAGGTCTCGTCTTGCATAATACGGTTCTAAGTTGGACATCTCAACAATTTAAGGCTATTTAAGGTTATGAAATCACAAAGTCCAACATGCTTGATTCTTAAACATATAAGGTAGTTATATAACTCGTATTAGACATGCTTGTGAGTATTCATATCACATACGTATTATTAACATCGTTTTGTTTTGAAATATGCTTCGTTTATGCTTTCCTTGAATTATGATACCCCTAAACATGATGATATATATATATATATATATATATATATATATATATATATATACATGAGAGAGTCTAAGGGTATTATCCGACATGTTCATAATTATAAGATTTTAACCCTCAAGGTAGTATATAAACATTCATGTTCAAAGTTCATATCTTCATTTAGTAAAACTTACTAATAAGTCTAACAAGCTCATGCTTCAATATGAAATCCATGTACTTAAGTTAGTATGTCCGACATGCATTTCAAAACCATACTAACATGCATGCAAGGTCAAAATATGCATTACTTCAAGTTCACAATTTATAGTTTTCCAAATCTTGAAGTTTTATTGAAAACTCAACTCAAATCAAGCTAAAACAATGTACTATGCTCAAAACAATATTTAACCACATGATAGGGTTATTTATATGCTTAACATAACTATCATAGTATGCTCAGAACAATACAGAAACATTAAAGCAGTATCTAGGAAAAACACCACGCGCGGCCGCGCGGTATTAGGCTATAGAAGTGGCGCGGCAGTGCCACATCGATCAGAACCAAAAAATTATGGCTCTGCTTTTGCAGAGCCTTATCACATTCACTACTAAACTTGCAACCAGACAACAACCAAGCTCCTAAATATGCATATAAGTTCAGATAACACCATGGTATGCTAATCCATACCAATTAACAGAGAATTTAACAATTACTAAATTTTACAAACTTCAAGGTTAATAACATAAACAAAAATTATACCACCTTGAAGCTTGAATTAAACTCTCTCACTGCTCTGATTATACCTCTACAAAGCTCAGCAACTCACTCTTTGAATTCACACTTAACAAATAATTTCAAGCAACCGAGAATGGAGAAGGATAGGGTGTCATTTGTAGAGAATTGAGTGCCCAGTCCATGACATTACACCATGGTTTGATCCAACAGAAATTGAGAGGAAATGTGGGATAAAGAGAAGTTAGCCAACTACCCAAACTCATAGCCATCATCACCATGGATTATAGCCTTTTGGTTTTGCTAGATTTTACGCAAGGAAGGAGTAGGTCACTGTACATCACTGTTTGGGACTCTTAGTATGGGACACGAATTTTACATCTTAGCAACTATGTTTATAATGCTTACTTTGTTCCCAAAATGTAATTTTAACGTGTTAATGCTACTACCAAATGGAGAGTTAGGGATTATTTATGTACTCACATCATATACTCTATGACGCATCCAAATCTGGGTTACCTGACCCCCGAGTTTAGTGCTCACGATTAATTTATGAATAATAAACTTATATCACATTAATAATAAGTTAACAACATCATCCCAGGTCATCTAACCTTAACATTACAAATTTATCCTTTAGTTATAAAAAAACGTTTACAAACATAACATAATAATATTGTTCATTATAACTATGCTATCATTATGCCTTTGCCTTTGTCCTTCACAGCACCTCTTGCCACTTCATCCCAAGCTGAAAAGTTTTATTTAGCAAGGGTGAGCAACAAAATTGCCCCGCAAGTTAAGACACACAATAAATGCATAAGAATCAAGAATAACATACTATCTAATTTGATAAAATAACACCAAAGTTCGGAGACCTTTGAAATAGCTGAACAAATCTTTAATTAGCTAACAATTCTTCTCGCATTCTATGCAACACAATAATCTGATAATGAAATAGTACAACACTTTCAAAGTTTCTACGATATTCTATTGAATAATCAAGAATCAATTCTATGCAATAATAAAGTGGAATATTTTCCAAATTTATGTTGAGCGATCCATTGGATCTTGAACTTCTCTTCTCGAGTAACTATCAAAGATTTGACTTTGATATACCCAGGTGTATCAGATAACCATAAAGATTAAATTATAACCTCTACAAGTACTTAGAGCGGACAACTCTTTGCACCCTATATTATGTATAATACTCAAAACGTGCGCAAAAGCCGATATAAGACCAAATATGTTCCTTTTATATAAAAGGTTGTTCTTCTAAGTCTTTGAATCAAAATTTGATTTAACAACAAAATATTATGATTTCAATATCTAGTCACTTCTCAATCTAGCCGAAATAATTGGCATCGATCTGTCAATAGTAATTGAATTATCTTCTCAAGCCTATCAAGTTCTAACAAATATTCGTCTAGCCAGAATAATTAGCTAAGACATTGCTCAATACGATTCGATAATAGACATGAATTATTTGTACTATCAATAACAGCTTCTACGGAGGTAAGTATTCAACAACAGATATTCTAAAAGTATATCCTCAGAATCACTAATTCAATTTGAATTAATAAACATGCACTAACTGCGAATAATCAACAATAATTTTTAGACGTGGTATAATCAACAATAATTAACCACAACTATATTTGAAAGTATATAACTCAAGGTTGAGTTAAGAAAACTTGCCTTCTCCGTTGATTACTGCTACACAATATACTTATCTGCGTTTGAAAGACAATATAATCAACAATATCGATCTCATAATTAGCACAATAATTTATAACATGTATTACTGTAATTTATAGTCAATCTTTCTCTTAAGCACATTACCACATCGCCACATCAGTGTTTCATAACCTATATAAACACTTATCAAGTCAAACTAGTTTGGTCTAGTTGGACTTCGGTCTCATTTCGGTGTCCTGGTCACCGTATCAGACAATTTACACATTTATTGTCACCTAAACTCAGTCTCAAAGCTTCAATATTATTTTAGATAAATCATATATCATTTATAATATTTTTCGGAAGCTTTTAATAATTTTCTAATAATTATTATAATTTATAATAATTTTTTAAACACCGTAATCATTTTTAAATAATTTAAATACTAATTAATTTTATTATCATTAATATTTAATATTATTAAAATATTAATAACATACTTGTCAAAATATTAAAGTTATTGTTAATAATTCAAAATATTTTTAAATCATCAATATTATACTTAAATGATTTTTAAAATAATTAAAATTATTTTTAAATCATCACCATTAATATTTAAATATTAATGAAATTATTCTCAAAATATTAAAAGTCATTAATTATAACTTAAAATATTTTTAAAATATTTTTCTCATTTTTAAATGATTTTTAAATCAATAAAATTATTTTTAATTCATTTATTTAACATAATAATTAAATAAATCTATTATCATTAATATTAAATTATTAATGAAAATTACTCAAAAATATTAAAAGTCATATTTTATAACTCAAATATTTTTAAACACTTTATTCTTATTTAAAATAATTTTTATAATATTAAAATCATTTTTCTCTAATTTATTTAATACACTAATTAAACAAATTAAGTATCATTAATATTCAAATAATTATAAATATTAATGAAAATTATCTGAAATTATTAAAAGTTATTTTTCATAATTCAAAATAATTTTTAAAACTATTTTTGTAATTTTTAGAATTTAATTTCTATATTTAATTAATTCCTGGAAAATCAAAAATTAAAAATTAAATAAACCGTCGCTATAGCCTATAGCGACGCTTTCTGTCGTCTTAGGTGTTCTTGAGCCTCAAGAACACTGTCAGATCGGTTCTCAAGGGTCATGGTTTGACCGGCTTTAATTCACAATCTGATCATGTTCTGAGCTATCTATTGTAGTAAGTATGTAGTACTACAACTATTAACAATTATTTAGGTCATATAAGAACACATCACGAAGATCTGGTCTTACGATCATCTTGTCAGAACGTTTCTGGGTTTTCTAGAAACCCAAGTAGTTCGACTGGTCACTTTCATGCTCAATTTCCTTCAAGTGCTGGTCATCAATAGGTTGATATTAAGGTTCAAATCTATAGTCAACATGACAAGGAACATATATTCATCACTAGATCAGTCCAAAAATAATACAATATCCAGATCTAGCCTGGTCAAACTCTGTCAAAAACGTAGTTCATAAATTTTCTGGAAATTCCAGAAAACAGGAAATGTTACCGGATGGTCTACTTTGACCATCCTCTACATCCGATCTGCTTGTTGTTTAAGAGATCAAAAGGAACGGTTCTAAAGTCCATATTACCAGCTAAAACATGTACATAACAACAACATCAACACACATAAAACCTGTCTGATCAAGGAGCTTAAAAATGTTGTCAGACGCTGTTCATGTATTCCTGGGTTACCCAGATTTTACTCGGTCATGGTCGGTCAACCGACTTTGACCAATTATATCTTGAAATCTGGAAATCGAATAGCTTGGATTCCACTTCCAGATCACAGACATCATGTTAGAGTATGGATTAAAACTTTAAAACAACAAAAAACATAAACGAGGAAGGATCTGTGGCCACTGACATTCGGTTGTCAGACCACATTTCAAGCTCAAGAACAGTTTTTGAAAAATATCATTTTAAGGCACTTTGATGCTATGGATCCATGATGGATCATAATAGATCATCATAAAATAACTTATAACACAAATATAAACACATAAACACCAACTTGAAATTAGCATACAAGATCAAAAGTAGGTTTTAGGGTTATACCTTCAAGTTCAAATCTTGATCTTAGTTCTCCAATTTGATATTAGGTGATCTAGGGGCTATTTATGTGACTGAGAAACTTGTAAAATTTGGAGGTTTTGTGAGAGATAGAGAGTTAGTGAGAACTTGGACAACAAATGAGCAAAATGAGTATACTTTCTATCTCTCAATCTTTTATAAACAATTTGATGCAATGTATAATCTGATATAGCTGCCATATAGAGGCTGGTTTGCTGATATTTTAAGTCACAAAGTCAAGTTAGTTGGTCACCTACTAAAGTCTTGGCAAATTTTATAAGTTACCACTTAAAGAAATGAAAAAGGGCATTTTGGACATTTGCAAGATAATTTTAATGGCATAAAGGTAACTTGCCAAACCCTTAGGGTTTAACCCTAAGGTCCTAACCCTTAGGTTTTACAACTTTAGCTTCTAAGATTTTCTAATTAGGGTTTTAAAATAGAAAATTAAGATTTCTAAAATATAGTTAGGGTTTTAAATAGAAATTAATATTTCTAAAGTGTAATTAGGGTTTCCTAATTATATTAACATTTACTAATCACTTTAGGCTCTCTAATTAGATTTAGGGTTTCCTAATTAGGGTTTACGATTCCCAAATTTAAAATTAGGGTTTCCCGACTTTCGATTAGAGTTCTTAACTACGCGTTAGGGTTTCTAATCTTAAGATTAGGGTTTCTAATCCCTTATTAGGGTTTATAAATTTTGTACCCTACCCGATCAATCATTGATAAAAATTCTGTATAGTACAAACACGTACTCATCGATACTATTATTTTAATTATATTTTCTATCGAATCCCTATCCGGACTTAAGGTTAGGGTTTCTAAATATGCTAAGCACAACTTTACTCTTATTTTCTTAGTCAATACACAAATTGACTACTTCCCGAGACTCGTATCGCAGATACTCGTCACAAAATTGATAATCAATATTAATATTAAAAAAAAATTATTCAAAAAAATCGAATTATTCGAAATCTCGGGTTATCACATTCACCCCTCCTTATCATCGCTTTCTTATTCTCTACAATTTTTTTTAAAGTTGTATCATCAATTCAATTTTATCAACACAATATTCATTTGTGTCTCAAAATTCTAACCTGTGATTTGAATCTTATAAAAGAAAACTATTCACAGCATTATCTATCCAATATTACTCGCGTAATTAAAATTGCTAAACGAATTTATTACATGTCGCCACCTCCTGGGCCGCCACTGCATCTTGCACCGTTATAAGACCCCAACTTTTATAAATAAAGACAAATTTTCTATAAATATCATTTTTGAATATTATGGAGTTAATTTGATATAATGTTATAGTTGTGGGTAATATTTATAAATTTTGCAAAGTACGCAAGTTGTTATATAATATTCGATTAGTCGGGGAATATTCGTTTTAACAGGGAATATTCGTACAACGACACAATCATTGGTGGACCCCACAGCAGAATTATTGTCGGATTGAGAAAACGACAAAAATATTTTATTAAAAATAATGGCGGAAGTTTTACCATTGATACTGTTGAACTACTCGGTAGTAAAAGTACAGTAATACGTATGGTTACATAGTAGCACACGGTATTGATTATTAATGCTTATGTGAGAAGTCACTCAGTTTGATTCAATTATTGTTAGTTAATAATATGAATTATTTAGCGATAATGCGTTTTGTTTTATTCGTATTATTAACGTAATAAAACAGATACATCTTTTTATATAAAAACAGATTACTTTATTAAAGTTATTCTATAAATAGAATATATTATATTTTATTTAAAAGATTTTTCTTTAAATATGAACCGTCAGTTTAAAGTAATCAATCTGGACCGTTCATGGATTAGTTACTATGCATTCCATTTTTCTATAAATAGCAGCTCATTCCTTCATTATTTCTTACGAATTCACTGTTCTCTTCAGGACATGAGAATATAACTGGGACGAGTCGGGGAACGGAGTGATGGACCAGATGATAGTATTAGTAGTCCTCACTATTCTATGTAATAGTGTGATAATAATTATAATGAGGACTTCTTTTGAGTATGGATACTCTCTAGAAGATAATATTTGTATTCAAACTCACAGTTTATATTTTGTCGTATTGTGCACGACAGTTATATTAGTAAGTTGTATTTGAATTCTGTACCATGTATCTGGCGACCCAAGATGGGTGGTGTATACCTATTTTTGGGGGCGTCACAGTTGGTATCAGAGCTTAGGGATATGATCCATGGCTAAGATGTGAGAATAGAACTAGGAGGGGAGAGACGGGTAATTCCTTCGCTAGTATGACCTACCTAAGTTTATTTGTATGGTATTTAATTGGTCGGTCATCATATAAGGATAATATATGACATATCAATTAACTTTTATTTTGTGGCAGTATCTGAAAATGGCATCTGAGAATGTTGAGAATAGCAATGGAGCACAGGCGACTGTTGATTCACCACATATCAATAATCAGGATAATGTGCATCAGGAAGGTGACAATCCTCATGCAAACAACAACACTGACCAGATGATGAATGATGGAATGTTCAGAAACTTTATGCAATTCATGCAACAGCAAGCGATAGCGGCTTCTGTCCAAAATATAGGTGGAAACACTGAAAACTCTCGGACGGTCACCGCTAAACAGTTCAAGGAGCTGGGACCACCGGAGTTTAAGGGAGAGCCAAAACCACTTATAGCGGAAACATGAATAAAGCAGATCACCAAGATATTTGATGTCTTGGGATGCTCCAAGGAGCAAAAGGTTCCCTTTGCCGCCTTTATGTTGCGAGGAGAGGCAAATTACTAGTGGGAATCGATTAAGCGTACTCAACCTGCCGCACTGAAGATGTCTTGGGAGAAGTTCCAAGAGCTGTTCAATGACAAATACTTTCCCGAAAATGTTCGTCACATAAAGGAGGTGGAGTTCATCAAATTGGAGCAGAATAATATGACCGTGTCACAGTATGAGGCTAAATTTGCTGAGTTGTCCCGGTTTGCGTCTCACTTGGTGGATAATGAAGAGTAAATGACGCGAATGTTTTTGCGAGGTTTGAAACCTGAGATACGTCAACATCTTATTTCTCATAAACTGTGTTTGTATTCAGATGTTGTGAATAGGGCTCAGTTAGTGGAGCGCGATAACGAGTCAACGTAACGAAAAGAGAGCAGCCAGCAAAATGATAATACCAGTGAGAGCAGTCATCGAAGCGGTGACAACAAGCGTGGAGGGAATCAACATGCCAGAAATGGTAACCACTTCGGTGGTAATCTGGGCCAAAATAATAAGAATGGTCATTTCAAGAAGAGGAGATTCAACAATGATGGAAAGACGTCAGCACCAGCACCTGTTGTTAAGGAAGGAGAACGACCACCTATCATATGTTTCAAATGCGGAGGGGAGGGGCACATCAGTCCAAACTGTGCGATGCCGTCTAAAGCATGTTATAATTGTGGAAGAGAAGGTCATTTAGCTCGATTTTATCGTTTACCAAAAACAATTTCAGCCAAGATGGAGACACCAAAGGCCGTCCCAGAAAAGTCAAAACCGGTAGTGCAAGGGAGAGCGTTTGTTGTGACCTCCCAGAAAGCAAGGAACCCGAATGAGGTCATCACGGGTAAGCTTATCATAAACTCTAATGAAGTCTATACTTTATTTGATACCGATTCTACCCATTCTTTTATTTCTCCTACTTGCGCTTATCGATTAAATTTGACTCCGGAGAAATTAGACTTTGACTTATCTGTTGAAACTCCATTGGGGGTAACCTTCATTACATCCACGGTTTATAAGTCTTGTTTGGTTCAAGTTGGTACCCACACATTACCTGTCGATCTTATTTCATTAAAAATACTTGCATTTGACGTGATTCTAGGGATTGATTGGTTAACTACTCATCTTGCAAAAATTGATTGTTTTCGTAAGGTTGTTAGCTTTCATATTCCTAATCGACCTATTATGCGAATTCAAGCAACCAAACCATTAAAATCAATCATCGTCATCTCAAGCCATAAAGCTATTCGTTTATTAAAAAACGGATGTCAAGCTTTCTTAGCTCATGTCACGGATCTAAACAAAAATACGTCAGTTTTGAATGATATTTCTATTGTTAATAAATTCCCTGATGTATTCTCCGAAGAACTTCCTGGCCTACCCCTAGAGCGTGAAATTGAATTTTGTATCGACCTTGAACCCGGTACAAAACCCATTTCCAAAGCCCCATATTGAATGGCTCCTATTGAACTTCAGGAGTTAAAGATCCAACTGCAGGAATTGTTAGACATTAGCTTTATTCGTCCTAGTACTTCTCCTTGGGGTGTTCCTGTGCTATTCGTGAAGAAGAAAGATGGAAGTATGCGACTTTGTATTGATTATCGGGAGTTGAATCATGTCACCATCAAAAATAGGTACCCATTACCACGTATTGATGACATGTTTGACCAGTTGCAAGGAGCACAATTCTTTTCAAAGATCGATCTTTGTTCTGGATATCATCAGCTGAAGGTTAGAACTGAGGATATTCCAAAGACGGCTTTCCGAACTCGATACGGGTATTATGAATTCCTAGTCATGTCCTTTGGATTGACTAATGCTCCTGCTGCCTTCAAGGATATGATGAACCGGGTATTCAAGGAATATTTGGATCACTTTGTGGTCGTCTTTATTGATGACATCCTTATTTATTCCAAAAGCCGTGAAGATCATGAGCAACACTTGAGGCTAGTAATCCAAAAGCTTCGTGAATACAAGCTTTATGCCAAGTTGAAGAAATGCGAGTTCTGGCTGGAGGAGGTAGCATTCCTTGGGCACGTAGTATCAAGTCGTGGAATATCGGTTAACCCGGTAAAGATTGAAGCTATTCAAAGCTGGGAGCAACCTAAATCAGTGACCGAAGTACGTAGCTTTCTTGGTTTAGCTGGTTATTATCAAAGATTCGTGGAAGGATTTTCTCGAATCGCTACTCCATTAACTCAGCTGACTTGGAAAGATACAAAGTTCGGTTGGAGCGAAGAATGTGAGAAGAGTTTTCAAGAACTCAAGAGGAGACTCATTTCAGCACCTGTTCTAACAATACCATCTGGCTCGGAGGGATTTGTCATCTACAATGATGCTTCGAGCAAAGGGTTGGGATGCGTTTTCATGCAACATAGAAAAGTCATAGCCTATGCATCAAGACAACTCAAGGAATATGAGAGGAATTATCCTACTCATGATCTAGAGTTGGCAACTGTTGTCTTTGCACTTAAAATTTAGAGGCATTACTTGTATGAGGAGAGGTGGAGATCTTTACGGATCATAAAAGCCTCAAATATTTCTTCACTCAAAAGGAACTTAACATGCGACAACGACGTTGGCTTGAACTGTTGAAAGATTATGATCATACCATTTAATATCATCTTGGAAAAGCGAATGTGGTAGCTGACCCATTGAGTAGAAGATCATATGCAAGTACGAGTGCAATATTGTCAACACAAAGGCCCATTTTGTGTGACTTGAAAAGGATGGAGATAGAGTTAAAGACTCCAGGGACCCATGTGATGATGGCAAATATACGAGTAGAACCAACTTTAATCGATAAAGTGAAAGCTGCTCAAGCTACAGACCTGGAGCTGATGCGTATGAGGAAGAAAGTGCAAGAAGGTGCTATGCCAGAAGCAAGAATCGATGAAGAAGGAATACTTCGAGTTAACTCCAGACTTTGTGTTCCTAACAACCCTGATTTAAAGTATGAAATCATAATGGAGGCGCACAACACACCGTTTGCAATCCATCCTGGAAGTACCAAAATATATCATGATCTTCGTCATACATTTTGGTGGAGCAATATGAAGGGAGAGATAGCGCTGTTTATCTCAAGGTTTCTAACTTGTCAACGAGTCAAAGCGAGCATCAAGTACCAAAAGGTCCATTGCAACCACTTGAAATTCCAGAATGGAAGTGGGAGCACATTACCATGGATTTCGTTACCGGTCTTCCTAAGGTTTCTCAAGGTATAGATGCGATTTGGGTCATTGTTGATAGATTAACCAAGTCTGCTCATTTCTTACCGATACGAGAAACTTATACACTTGAACGTCTTGCTCGTATGTACATAAACGAGATTGTAAGACTGCATGGTATGCCAGTATCCATAGTTTCTGATCGAGACCCAAGATTCACTTCACGATTTTGGGTTAGTTTACAAAAAGCTATGGGCACGGATTTATGATATAGTTCGGCATATCATCCTCAGACAGACGGACAATCAGAGAGGACTATTCAAACTCTAGAAGATTTATTAAGACTCTGTGTCCTTGACTTCAAGGGAAGTTGGGACAAGTTCTTACCATTGGTGGAGTTTTCCTACAACAACAGTTATCAAGCAAGTATTGGCATGGCTCCATTCGAAGCATTATATGGAAGAAAATGTCGTTCTCTAGTATGCTGGGATGGGGTGGGTGAAGCAACGTTGTTGGGACCGGAGTTGGTACGTATGACTACAGAAAAGATTCAAACGATCCGACAACGTATAGAAATCTCACAAGATCGACAAAAGAGTTATGCTGATCTTCATCGAAAGGACGTGGAATTTGATACAGGAGATCATGTGTTCTTACGTGTTGCTCCATGGAAAGGAGTTACGAGATTTGGAAAGAGAGTAAAGCTCAATCCTCGATTCATCGGTCCATTTTTAATCCTCGATCGAGTAGGAACTGTGGCTTATAGACTCGCTTTACCGCCAAGTATGTCTCGTGTTCATAACATTTTTCACATATCCATGTTACGTAAATATGTGAAAGACCCGAACCACATTATTGAGTTAGAACCGGATGAAATAGCAGAAGATTTGACGTATGAAGAAGTTCATGTTCAAATCTTGGATAAGAAGGAACATATTCTACGCTCCAAGGTTATACCTCAAGTCAAAGTTTTGTGGAGAAACCATGATGTTGAGGAAATGACTTGGGAGTTAGAATCTGAAATGAAATCAAGGTATCCTTACCTCTTCGACATACCAGGTACGTACCTTAATTTCGAGGGCAAAATTTCATAAGAAGGGGAGGTTGTAAGACCCCAACTATTATAAATAAAGATGAATTTTCTATAAATATCATTTTTGAATATTATGGAGTTAATTTGATATAATGTTATAGTTGTGGGTAATATTTATAAATTTTGCAAAGTACGGAAGTTGTTATATAATATTCGATTGGTCGGGGAATATTCGTTTTAACAGGGAATATTCGTACAACGGCACAATCATTGGTGGACCCCACAACAGAATTATTGTCAGATTGAGAAAACGACAAAAATATTTTATTAAAAATAACGGTGGAAGTTTTACCATTGATTCTGTTGAATTACTCGGTAGTAAAAGTACAGTAATACGTATGGTTGTATAGTAGCACACGGTATTGATTATTAATGCTTATGTGAGAAGTCACTCAGTTTGATTCAATTATTGTCAATTAATAATATGAATTATTTAGCGATAATGACGTTTTGTTTTATTCATATTATTAACGTAATAAAACAAAAACATCTTTTTATATAAAACAAATTACTTTATTAAAGTTATTCTATAAATAGAATATATTATATTTTATTTAAAAGATTTTTCTTTAAATATGGACCATCAGATTAAAGTAATAAATCTATGCCGTTCATAGATTAGTTACTATGCATTCTATTTTTCTATAAATAGCAGCTCATTCCTTCATTATTTCTTACGAATTCACTGTTCTCTTCAGGACATGAGAATATAGCTGGGACGAGTCGGGAAACGGAGTGATAGACCAGATGATAGTATTAGTAGTTCTCACTATTCTATGTAATAGTGTGATAATAATTGTAATGAGGACTCCTTTTGAGTATGGATACTCTCTAGAAGATAATATTTGTATTCAAACTCACAGTTTATATTTTGTCGTATTGTGCACGACAGTTGTATTAGTAAGTTGTATTTGAATTCTGTACCATGTATCTGGCGACCCAAGATGAGTGATGTATACCTATTTTTGGGGGCGTCACAACCGTCATGTTGAATGCATGGGCCGTTGGTCTTCCTGGCTGAGCAGGTCCTCGAATTGCCAAGGTTCCGCTATCGGGTCCCTTGTTGCCACTTTCCTTCTTCTCATTTCTCTTCGGACAGTTCCGAACCAAATGATCAGTCGATCCACACGCCAAACAACTTTATACTTTCTTCGGACTTGGACAATTGGGTGACATGTTCCCCTCTTCACCGTAATTATAACAAACTCCCTTCTTCTTCAAACAAACTCCATAATGGATTTTCCCACAAGTCGCACATGGCTCCCTCCCTTTCCTATTATCCTCTGTTTTGTGACCCGATTGGGTATTTTCGCTCCACTTTCTCTTATTTGAATTACTACCACCACTGCTTCCTCCGTCATTTTTCTTCTTCTTCTACTCTTAGTGAAATCAAGATGCAGCTTCGCTCCCTCCTTCAGTAATTAATGCTTTCTCCAATAAAGACGCAAACATATTGATCTGCAATACTGCTACCTTATGGAATATCCCCGGCTTCAATCCATTCTCAAATCTACTCGCTTTTCTCGCCTATGTGTCCACCTGATGAGGTGCAAATCTCGACAACTCATTGAATTTGGCAGCATATTCCAAAACTGACATGTTCTCCTACTTCAATTCTAGGAATTTGACTTCCATCCTGGATTGCATACTCGACGAAAAGTAGTTCTCAAAGAATAACTCCTTGAATCTTGTCCAAATCACCACAGCTGTACCCGCTCTCTCTTGATTAGTCTCCCACCAGTAATTGGCTTCTCCCTTCATCAGATATGTTGCAAAAGTTATCTTCTGCTCTTCCGCTACACGCACAATAATGAATGCTTTTTCCATTTCTTTTACCCAAGTTTGGGCTTTAATCGGGTTCGTGGTCCCCTTAAATTCTGGCGGTCCTACTGCTTTAAAGTCTTTGAAATTTGCCAAGATATCTACTGGTTGTTCTCTCGCTCTTCCTCTTGCTGCTAGAGCTCTATTCCCCATAGCTTCGGCTATCATATTTGCAAAGTTTTGCATCGGGTCAACTTGACCTCCTTCATTATTCACCGATAGATCTTTTCTTTGATTTCGATTTTGTTGTCTAGGCGGCATGATCTGATTTAAATAAAAATCTTACATTAATTCTCTTTCTCTACATAAATTCTTAATCACAATAAAAATTTAACACAAAATTCTCATATAATCGCTTATCTATTCAAATAGCTTATAGCACATTTAGTACTTAACACATATTACTATCCCTTTTTAAATAATATCAGGATTAACAGCACAACTTTACAAAAAAAAGGTTGTAATTCTCTAACTTTACTCAAAAAGTTATCATTTTCCATTTTCACATAACTATTCCCAGTTTGTCAAACTTACCACACTTATAAGTTCATGAACTTGCCACAATTATATGAGCGTATGAACTTATCCTAGTCAGACCTTTGGCGTCCATTCGTTGAGGGGTTCAAAACATTTCATATAATTATGAGTCATGAACTTACCATAAGTATGAGTTTTAAGAACACACAAATTAATCTTAATCTTATATTCATATAAAAAATAAAGATTTCATTCATACATATATATATATATATTAAATATGCTTACACATCATTCTCGATATTACAATCTTTAATATCATAACCTACTACCAAAAGATACTACTACTTATATCTAAGTTGTCTACCGTCCACTTCCTTCTCTGGTCTTCTTCTTGCTGGGACATTTGTTGAATCTGTGACCCGTTCTCCCACATGAATAACACTTCCTCATATTCGGCTTAGGACAATGTAGGGAAATATGTCCTTCCTGTTTACAGTTGAAGCACACATTCTTCCACATCATGCATTCTCCCGCGTGAGTCTTTCCACACTTGCTACAAACTTGCTTCTTCTTTGGGTTTGAATTTTCAGAATTAGGGTTATCGTTGTCCCTCTTTCTCTTTTTCTTGCCTTTCTTCTGCTTGATTGTTCCTTCAGACGATCCACCACCTTCAGTCTTCATCCTTTCCACCTACGCCTCCAATTCGTTCCATTCTTCAGTCATCTCGCGTAACGCTCGCTCTATCTTCCATAACTCCTCCAAGAGAAATACTTTACTCCGGAGTTCTTGGACTTCCGCATATTCTTGATCTTGTTCTCCAACTTTGGTCTTATTCTTTTTCTCTTCTCGAGTAACTATCAAAGATTTGACTTTGATATACCCATGTGTATTAGATAACCATAAAAATTAAATTATACCCCTCTGCAAGTACTTAGAGCGACCAACTCTTTGTACCCTATATTATGCATAATACTCAAAACGCGCGCAAAAGTCGATATACGACCAAATATGTTCCCTTTATATAAAAGGTTGTTCTTCTCAGTCTTTGAATCAATATTGGATTTAACAACGAAATATTATGATTTCAATATTTAGTCACTTCTTAATCTAGCCGAAATAATTGGCATCGATCTATCAATAATAATTGAATTATCTTCTCGAACCTATCAAGTTCAAACAAATGTTCGTCTAGCCAGAATAATTAGCTAAGACATTGCTCAATACGATTCGATAATAGACAGATATTATCTGTACTATCAATAACAGCTTCTACGGAGGTAAGTATTCAACAACAGATATTCTCCAAGTATATTTCAGAATCACTAATTCATTTTGAATTAATAAACATGCACTAACTGCGTATAATCAATAATAATTTTCAGACGTGGTATAATTAGCAATAATTAACCACAACTATATTTAAAAGTATATAACTCAAGGTTGAGTTAAGGAAACTTGCCTTCTCCGTTGATTACTGCTACACAATATACTTATATGCGTTTGAAAGACCTATAATCAACAATATCGGTCTCACAATTAGCATAATAATTTATAACACGTATTACTGTAATTTATAGTCAATCTTTCTCCTAGGCACATTACCACGTAGCCACATCAGTGTTCATAACCTATATAAACACTTATTAAGTCTAACTAGTTTGGTCTGGTTGGACTTTGGTTTCATTTCGGTGTCCTAGTCACCTTATCAGATAATTTACACATTTATTGTCACCTAAACTCAGTCTTAAAGCTTCAATATTATTTTAGATAAATCATATATCATTTATAATATTTTTTGGAAGCATTTAATAATTTTCTAATAATTATTATAATTTATAATGGTTTTTCAAACACCATAATTATTTTTAAATGATTTAAATACTAATTAATTCCGTAATCATTAATATTTAATATTATTAAAATATTAATGACATACTTGTCCAAATATTAAAGTTATTGTTAATAACTCAAAATATTTTTAAATCATCAATATTCTACTTAAATAATTTTTAAAATAATTAAAATCATTTTTAAATCATTACCATTAATATTTAAATATTAATGAAATTATTATCAAAATATTAAAAGTTATTAATTATAAATTAAAATATTTTTAAATTATTTTTCTCATTTTTAAATCAATAAAATTATTTTTAATTCATTTATTTAATATAATAATTAAATGAATCTATTATCATTAATATTAAATTATTAATGAAAATTACTCAAAAATATTAAAAGACACATTTTATAACTCAAAATATTTGTAAACACTTTATTCTTGTTTAAAATGATTTTTATAAATTAAAATCATTTTTCTCTAATTTATTGAATACACTAATTAAACAAATTAAATATCATAAATATTCAAATAATTATAAATATTAATGAAAAATATCTGGAATTATTAAAAGTTATTTTTCATAATTTAAAATAATTTTTAAAACTATTTTTTGTAATTTTTAGAATTTATTTTCTATTTTTAATTAATTTTCGGAAAACCAAAAAATAATAATTAAATAAACCGTCGCTATAGCCTATAGCGATGTTTTCTGTCGTCTTAGGTGTTCTTGAGCCTCAGGAACACTGTCAGACCGGTTCTCAAGGGTCATGGTTTGACCGGCTTTAATTCACCATCTGATCATGTTCTAGGCTATCTCAAGCATTGGTATTGTAGTAAATATGTAGTACTACAACTATTAACAATTATTTAGGTCATATAAGAACACATCGCGAAGATCTGGTCTTATAATCTTCTTGTCAAAACGTTTCTGGGTTTTCCAGAAACCCAGGTAGTTCAACTGGTCACTTTCATGCTCGATTTTCTTTAAGTGCTGGTCATCAATAGGTTGATATTAAGGTTCAAATATATAGTCAACATGAAAAAGGAACATATATTCATCACCAGATCAGTCCAAAAATAACACAATATCCAGATCTAGCCTGGTAAAACTCTGTTAGAAACGTAGTTCAAAAATTTTCTAGAAATTCCAAAAAACAGGAAATGTTACCGGATGGTTTACTTTGACAATCCTCTACATCCGATCTGCTTGTTATTTAAGAGATCAGAGTTTTAAAATTTTACGAACCATATACCCAGATCATCTTTTATGCACAATTATTAATTAAACGAAAAGATAAAGAACAAGAATCATACCCTTGAAGATCCGAGCTTCCTCAGGTAAAAGTTCACCTCCAAATCCCTTTCGCGTTCAACTTGAAACCACCAGGTTTGGTTCCTTCCTTTGATCAACATTAGCCACCCAAATGTTTGGCCTCAAGAGGTGATCCCCCAAGGAAGAAGAAAGATTCAAGAGGATGGGTGTTTGACAAAACCCTAGTTTTTCTATCTCTCACAGAAAAGGAGCGTACTCTCCCAACTATTGGAATTACGTCTGTTGTGAAAAAGTCAACAACAACTCTCACCCATAATAAGACTCCTCTTATTTATAGATATGGACAACTCTCCTTAACAATTAAGGAATTGAGTTTTTATTTTAATTAATTAAATTCCTTTAATTAATTATGCTCCCAATCTTATTAGGAATAATTAATTAAAATATTTTAATTAATTTAACCTCCTAATCTTATTAGGATTATATGAGAGTACTTTTATTAATTATTTTCCAAACTCCTCTAGGAATTAAATAATAATAATAGTAATAATAATAATAATAATAATAATAATAATAATAATAATAATAATAATAAGACTCATCTTATTATTTTATATTTAATATTTCCAAAATATTAAATAATAAATATTAATTTATTTAATTTATTCCATCACCATATATTAAATTAAATATACTTAACTTATTATTACGATTATGCCATTAACTTCTTAAATAATTATTCTTCCTTTTATGGTGTGACCCTTTAGGTTCTCCATATTAAACAAGTTGTGAATAAATCAATTACAACAATTCTAATCTTATTTAAATAAATAAATTAAAATATTAATTTATTTAAATAAATAATATTTATTCTACAATAGGGATAAGCCTCCCTAGCGATCAACGACTTTCCAGATAATATAGATTTCAACATTAATCATAAAAAAACCTTTGAGTAAATAGTTACCGTACAATTTAATCCTTCCACCTTACAATGTCCCAATTAAATATAAGACATGGAATTACTGTCAAGCCTTGTTTTATTTAATTATATGTATTTCGATTCTTAAATACACAATTCCAAATAATGTAAATTAGAAACCCTTTTCTAATTTCATTCTGTCTTGGCTAAGGACTACTAGGTTGTCATTTATCGAATCAAATAGGACATCTCTCTTCTTTTACTAGAAGCGGTAGATTCTTTATTGATCATACATTATCTCCATGTACAACTTATTATACCCAAACATACCTTTTGATATACCCTAAGGGTCTTAAGGAATAAGTCAAAGTATAATTCATCATGCAGAAGATATTATCATGATCTCAAGTCCAAGGATCACTTGTACTACTATTACTACAGGAATTCCTATTGACAAGCAAGTAAAACTCCATTAGGTATTCCATAGCGAGCCATGTTCAGCAAATTTATTCTCTAATAAGCACCTACATATTTGCTTTAGTGTCTCCACATAAATGATCATGAGATTAATCATCCTCATCCAATGAGCAAGCAACATATGTACCAATTTATCCGGATTCACTAATCCCCAATTTAGTAATCCAACGATTGAGAACTATTTTAGTTTTAAGCTTTCTAAGAATTTAGCTCTCATTAAAATGATCATTATCATTATTCTAAAAATATTGCTTAAAACTATGGGTTTATCACATATTATAAAACAGCATCATGTAGATAATTAAAAGCCTTTAATAAATTAATACTTTTTATTAATAAATGAATAAGATTGTTACAAAGTATATGATTTATCATCAAACATGATTGGCTTACGTGCATCCTACTTTCAATCTCCCACTAGCACTAAAGCCAATCGTCATGGTATCTCATACTCTTCTTCTCTAAGTGACGATTATCCTGCTGTTGGATAAGCTTTAGTTAATGGATATGTAATGTTGTTCTAGAGAGTCTACTATCTCTATAATAATTTTTCATCTTTCAATGATTCTTTAATCAAATGAAAGTGCCGCAAACAATCAACTTGCAGCTTCATTTACATCTAAATACTTTGTCTTTATCACTAAACTACCAACTCTTTGCTGTTTGGAGCCTTTCTAATTCACTGCACAGTGATCTTCTCCAGAATATGACCGATCATCATCAGGTCTCATATATTTCATTGCATACATGATTATCACTCATGCGATCTCTCTTTTCAGGAGTCTATGGGGACTATTAAGGAAGATACACTCCATAACTCATCAACATGATACATCTCTTGGAGTTTGCCATGCTAAACGACTTTAGCATCAAATGAATATGCGTTCCTTGGGTTTAGCTGAGTATCCTTTTAAATCTATCTATATAGATTTATATCCCCAATAACGATACTCTACCCTTATCATTCATGGAGGAATAGACAACTTTATCTTTACTGATTCTAGCATTGGCATGTCATTCCTTATCCGTATTATATCAACATATAGTACTACGAATGTCACAACGCTCCCACTGACCCTTTTGTACACACTAGGTTCATTCTTATTTGTGATAAAATCAAACTCTTTTGATTTTTTTTCATCAAAACGAATGTTCCATTTTTCAGAAGCTTGCTTCAATCCATTTCTCTAAGTGTCTGCAACTCTTACCTCATCGTATAAAACTGGATCATCATCTTTCATGATATATACCTCATCATCATAATCTATGATGAATCCATACCTCCTAGGTATCTTCAGTACTATTCTAGATTTACGATTCGGTTATGGTACAATAGGTCTATCTACAGTTTTCTCTTATTTGACTTATAGTGTTTTATGGTTCTTGAACTCTTTAAGATCTATTATCCTCCCACTAGCCCTTTTAATGATAAACACATTTATCTTAGAAGGTAGCGTGTTTCGCAACAAACACATTTTCCTAAGTAGGATTATAGAACATATACCCTAAACTTACTTTAGGATGTCCCACAAATCTGTACTTATCAAATCTTGTCCCAAGCTTATCTTTTGAAATCTTTTCATATAAATTGGACAACCCCTTATCTTAACATACTTAAGATTAGGAATCCTCCCTGTCCATAACTTTAATGGAGTCTTAGGGCCGGATTTTGAGGTTACCTTTTGTAGATATGCAGCCATTTCTAGGACATTACCCCAAAAGGATACTGGAATGTCGGTAAAATCATTATAGACCGCACGATGTCCAATAAGGTATAATTTTTTCTTTTAGATATATCGATCAATTATTGTGTATCAGGAGACATCCATTGTGAGAAAACCATTTGAGATGATTTAGAAACTCATTGCACAAGTATTCCTTCCTTGATCCAATCAAAGAATCCTAATACTTTGCCAATTTGTTTCACTTCTGAATTCTTTGAACCTTTCAAATAATTCATACATGTATTTCATTAAATACAAACATTCAACTCTTTGAATGATCATCTCCTTTCCTTATACTTGTTTGTTCAATTTGCAAAATAATTTTTCACGTAAGTCAAGTATACAAAATCCATTAAGTAATATTCCAGTTCTATACAAAACATTATTATTATAAATAGAACAACAATTGTTCTTAAATATAATATCAAAGATTTCATTATCCAACAACAAAATAGAAATAATATTTCTAACGAGAACTGAAATACAATAACAACTTATTGACTTAATAGACTTGCCCGTAGGCAATGCTAAACAATAAGTTCCTATGGCTAATGTGGCAACCTTTGCTTCATTTCCGACATAGGACTACTTATCTTTGTTTAGCTTTCTACTTCTGCTTGGTCCCTTCATAAATCAATATTTATGATAACCAAAGTCGGTATCCAATACCCAAGTAGAACCTTGAGTTAAAGAAAAATTTATTTCAATCATAAACAAAATTGTATTGTAACTGAAACTTCACTAAGCTTCTTTGGTTAGCCTCTGCAAGATACTTCTCAAAGTTTTTTTCCAATGTTAAGGCTTATTGCAGTGGGAGCAAACTCCTTTGCTATCCTTATCAGTTTTGTTCTTATTATCCTTTGTTTTTGCCTTTCTATTTACCTTCTTTGAATCGTTCTTCTTTTCTAGGGATCCTTTGGCCCCTACCAGTAAGACATGGTCTTTCTTAGTTAGAAAATGACTCTCAACATTTTCAGCATGTTAAGCAAAATCAGCGAGGGTGATATCTAGCTTGTTCATACGAAAAATTCATAACAATTGTGAAAGGAGTCAGGGAGTGAGTGCAAGATCAAATCTTGGCTCAACTATTCATCAATGACAAAACCCTTTGTCCTAATTGATCAATCAAATTGATTATGTTAAGGACTTTTATCTGTACTGTAGTGTCAACGGTCATTCTAGATCGGAAGAGATCCTTAGATATCTGATATCTATCAGTCCAACTTTTCTCACCATCAACTACTTGATGTGCATGAATATAGTAAGAGCATCCATAGTTTCATGCTGACGCTAAAGCTCGTTACTAATGGATGCGAGCATGATGCATTGAGCCAACTGTGCATCATCTTGCAACTTTCTAAAAGTAGCAATGTCTTTCTCAGAGGCATTGTCTGCAACCATTGCAGGGATAGGCGTATTATGGACATAAGATAGTTTTTCAGCCATGAGAACTATTCTCAAATTCCTTAACGAATTCGAGTAATTCAGTCCGATTAATTAACATCTAATATGTTTTGCAGTGATAGTAATATAGACATTTTAAAATTCTGTAAATAAATTTGTAATTAACAACATTTTAGCATATATTCTTTTATTAGTTACCAAAATAAATTAGGTCTTATTTTAAATTGGTATCTCCCACTATTTTCATCAAACTATATTACCCTCACTTATATAGATCGGCAAAATCTAATTAAAGATTTGCTAATGAGAATAAGGATCCCATTTCAAATGTATATAGCCTTGTGGTGATACAACAAACTATATATAAATAAATAAGTAGACAACTCTTGTCAATTACATCAACTATGCAACTTCTTGTATTTTGCCTCTTAGATTATTTTGATCAAGTGGTGGCACATCCGAATCAAAATTATCCAAGTTAAGTCCAACCTAGCACTCCATATATTCAAAAAAGAAAAATATTGTCCTCGTGGTGACACAACAAAACAAAATTGTTCAATTTTCTTTATAAGCATTAAATGTGATAAAATTATCATCTCAAAGAATTAAGATAAGCCTTGTGGTGACACAACAAACTTATAATAATTAATTGATACTATATTATTTTTATCATGCTAGAAGGCGACGTTCGATATTTCAAATATCTTTGAACGCTTAGGACTTAATATAAAATATTTGAGGGCTTTATTATTAATTTGTCTTATCTTATTTAGCACGCATGCACATATATATAAAAAATACATGTCATATTAATTAGCATGCGATGCATGTTTGCATAATATATAATATATATAGTATAAGTATGCACATATAGAATACTATATTTTACCTGGATTGATTATGAACTTTTATTCTAGTTTGGTTCACTAGAGCCACCAAGTGAACCAAAAGGTCAAACCCTAGGGTGCAAGGATTAATATTTAAATATAACTATTACATTTAAAATCGAGCTCCATTACAAACGGGTCTTCACGCGCTCTTTGCTCCTTGATCTCCAATTCTTCAAAAAAATTAATTCTAACTATTCCTATTACAAAATTATTTAAAATAAATAGAAACCTTGATCAGCAGTCAAGGGAAAGTACATAGGAGGGAGTTAAAATTTATAGAAGACGATGTACGCAGATCTCATTTAATAAAACCCATACATTCATGCATTCAACTAAAATAAAATCTAATCACATTGGTCAATAGTTCATAATCAATTCCATTTATTATCATACACATCACCATATGCATCAATAAATAACATTATCTCATGAATAACAACCATTCAATATATATATTGATATCATTTAATGGGCAAATTTAGTTAGTATAAAATCTATTTTTGAATCAAAATAAACTTTTTATTTTAATCCAAATTTAAATCAAAATAAACTCTTTTATTTTAATTTATCCAATTTTAAATAAAATTAACTATTTTATTTTAATCAAAATCTTTAATCAAAATAAACTACTTTATTTTAATTGATTATGGAATCCAATTCCAAATAAAAATAAACTCTTTTATTAAAGGAAACACGGATTCTCTTTCCTATTCATAAATAAAATCCTTTATTTTGAATAATATGAAATCTTATTCCATATCTAAATAAACTCCTTTATTTAAAGAAACATGGAATCCAATTTCAACTCCAATTAGTTAACATGGAATCCAATTCCAACTCTAATTAGTTAGCATGAAATCTTATTTTAAAATTAAAATAAACTTTTTATTTTAAGATTAAAATAAACTTTTTATTTTAATTATAAAACAAATTTTTATTTTAATTATAAAATAATTACGAATATATATATATATATATATATATATATATATATATATATATATATATATATATATATATATCATGGGCCACGTTTTTGAATCATTGTGCAGCTTGAATCCTGTAGGAAAATTCGTATGATGCACGTGATTCAAGGATCTTAACGTGGTAGTATCACGTGAATTAATATGATTAAAAAAATCTAATCATGCATCCGAAACATATATTCTTCACGTTAATAAGAAATAACATATATATATATATATATATATATATATATATATATATATATATATATATATATATATATATATATATATATATATATAATAGTCGCGAATCTTGAAATCCGTACATGCTCCCTTGAAGATTAACATTAACCGTGGCTCACGGAACAAATATAACCAAACCGACACCATCAACTTCACGCGGTTTTTCGGAATTGATTACGATTTAATTTTTTGTTTTGTTTTTTTTTTAATTTTATATAATTAAATTATGCCCAATTAAATTATTTTAAACACATATCAATATACATATTAAATTAAAATAATTAATAATTCGCATAAATGTTTGGCTCTGATACCACTGTTAGGTTTGTAATATTCATGAACGCAATTTAATTGCACGAAATAAGCAGAAACGTGGAAAAATAGAGTTTTAAAATTTTACAAATCATATACCCGGATCACCCTTTATGGACAATTATTAATTAAACGAAAATATGAAGAACAAAAATCATACTCTTGAAGATTCGAGCTTCCTCAGGTACAAGTTCACCTCCAATCTTTCTCGCGTTAAACTTGAATCCACCGTGTTTGGTTCCTTCCTTTGATCAACGTTAGCCACCCAAGTGTTTGGCCTCTAGAGGTGCTTCACTAAGGAAGAATAAATATTTAAGAAAAAGGGTGGCTGGCTAAACCCTAGTTTTCTATCTCTATAGAAAAAGAGCGTACTTTCCAACAATTAGAATTGCATATTGTGAAAAAGTCAACAACAACTCTATCACCCATAATAAGACTTCTCTTATTTATAGATGTGGGCAACCCTCCTTAACAATTAAGGAATTGAGTTTTATTTTAATTAATTAAACTACTTTAATTAGTTAGGCTCCCAATCTTATTAGGAATAATTAATTAAACTCTTTTAATTAATTAGCCTCGTAATCTTATTAGGATATATGAGAGTACTTTTATTAATTAATTTCCAAACTCCTTTAGGAATTAAATAATAATAATAGTAATAATAATAATAAGACTCCTCTTATTAATTTATATTTAATATTTTTAAAATATTAAATAATAAATATTAAGTTATTTAATTTATTCTATCACCATAGATTAAATTAAATATACTTAACTTTTTATTACGATTATGCCATTAACTTCTTAAATAATTATTCTTCATTTTATGGTGTGACCCTTTAGGTTCTCCATATTAAACCAATTGTGAATAAATCAATTAGAATAATTCTAATTTTATTTAAATAAATAAATTAAAATATTAATTTATTTAAATAAATTAAAATATTAAATTATTTAAATAAATTAAAATATTAATTTATTTAAATAAATAATATTTATTCTACAATAGGGATAAGCCTCCCTAGCGATCAACGACTTTCCAGATAATATAGATTTTAATATTAATCATAAAAAAACCTTTGAGTAAATAGTTACCGTACAATATAATCCGTCCACCTTACAATGTCTCAATTAAATATAAGACATGAAATTACTGTCAAGCCTTATTTTATTTAATTATATGTATTTCGATTCTTAAATACACAATTCCAAATAATGTAAATTAGAAACCCTTTTCTAATTTCATTCTGTCTTGGCCAAGGACTACTGGGTTGTCATTTATCGAATCACATAAAACATTTCTCTTCTTGTACTAGAAGCGGTAGATTCTTTATTGATTATACATTATCTTCATGTACAACTTATACCCAAGCGTACCCTTTGATATATCTTAAGGGTCTTAAGAAAGAAGTCAAAGTATAACTCATCATACACAAAATACTATGATGATCTCCAGTCCAAGAATCACTTGTACTACTATCACTACAGGAATTCCTATTGACAGGCAAGTAAAACTCCATTAGGTATTCCTTAGCGAGTCACGTTCAGTGAACTTATTCTCTAATTAGCACCTACATATTTGCTTTAGTGTCTCCACACAAATGATCATGAGATCAATCATCCTCATCCAATGAGCAAGCAACGCATGTACGAATCTATCCGGATTCACTAATTCCCAATTTAGTAATCCAACGATTGGGAACTATTTTAGTTTTAAGCTTTCTAAGAATTTAGATCTCATTAGAATGATCATCATCATTATTCTAAAGCATTGCTTAAAACTATGGGTTTATCACATATTATAAAATAGCATCATGTAGATACTTAAAAGCCTTTAATAAATTAATAGTTTTTATTAATAAATAAATAAGATTGTTACAAAGTATATGCTTTTATCATCAAACATGATTGGCTTATGTGCATCCTACATTCAATCCGGACTTAGGGTTAGGGTTTCTAAATATGCTAAACACAACTCTACTCTTATTTTCTCACTCAATACACTAATTGACTACTTCCCAAGACTCGTATCACAGATACTCGTTACAAAATTGATAATCAATATTAATATTAAAAAAAAATTATTCAAAAAATTTAGATTATTCAAAATCCCGGGTTATCACATACTCCATGTACATTAGTTCAGTCTAATTATTATTTATAACATGTATGGACTCCATTTAATTACCCACTAGTAATTAATATCCTCTTAAAACTCTATTATTCTAGTTATACTAACTTATTGGAATAGTTATAATTCATTGACAGAGTACATCTTTTAATGTCTTCACACATACTTAATGTCACATAAACAATTATTTTTGTAACTTATAATTCCCTACACTTTATTATATAGTTTATATATAATAATGTGTCACACCACATTCTCTTTTTAATGTAAGAACTATATAACATCACATGCCTTGCACACATAAATTAAATGAATAATACCATTCTAATCATGAAATTTACTTTACTCATAATAATAATTAATAATCAGGTATCATTAATCAATCACCGTTAATAATTAATTAATATTCTACAACAACAATTAATAATTAATATTAATTAATTGTTCACTTGATAATTCCTTCGTCGATTAATATTACTATTAATATTTAACTGAAATTCTTTAATAACAAAATAACAATTAATATAGATTAATTGTTCGCTTAACAATTCTTTCGTTAATTAATATATTCATTAATAATTCCCATCACCGTGCCACATAAGGCTTTCAACGAGTTCACCATAATTTTCATATATTCTCAATTATTCAATTATTCAATATAATTAAGTTCACTCATCATATAACACAAAAATCATTTATATTCAAATAAATATTCATTTCCATTACTATTTTCATTTATTAACACATGAAAATTCTCGGGTATTACATCCTCCCCCCTTATAAAAATTTTGTTCCAGAATTGCAACAAGCTTACACAAACAGATGGGGATAATCCCTCACCATCCTATATTCCAACTCTCACGTTTCCTTCTCGACATCGTGGTTACGCTAAAGCACTTTTACAGAGCAAATAACTTTATTCCTTAAAGTTTGCTCTTTCCTATATAGAATTTGGACAGGAATTTCTTCGTACGCCAAATTCTTCTCCATTTAAACGGGTTCATAAGAAATCATGTGCTTGTAGTCAGGCTTGTACGGACGCAACACGTATATGTGAAACACGTTATGGATATGCTCCAACTCAGGTGGTAGTGCAACTTTGTATGCTACTTCGCCCACTCACTTGAGTATCTCGAACTGTCCTATGAATCTTGGACTCAGTTTCCCTTTCTTACCGAAACAGATCTTTCCCTTCCATGGAGATACCTTCAGGAATACAAAACTGTCAACTTCAAAATCTCGGTATTGCCGATGCAAATATGCATACTTTTTCTGGCGATCTTGAGCTGTCACTAGTCTAGCCTTTATTACTGTCACCACGTCCGCGGTTTGTTGTACTAACTCTGGTCCGAGTATTCATCGCTCTCCGACTTCGTCCCAACATAACGGCGTTCTGCACTTCCTTCCGTAAAGAGCTTCATACGGTTGCATGTCGATACTCGCATAGTAAATATTATTATACGCAAATTCGACTAAGGGTAGGTGGTCGTCCCAATTTCCCTTGAAGTCCATCACGCAAGTTCTAAGCATGTCCTCTAGCATTTGTATTGTTCGCTCACTTTGTCCGTCTGTCTGAGGATGATAAGCAGTACTTAACCTTAACTGTGTCCCCATCCTCTCTTGCAAGCTTTTCCAAAACTTTGACGTGAAATGCGGTTCTCGGTCATAAACAATCGATACCGGCACTCCATGTCGTGAAACAATTTCCTTTATGTACATACTTGCTAACTGATTCAAACTGTAGCGGATCTTGATCGGTAGAAAATGTGCGGTCTTTATAAGTCGATCCACGATAACCCAAATGGCATCCAAACCTTTCTGCGTGACTGGAAGTCCTACCATGAAATCTATCGTAATATGCTCCCATTTCCACTCTGATATTTCCAACGGTTGTAGCAACCCACTCGACCGCTGATGCTCTGCTTTTATGGATTGACAAGTCAAACATCTACTAACACACTCTGCAACTTCGAGTTTTAAATTGGGCCACCAAAAATGTTTTCGTAGATCTTGGTACATCTTCGTGCCTTCCGGTTAAACGGAATATGCCGTATTATGTGCCTTGTGCAAAATCTCTCCTCTTAACTCGGTTACTACTGGTACCTATAGTCTCCCTTTGAATCGTAAGATACCGTCTTTATCTATTTGAAATTTTTCTTTCCCATTTTCTGTAATCCTATTTTTTGATCTTCTCACATTCTCCATCTTTCTCATGCGCTTCCTTTACTTTATCCAACAATGTTGGACAAGCTTTTATTACAAATAATTTTTCTTCAGACCCCTCGGGTCCCTTTATTAACTCCTCCTGAGTTGTCAGGTGAAATAATTTCTCCCTCCCTTTCTTGCTCAGAGCGTCGGCAACTACGTTTGCCTTCCCCGGGTGATAAAGAATCTCACAGTCATAATCTTTGATTAATTCTAATCACCTTGTCTGACGCATATTCAACTCTTTCTGTGTGAAGATATATTTTAGACTTTTATGGTCCATGTATATCTCACATTTCTCTCCGTACAAATAATGTTTCCATATCTTTAACGTAAAAACTACTGTCGCTAACTCTAAGTCATGAGTAGGGTATCATTTTTCGTAATCCTTCAATTGTCGTGACGCATACATAATGACTTTGCCATGCTGCATCAGCACACAACCCAGTCCTCTATGCTATGGATCACTATACACCACAAATCCTTCCGTATCATCTGGTAATGATAATACAGGCGCCTCACTTAATCTCTTCTTAAACTCTTGAAAACTTTCTTCGCATTTGTCGGTCCATACAAATTTTACTGTCTTTCTTGTCAGATTAGTCAATGGGGTTGCTATCTTAGAAAAATCTTGCATGAATCTTCGATAGTACCCAACTAACACTAAGAAACTCCTCACCTCCGCCGGTGTTCTCGGTTGTTCCTAACTACTTACCGCTTTGACCTTTTCGGGGTCTACTGAGATTCTATTCTCATCCACCACATGGCCTAGAATTGAACCTTCTTCATCCAAAATTCATATTTTGAGAACTTCGCATACATCCTCTCCTTTCGTAGTGCCTCCAAAACAATCTTCAGATGTTCGGCGTCTCCTTCCTCTGTCTTTGAGTAGATCAAAATGTCATCTATGAAAACTACCACGAATTTATCCAAGTATGGCTTGAAAACTCGATTCATCAAGTCCATGAATACTGCCGGAGCATTAGTTAAACCAAATGACATTACCAAAAACTCGTAATGTCCATAACGCGTTCGAAACGTAGTCTTTGCTATATCTTCATCCCGCACTTTCAGTTGATGATATCATGTCCGTTAGTCGATCTTCGAGAAACATTTTGCTCCTTTTAGTTGATCAAATAAGTCGTCTATCCTCAATAATGAATATCTCTTCTTGATCGTTACTCTGTTCAATTCTCGATAATCGATACAGAGCCTCATCGATCCGTCCTTTTTCTTCACGAATAACACTGGTGCTCCCCAAGGAGACACACTCGGTCGAACGTAACCCTTATTCAATAACTCTTGAAGTTGTATCATCAATTTCTTCATTTCTACTGGCGCCATACGGTATGGAGCTTTCAAAATCGGTGCCGTTCCCGGTGCTAAGTCTATTACGAATTTGTTTTCTCTGTCTGGCAGAAGACCAGGAAGATCGTCCGGAAACACATCTTGAAATTCAATCACTACGGGTATATCTTTAATCTCTACTCCCTTTTTTCGAAAATCTACGACGTAGGCTAAATAACCTACACATCCTTTTCTTAACAATTTCTTGGCCTGCATCATCGTAACGCAACACGATTGCTTAAGCAATGAGCTACCATGAAACACTACCTTAGACTTGCTCGGACTCTAAAGGTTCACACACTTGTTCTGACAGTCAATTACTGCCGCATGGTTATATAAGCAATCCATTCCCAGTATTACGTCAAATTCTCATAGTCTAATAGGAATCAAGTCTACGCTCAGTTCATGTTCTCAAATGTTTGTGCAACAATTTTGATAAACGTATTCTACAGGGATTATTTTCTTATTCGCAACTTCTATAATCAAAGGATCTTCTAAACGTTCTCAGGGTGTACTAAGTTTACTAGAAAATTCTTCATATACAAAAGAATAGGTGGCACCCAAATCAAATAATACATAAGCATTTATATTATTGAATGGGATTATACCTGACACCACGCCCTTCGCAGCCACTGCGTCCTGGATGGTCATGTTAAAGGTTCGGGCGGTCGATCGGTTGGGTTACGCAGGTCCACCAATCATTAACTTGCTTCCGCCAGCTGCACCGCTTCCTTCTACGGGCAATCCTTTATCTGATGCTCCGTTGCTCCACAAGCAAAACATCCTCTGATCTTATTGGGTTTTGGACAATTTGGCGATAGATGCCCCTCTTGGTCACAATTATAACACATGCATTTTCCTTTCTAGCATTCCCCATTATGACGCCTCCCACATTTATTACAAGCTTCAATTCTTTTCTTGAAGTTTCCCTGATGACTCCCACCTTGACTATTGTTTCTGTTGTTATTGTTGTTTTCCCTTTTCCTCTTTCCAGAATTACTCCCTCCGCTGCTGCTTCCTCCACGATGCTCACTATCAATGTTTTTGTTCTTCTTTTCCTTATGGTATAAACTTAAGGCTTCACTGCCACCTTCCGCAATGATTGCCTTCTCTAACAATGTTACAAAGGAATCAATCTGGAGGACTGATACCTTATTATACAACCACGACTTCAACCCTTGCTCGAAACATCTTGCCTTCCTCTTCTCATCCCCAACTTGGTGCTCCACAAATCGTGCGAGTTCATTAAACTTCGCTACGTATTGCGCCACCGTCATATCACCTTATTTTAACTCTAGGAACTTCACTTCCATCCTACTTTTCATACTCTTTAGGAAATAGTTCTCAAAAAATAGCGTCATAAACCTCTCCCATGTTATCATTCCTTCCCCCGCTCTCTGCTGATTAGTTTCCCACCAATAGTTCGCTTCACCCCTCATCATATATGTGGCAAATACTGTCTTCTGGTCTTTACCCACACGAGCTATAGTGAAGGCCTTCTCGATTTTCTTGATCCAGGTTTACGCAACTATTGGGTCAGTAGTTCCCGTGAACACTGGGGGTCCTACACTTTTAAAATCTTTGAAGGTTGTTACTTGTACAGCTTGGGGAACGGGTGGTACGGGTTCGTTTCTTCCCCTCAGAGCCTCTCCCAATAAATCTACCAGTCGCTATATCAGATCTACTGGTTCTCTCTCATCATTAACTGACTCTTCTGGGACAGTTATTCTACGTCTAGGCAGCATTTTCTACATCACAAAATTTTTTATCTTATTATCTAACTATCATATTTAGACATTTCTCAAATGAAAAGAATTAAAAGTTTATAGCATGTTCTTGAAATAAGATCATTTATATTCATATGCCAAATGGTTACAATACATGTTCTTTTCTAGTATACTGCTACAAATGAAAACACATATCCCATAATATCACAAAAGACGGGGACAACACTAGCTTACTACCCCTCTAACATTTTTCAAAAGTTGGGGTTACCATCATCTCACATCTTACACAAAAGACTGAGATTACTACAACATATTAACAACATGTAAGTAATATATCACACTACTGAGCTTTTTCCTCTAGACTCAATCTAACATCCCACGCTCTACAGCGCTCTGATATTCCTTCTGCGTAATGTGTGCCACCATATCTTGACTTATGGTATGCTGGGTCTGTCCATGCTCAGTTGGGTAGTGATTTACCTCATCGATCAACCTCTCCATAGCCGTGCATAGAGCATAACCCATCTTGTTCATCTTCCTCCTCTTGCACTGCACCTCATCCTCTAGATCATCTACCCTGTCATTGGAATCCTCCCACTTCTCCTCGAAGTGAATCCTATCCATCACCTCAATCTCTAACTGAGTTCGGAGAGCCTCCTTCTCCGTCCTCTCACTCAAAACCCTCTGCTCCATTTCTTCTAACTTCCCTGCCAACTCAACATTCCTTGCTACCGATCAGTGAAACAAGGCCCCCATCTGGATCCATGCCTCCTTACGGTGACCAATTTCCACCTCCATCTCCAGCAACACTAGTTGCCTCTCAAGAGTCTCAGTTTCTAGCTTCTTGATTCTACATCCTAATTCCAAAATATGTTCTTCATACTCTCCCAACATCCGATCCTCGAAAGTAGACTCGTCGGAGTCCTCCATGGGCTCAGGTTCCTCCTCCATAGGCTCCTCCTCTGGATCTGACTCCTCAGGTAGAGACTCCATCTCCTCCTCATCATCATCATTATTAGGGACAACTACCGATATAGGCTCCGCTATCAAGGGTGCCTCGTAGACTATGCGGATATCACGCGGCTCCTCCTCTATTACTCGGCTAGGTCCTCCCATGTCAGTCATCCTACAATCACCAACATAAGATAAGAAAAACAATAACTCCATCAGAATGTTAAATAAACATAAGTTCATCGTATAGAATGAAGTTACATTTCATAACACACTAAGTCTCTCAAGAAAAACTTTGACGCCCCCAAATCCAGGTCCCTTCGAACCTCGGATCCAGTCCGCCACGATACTACTATTGTCAAACTATTTATATATTTTATTCATAACTGAATGAATATAACTTTGCTTATTACAATTTAGAATAAAAATACTTTCCATTACCAGGATCTGCACAATGAGCCCAAACTTTTATAAGTTTCTAATCTTGGTCATTTACTATTCCTGTATTACATCACATTCGATGTTATATAAATATGCAGAATAATTTAAACTTTTTCAATATCCTTTGAAAAGTTAAACTTTTATTGATATCTTGACTTGAATCAATTACATATCCATGAATCAAATTATTCTATGATTCACTTCATTCTATTTTTGTATAAACCTTTACATCTCGATTCAAATTCCTCTATGTACCGCGTAGTACAACTTTACAAGCTAACATATATTACACAACATAATTTACTATCAAGTATATCTACTAGAACCTAAACATGGTTCAAGAGTATATATTTAATTAAACAAACCAATCTCCTTTGATGTGATTGAACTTTATCAATCAAGTAGCACGTAACTTTACCATGAGTCCTTAACATACAAAAGTGGTTATTTGCAAGGGTGAGCTCGACAGCCCATCAATTCTAACAATTTTCATGCAGCACATAGCATATAATAGAATATTCAGTTCATGCATTCATAATCAATTATTATTTACTACGCATGTAACTTCACACATAGCAGGCATAGAGATTTATTTCACAAGCATATTATCAAATCAACTTCCACATTTTATATATATCTCATATGCATTTCATATATATACATCAACATTCTAATAGTATAATATAGCTCAACTAATAATTATAGATTTCATATAACAAATAGGAACTGAAAGACTTGCCTGATTCGTAGTTTATCAACTACGACTTAACTGCTTAAAGCTTATCTGTACTGCGTGTGTTCCTACACAGTTATATACTCATAGGTTCATACCCATTAGTAACACATTTCATACACTTTTAATATTAGAATAATGTTACATTATTTCCTAACTAGGTTTGTAAAACCAACATTTCTCTTTCTCATCATACTCTTAGAATAGCTAGGTATGTCTAGGTATACCTTAACCACTCGTATATGACATCAACATTCATATATAGCTACAACACACTTGACTCACTAGGTGTTCAACACTTTCAAAACTCATATAGGTAAGTTCAAACGTACACATAAATATTTAACTTAGTTGTAATTCTATACCACATCACCTATCCTATATTTTCATAGTAAAAATCAGATCACGAATTCAAACAATGTATCGTTGCTTTATATCTTGAAAACATTCCTTTGGACTTTAACAATTGAATGTCCTAATTATTATTCATCTCTATCACCAAACATGCTTCCTACATATTACATAGCATGTTGGCCATATATTGCAAATTAAAGTAATCATGCAAGCATGCCTTGAACTTCATATTAAAAACAGAACTTATTCATAACTGCAGGATGGCGCGGCTGTGCCTGATCTGTACTAAGGAGACGCGCGGCTCCCAGTTCAAACCAGGGCTGAGCAAACACTTGCTTGGCCTAGCTTGCCCATCCTTATATACATAACATATAATAACATGTTAAGGGTCCTTTTGCAACTTTCAAGTTTAATCTAGGTCCCGTATTGCATAATATGGTTCTAATTTGGACATCTCAACAAATTAACGCTATTTAAGGTTATGAAACCACAAAGTTCAACATGCTTGATTCTTAAACATATAGGGTAGTCATATAACTCATATTAGACATGCTTGTGAGTATTCATACGACTAGCATGGTTTATCACTTGAAAACTTACCTTAAGACATGCATAGTTCATATTACGTCTATCTAGTTATGTGCACGTATCATTCATGTTCAAAGGCATACACATCCTATCATGTTTGCACATATAGGCCATGATTAAAGACCCAAAATTACTAGTTTGCCATCCTAGAAGTTTAGAAGTTTAGACAACATGATCATGAATATTGGTTTCAAAACGTCTAAGTTTTATTTTCTTCAAATCCATATCATGCTAACCTAATTATGCAAGGTAACTTCGAATCATATGTCATATTCATTTATGCATATTTCTACACATACTTATAAGGTCGAAATATAGGCGACACCATGCTCATGATTATTGGTTTTCAAAACTTGAATTTCTCTTTAAAAACATATATTATCCAAGCTAAACAAGTTATCTTATACGAGGTAACTTAAGATCACATTTTATGCTAGCATGACTCCACCATACAAAGTCAGAACTCAAATGACTTAAAGTTCATCAAGGTTTGTTTTCTAAATCTTCAAGTTTCTTTTTTTTTAAACACATACTAAGTCATGCTAATGCTTTCTATCATGAACAAGAAAATCTTATATGTCATGTCTATTATCATATATTTTCATGTTATATCACTTAGAATAACATATTCTATCGTCGGGAGCACTATACTTGCGTATGTGCTCGTTCGACGCTCTTTAATCGCCTCTGAATACGTAATAGTCATAAAGATGACTATTTTGACCTTTCCTAACGACTTCAAATTGAAAAACATAAAGAATAAAAGTTGTAGTTCTATTCGTCCTCATTCCGGATCATCTTGAATAACCTCAATCGGAGTTCGTATGAAAATGTTATGGCTATTTTACCAAAACAAGTCAAAGAAGTTACAATCAGCACCCATGCGGCGCGACCGCGCCCCTTTTCCTCACCATTGCAGTGCGCCCGTGCCATTGCCCAGCCTCAGCTGTTCGTCCGCACTTGGCCTAGAATAGATCACAGTTTTTGACATAACTTTCTCATTTTAAGTCCGAATTAGTTGGTTTTCGATTCGTTGGACTCGTTAAACTCTTAGCTACTCATCTACAGACTAATTATAACACTTCAAACATATTAACAAATCATTTTAAGGGTTCCAATTCAATGTTTCTGCTATATTTTCACATTTTGACAAATTTAGTGAATTCGTTCACTACGAATTCGTTTCTCAACCAAATTGATCTATTTAAGTCTCGTTGTTTTCGTTTCTAACTGTATTAACAACATCTAGCAATAATTAACAGATTGCAACAAACCTTTGCCATCAAATTTGTGACTCAAACGTGACTATTTCTTGATATTTCTAAGGAATGCAAAACTTAGGAATTCAAGAACATATAGGTTTGAATTATTACCTCTTGAATGCTTGGAATTGGCTAACTATAGCTATCCAATCCTCCAATTTCTCTCAACTCTCCAATTCTACTGACTCTCTCTATAGCAACTTCTCAAAAAATTCAACCAACGTAAATGAGAAGGAATGAGCTCTATTTATGGAAGTTTCAATACACAGTTAATAGTCTTTCACATTGAATTAATCCAAGGTGTGGAAGAAGAAGCCATTGGATGTTGGAGAGTTGGTAACTAACTCCTTCCCCAACCATCCTTATAGCAATGAGCTCCTACCTTCATAGCTACTGTTCAATCGTGGTGGTTACGCAAAGAAATAGGATAGGCCAATGGCTTATTTACGCGTTTGATATGTATATATATATATATATATATATATATATATATATATATATATATATATATATATATACAGCAACTGAAGCTTAGTTTAGTTCCATTAATTCTGAAAATAAAATTTTAATGTGTTAATGCTACTACACCAAGTAAAGTTAGGGATTATTTATGAAATCACATCATATACTTCATGTACACTAAATACACGCATTAACACAACGCAATTAGGCATTATTGTCCGAGTAGTTTCATAATTATTTCTACTACTCACATAAACACACTAAAATCTTATTTAATATTAATGTTTATTCAAACATTTAATCTCTTACCCAGTTTCTAGAATACACAGATATTTAATTATTTCTGTATTACCACTACATATGATTTCACTGTACCACTTGATGCCTTATAACGTTAGTCCCCATTAAATGTCACACTTCATGTATTCTTAAGCCATAGGTATTATATATCACTATTGTCCGCATTTCCCATATTACGCATAGTAATACTATTAATATTTTAATTGAGCTAAATATCATTCAGTTGGGTACTTTCAACCCGTTAATTCATATCATCCAAAAACATTATAATGATAATTATTAATCATTAATTCTCTTTTAACAATTTCAGTTAAATCTTCAGTCTGGCTTAAGTTTAATATTTAGGCCATACAAGGCTCATCTATCTCAGTTACTGGAGTTATATTTAACTCAAGCTCATTATTTCTATAATAAAATATTAGGGGTCTAGGCCACGTTTGGCTTTTTTCCAGTTCCTTATTATTTTATTATTTATTTAATATAAAGTTTATGTCACACTTTATCATAATGCTAAATTATTTAGCTTACTTAAATAATTGCATACATATAATATGTACAACCTTTACACTTGGAATAATTAATATTCACTCTATTAATTATTTAAATTATACACTGTGCGTATAATTATTCGATCGTCCTAAGACAACTTTCTCAATCTTTACATTAACATCTTTCAAATATTAAACCCTTTCATATATTACCATATTATGTAATATATAAAAATACTAAAATTAATTAACATAATCATTTCATTTTCTATATGTAAAGCACATATATTAATTCACCATTTTACTTAAGTGAATTACTTCTTTCATTTAATCTATACATTTAACCATATCCCAATATTAGTCAATAATTCTCTAACCAATATTTATCTAAAGATGTATCGATTTTCTTCTCTCGCCAACAATGTACATATACACAAGTCCAAACCTAACACACATCGAGTCTTTAATGGTATTCAATATAGTACACTAAGTGGTTTCTCACAAACAACCAACAAATTAGTTTTCGTCTCGTCTACACTGCTTTCACAGTAAGTTAGATTGGTTACTAATTCGTATATACCTCCGCTCTCTGAAGGAATCATTTAGCCCAGCTTCTATACATCCACCATTAAAGGATATGATTGCACTGCCTTAGACTTGATACTTACTCGTACATACTCTCAATAAATAGGTGATTATCAAAGATATTTTATTGTCACCAACTTTACTATAATGAAATAATGTAACATAAATTATTTAATCATCAATAGATAAATTTTATCCATCTTCTTACTAATTCCTCTCTACAATATATAATAAATATATAATAACGGTATATATTTATTAAACACAACATCACTTATCACATAGCTCACAATACCACATGTCGTAGCACACTTAAATAATCTAGTTCGAACCCATCTCATGCTTTAAGAATTTTATTTACTAAATTCTTATTTAAATATTTTCTAAAAATTCAGGTTCTTACATCCTCTACCCCTTATAAGGATTTTGTCCTCGGAATCAATGAAACCTTCTCTACTCGGTGCTATTCTGAATATTACATATTCTTTTGAATAATTTTATCCATTCTATTTTCGAAAATTTTATTATAACTTGCTCATTTGCATTCTACCACATTCTCCTTTATAAGGAACATTCTACTTACCACTTTCATCACACAGAAGAATAAGATTTCCCACGATTTTTCAATAATCGGGAAGTAGTATGAATAACTTAGATTCCCAATTATGCTGAGGGGTCACAAGATCGTGAAATAGTGCTTCAACACAATCATCCACACTACAAACCAGAGTGTTTAGCTATCACAAAGACTGAAAACACCCTCCACACGTAAACTAGGTGGCCAACCTATTGTACCACTACGTTGGGCCGTAACGTAGTATTTTGTAACGACTACATGTGTTATGCTCAGAACCATTATCCCTTAAAACATGTCCCCTTATAGGGTTGTTCACCTCAGCTTTTCAACAACTGAATCCGCACCAGAGCAATCTGGTTTGACATAAATATTCAAGAATGCTTGAATTTCACAATTATTTTTCAACAGTCGTCTAGCCGAATCAAATAGCTTAGACTTTTATCAACAATTCGGACATCAATCGAAATAATTTAGCCAACTTAATTGACCTTCTTCAGAAATTAAAAGAAAACCAAAAATTCTTTTATGACATCATGATACTGTACTAGATTAGTAGTACGTTGAGGATTCCGCCATTATGTGACTTTGTCATACTACATCATACCAAAACTGGCTGACGATCTTTTAATCACAACCAACACTAGGTTCAACTGCATTGATGACTCCATCATTTACCATACATCATCTCAAATGATGCACATAGTTAGAAATACATTTTAAAAATTTTCAAATCATTTTTGTCTTAGCCGAAACAATTAGCATAGACATAAGAATAAATGTATTGTTTTTAAACATCATTGGTTCAATCACAAGATCCAATATTTTTCAAGAATATAGAAGTGCAAACATCAGCACGAAGTTATTAAATTTTGAAAATCTTGCAGAGTTAGAAGATCTAGAAAGTTTATATTTCTCCATCAACTTCAATCTTTACTATACCAAAATTTCTAACTTCATAACATATATATACCCGATATAGTTCATCAAACTTACCACACTTTGGAAATTCAAGAAATTGCCACAATTATATGAGTTTAAAAACTTATCCTAGTAAGACCATAGGCGTCCATTCGCTGAGGGGTTCAAAAATATTTCATATAATTATGAGTCACGAACGTACCATGTGCATGAATTTTAAGAACTCGCACCTAATCTTAATATTCTCTATCTTAAACTTAATAGTCTCTATCTATCAAATATTATATGAGAAAAGAATCACCTTCTCACCATAAGCATATCGATAGCGCGACACCGACATTCCATTGATTTTCATTGTGAGGAAACGAGCGTGAGCATAAAGCCTCCGCCCACACAAAGGTTTGTATAACTCAGCTCCCACATGAGTCCTCAACTGAAATCTCACTTAACTCTATCTTACACTTTACTTGCTTTTTGCTCGATACGAATTCTTCGTATCTTATCACATACAATTCCTCATGAGTTCACATCGTCCCATTTCACAATACATTCTCTTATAGCATCAAGCTATACACACTCAGTCGTTACAGAATACTTATCACTTCATAGCTCAATCTGACCACGTCGTGATCATTAATTTACCTTAGGGTTCTTTCCCTATTATCAACAAAACTCCACTCGAGTTCATTCGTATTATCTTTGTCATATAAACACCATCTTAACATTTTTATTATCGGAGTTAGGAAACTCCTGAATTCTCATTCTCTAGATACTTCAAGATTCTTCTTTGAATCTTCACTTATACATATTTTAAATCTTTATCTTTCTCTCTCTCTCTCTCTCTCTCAGAGGTTATAGCCTAAGGTACACTTACCTAAGTTTATAACCTACAGCTTTGATACCAACCTGTGACACCCCCAAATCCAGGTCCCTTCGAACCTCGGATCTAGTCTGTCACGATGCTACTATCGTCAAACTATTTATATATTTTATTCATAACTTAATGAATATAACTTTTCTCATTATAATTTAGAATAAAAATTCTTTCCATTACCAGGATCTGCACAATGACCCCAAACTTTTATAAGTTTCTAATCTTTGTCATTTACTATTCCTGTATTACATCACATTCGACGTTATATAAATATGCGAAATAATTTAAACTTTTTCAATCTCCTTTGAAAAGTAAAACTTTTATTGATATCTTGACTTGAATCAATTACATATCCTTGAATCAAATTATTCTATGATTCACTTCATTCTATTTCCATATAAACCTTTACATCTCGATTCGAATTCCTCTATGTACCGCCCAGTACAACTTTACAAGCTAACATATATTCCGCATCATATTTTACTATCATGTATATCTACTAAAACCTAAACATGGTTCAAGAGCGTATATTTAATTAAACAAATCAATCTCCTTTGATGTGATTGAACTTTATCAATCAAGTAGCACGTAACTTTACCGTGAGTCCTTAACATGTAAAAGTGGTTATTTACAAGGGTGAGCTCGACAGTCCATCAATTATAACAGTTTTCATGCAGCACATAGCATATAATAGCATATTCAGTTTATGCATTCATAATCAATTAATATTTACTACGCATGTTACTTCACACATAACAGGCATAGAGATTTATTTCATAAGCATATTATCAAATCAACTTCCACATTTCATATATATGTCATATGCATTTCATATATATACATCAACATTCTAATAGCATAATATAGCTCAACTAACAATTACTGATTTCATATAACAAATAGGAATTGAAAGACTTGCCTGATTCATAGTTTATCAACTACGACTCAACTGCTTAAAGCTTATCTGCACTACGTGTGTTCATACACAGTTATATAATCATGGGTTCATACCCATATTAATGAAGTTGTATTTATTTGTGTACCATGTATTTGACTACTCAGAATGGGTGATGTATACTTATTTTGGGGGCTTCACAGTTGGTATCAGAGCTTAGGAATATGGTCTCTGGCGGAGATCAGGGAATAGAACTAGGAGGGGAGAGATGAGTAAATCCTTCGCTAGTGTGTCCTACCTAAGCTTATTTGTTGGTCGGTCATAATATAGGGGTATTATGTGATATGTTAATTTGTTTAATTAACCATTGTTTTATGGCAGTATTTAAGAATGACAGCTGAGAATGTTAACAATGGAGTGTATGAGACCGTGGAAACACCTTTAACCACAAACCAGGAGAACGTGCAGCAGGAAGGCAATATTCCTCATGTAATTAACACTACCGAAAAAATGATGAATGATAAGATGTTTAAAAGCTGTTTGCAGTTCATACAAAATCAGACGAGGGAGACTCGTGTACAAAATACGGGTGGAAATGATAGCAACGTGCGGTTTGTCACAACCAAGTAGTTTAAAGAATTAGGACCACCAGAATTCTGGGGAAAGCCAGATTCGATTAAGGCGAAAACATGGGTTAAGCAAATTACCAAGATATTCGATGTTTTGGGATGCACGGAAGAACAGAAGGTTCCATTCGCCACCTTTATGTTCCGTGGTGAGGCAGATTATTGGTGGGAATCTGTGAAGCGTACCCAGCCAGTCGCACTCAACATGTCTTGGAAAAGATTTCAAAAACTGTTCAATGATAAGTACTTTCCTGAAAGTATTCGTCACATGAAGGAGGTAGAGTTTATCAGACTGGAACAAAACAACATGACGGTGTCCCAGAACGAGGTGAAGTTCGCAGAGTTATCCAGGTTTGCACCTCATTTGGTAGAGAATGAGGAACGAATAACACGGATATTTTTGAGAGGTCTAAAACCCAAGATTCGGCAATATTTTATCTCTCATAAATTTTCTTTATATTCAGATGTTGTAAACATGGCTCAATTATTAGAGCGAGATAATGAGTATGTTCAACCGAGGGACCACAAGAAGGGTCATACCGGTGATAGCAGTCATCGGAGAGATGATAAATAGTGCAGAGGAAAAAATACAGACAAAAGTGGTAACCACTTAGGTGGTAATCGTGGCCATGATAATAGGAGAGGTGAGTCAAGTGAAAATTTTAAAAAGAGGAGATTCAACAATGATGGGAAGACATCAACAGCATCACCAACACCAATAACAAATTCTAGTGGAAAAGAGAATGACCGACAATTAGATGCTACAGGTGCGGAGAGGAGGGACACATAAGTCCAAACTGTTCATAGCCTTCCAAGGTGTGTTTCAATTGTGAAAAAGACGGTCATATAGCTCGATTTTGTCTGGTAGCAAAGTCAAGTCAAACTGAGACGGCGGCACCAAAGGCGACTACGGACAAAACAAAGTCGGTGGTTTAAGGGAGGGCGTTTGTCGTGACACGCGAGAAACCCGAACGAGGTGATCACGAGTAAGCTAATCATAAATTCTTGTAAAGTTTATACCTTATTAGATACCGGTTCTACCCATTCTTTTATCTCTCATGCTTGTGCTCAACGTTTAAATTTGACTCCGGAGAAATTGGACTTTGACTTATCTGTGGAGACTCCGTTAGGAGAAACTTTCATTACATCCACTGTTTATCAATCTTGTTTGATCCAAGTTGACACCCTCACATTACCTGTTGATCTTATCTCTTTAAAGATACTTGCTTTTGATGTGATTTTAGGGATTGATTGGTTAACTACTCATCATACCAAAATTGATTATTTTTGTAAGGTTAATAGTTTTCATATTTCTAACCAACCTGTTATGCGAATTCAAGTAACTAAACCACTAAAATCAATCAATGTCATATCAAGCCATAAAGCCATTCATTTATTGAAAAACGGATGTCAAGCTTTCTTAGCCCATGTTATGGACTTGAACAAAAACACGTCAGATTTGAATAATATTTCTGTTATTAGTGAATTTCCTGAAGAACTTCCTGGTCTACCCCCAGAACGTGAAGTTGAATTCTTTATTGACCTTGAACCGGCTACAAAGCCCATTTCTAAAACCCCATATCGAATGGCTCATATTGAACTTCAGGAGTTAAAAGTCCAACTACAGGAGTTATTAGACTTTGGTTTCATTCGTCCTAGTACATCTCCTTGGGGTGCTCTTATTTTATTTGTAAAGAAGAAAGACGGGAGTATGCGACTTTATATTGACTACCGAGAATTGAATCATGTCACCATCAAGAGTAGATATTCACTACCTCACATTGATGACCTGTTCGACCAGTTGCAAGGAGCACAATTCTTTTCAAAGATCGATCTTCGTTCTGGATATCATCAGCTAAAGATTAAAATTGAAGATATTCTGAAGACTTCCTTCAGAACTCGGTACGGGCATTATGAATTCTTAGTCATGTCTTTTGGATTGACTAATGCTCTTGCTGCTTTCATGGATATAATGAACCGTGTGTTCAAAGAATATTTGGATCAGTTCGTTATTGTCTTTATTGATGACATCCTCAACTATTCCAAAAGTCATGAAGATCATGAGCTCCATTTGAAGCTGGTACTTCAACGACTTTGTGACAACAAGCTATATGCCAAGCTGAAGAAATGTGAGTTCTGGCTTAAGGAAGTAGAATTCCTTGGGCACGTGGTGTCAAAATATGGAGTATTCGTTGACCCGGTAAAGATTGAAGCAATACAAAGTTGGGAGCAACCGAAGTGGGTGACCGAACTGCATAGCTTTCTAGGCTTAGTTGGGTATTATCGGAGTTTCTTGGAAGGATTTTCTCGAATCGCTATCCCGTTAACTCAGCTGCCTTGAAAAGATACAAAATTCGTATGGAGCAAAGAATGCGAGAAGAGTTTCCAAGAGCTTAAGAGGAGACTCATTTCGGCACCTGTTCTGACAATACCATCTGGTTTGGATGGATTTGTTATCTACAGCGATGCTTCAGACAAAAAGGGTTAGGATGTGTTCTCATCCATCATGGGAAAATCATAGCCTATGCCTCGCAACAACTCAAAGAATATGAGAGGAATTATCCTACTCATGATTTGGAGTTGGCAGCAGTCATTTTCGTGTTGAAGATCTGGAGACACTACCTGTATGGGGAGAAAGTGGAGATTTATACAAATCATAAGAGCCTTAAATATTTCTTCACCCAAAAGGAACTCAACATGCGGCAACGACGTTGGCTTAAGCTGTTGAAAGATTACGATCATACCATCCAATACTATCCTGTAAAAGCAAACGTTGTAGCTGAAGCATTGAGTAGAAGATCATATGCGGGTACGAGTGCGATGTTGTTAACACAAAGGCCCATTTTGCATGACTTGCAAAGGATAGAGATGGAGTTAAAGGCTCCTAGTACCCACGTGAGGATATCAAACATACGAGTAGAACCGATTTTAATCGATAAAGTTAAAGCTGCTCAAGCTACGGACCTGGGGCTAATGCGTATGCAGAAGAAAGTGCAAGAAGGTGTTATTCCAGAAGCAGGAATCGATGAAGAAGGAATACTTCGAGTCAACTCCAGACTTTGTGTTCCTAACGATTTTGACTTGAAGCATAGAATCATGATGGAGGCACACAACACACCGTTTGTAATCCATCATGGGAGTACCAAAATGTATCATGATCTTCGACATACATTTTGGTGGAACAATATGAAGAGAGAGATCGCAGAGTTTATCTCAAGGTGTTTAACTTGTCAATGAGTAAAGGTGGAGCATCAAGTGCCAAAGGGTCCATTGCAACCACTTGAGATTCTGAAATGAAAGTGGAAACATATTACCATGGATTTTGTTACGGGTCTTCCCAAAGTTTCTCAAGGCATAGATGCGATTTGAGTTATTGTTGATAGATTAACCAAGTCTGCTCATTTCTAGCCTATATGTGAGACTTATTCCCTTGAACGTCTTGCTCGTATGTACGTAAATGAGATTATGAGATTGCATGGTATGCCAGTATCCATAGTTTCGGATCGTGACCCAATATTCACTTCACGATATTGGGCTAGCTTGCAAAAAGCTATGGGCACAGATTTACGATTCAGTTCGGCATACTATCCTCAAACGGACGGGCCATCGGAAAGGACTATTCAAACCCTTGAATATCTATTAAGACTCTGTGTCCTAAATTTCAAAGGAAGTTGGGATAAGTATTTGCCATTGGTGGAATTCTCCTACAACAACAGTTATCAAGCAAGTATAGGCATGGCTCCGTTCGAGGTGTTGTATGGAAGAAAATGTCATTCTCTAGTATGCTGGGACGAGGTAGGTGAAGCAACGTTGTTGGGACCAGAATTGGTACGCATGACTACGAAAAAGATCCAAACGATTTGACAACGTATACAAACGGCACATGATCGACAAAAGAGTTATGCGGATCTTCATCGAAAGGACGTGGAATTTAACATTGGGGATCATGTATTGTTACGTATTGCTCCATGGAAGGGAGTTACAAGATTTGGGAAGAGAGGAAAGCTCAATCTACGATTTGTTAGTCCATTTGAGATTCTTGACCGAATAGAAAATGTGGCCTATAGACTCGCATTACCTCCAAGCATGTCTCGTGTTCATAATATTTTTCACATATCTATGCTTCGTAATTATGTGAAAGATCCGAACAACATTATTGAGTTAGAACCAGACGAGATAGCCGATGATTTAACGTATGAGGAGGTACATGTTAAGATCTTGGATAGGAAAGAGCATGTCCTACGCACCAAGATTATACCACAAGTTAAAGTTTTTTGAAGGAACCATGCTATTGAAGAAATGACTTGGGAGTTGGAATCGGAAATGAAAGTGAGGTATCCTCACCTTTTCGAAACACCAGGTACGTACGTCAATTTCGAGGACGAAATTTCATAAGGAGGGGAGGTTGTAAGACTCCAACTTATTATAAATAAAATTGAATTTCCTCTATTCATTATCTTGAAATATTAAGGAGTTAATTTGATATAATGTTGTGGTTATGGGTGAAATGTGCAAATTTTGTAAAGTAAGCAAGTGGTTATAAAATATTCATTGTTGTCAGGGAATATTCGTTTGGTCGTGGAATATTCTTACTATTGGGGAATATTCGTACGACGGCGCAGCCATTTGTGGGCCCCATAATGGAAAACAGTCGGATGAAGAAAACGACAAGTTTGAGTTTTTATAAATAACGGAGTAATTGTTACCGTTAACACTGTTAGAATATCCGGTGGTTAAAATACAGTAATACACGTGGTTGCACAGTAGCACACGGTATTGCACAGTATTGTTGAATTATTGATCCTTACGTAAGAAGACACTACTCAATAATTATTACAATAATTACTGTTCAATATTTTATTTTATTGATTCAATAATTGTTGCGTTGATATTTTATATTATTGTTGTTTCAATAATTGTCACTGCACAATATCTCCATTATTTGATCAACAATTCATATTATTTGAAAAATATTATTAGATAATATTATTGACAATGTTTAAGGAAGTTCTGTCTAAAAAGAAGTTTGGTCACCTAATTGCGCGCCAGTAAGGAAAAATTCTTATCGGAAAACCCTCTCTTTCCTGGGAACGATCTGGTTGTCATTATTGTGATTCTGTATTATTATTTGTGAATAATTAATTATTAATTTATATGATAAGAAAATATTTATTTTATGTGGATATAAATGATGAATATATTTATTGTGGTTATAAATGAAAGAATTAATGCTGAGGTATTTTTTCAGTATTTTTAGCAGAATAGAGGTGTTGAAAATCATCCGTTGTGAATTTCAGACATTTTTTGTTTGGAATTTAGAAAAACTTTCTTCTACAAAGTTGTAGAGAATTAAATTTCCTATGAAAAACACATGAGATTCGAATTTTTCTGATAAAAGAGCTATTTATTATGAATTATTGAAGTTTCAAAAATTAAATATTTTTATTAAAATTATGGGTGGGACCTACTTTTGTTTTTGGTTAAAACATGTGTTGGAAATTTTTTCAACGGTAGAGTGTTGGTGGCTGGTCTTGGTACATGGCGTAGAAGGAAGAAAAAATATATTTTATTTTATTAATTTAGTCTCTTTTGGCGTTCTAGCATTTTCCTATAAATAGGGTGCTTAGTTAGAATTAAAAATCACACCAGAATTCATAAGTTTTCTTTCTATATTATCGAGCGTATTTTAGTGAGTATTTAGATACTTTGAGAGTTGCTATTCAGTGTAAATTTTCTTCGGCTTTACATCCGATATTCCGATCAGAAATACTGTTATTTTGAGGTAAGAGATGTTATTTTCTTCGTAAATGATATTATTTTCTTCAATATCATTATGCTGAAATATTGATATGAATTTTATTGTGGAATTTCTACATTTTTGTGTCGGGATTACTATTCACGTATATGGTACTATTCACGTATACGACACTATTCACAAATACGACACTATTCACCGAAAAATGAAATTTTCTTTTTTTATCTCAGATGTCTATTATGGTTACTATCTTTGATTGTATCCATGTTTTGATCTTCATTCTTGAATTGTACTCCATTATGGTCTATTATGGAGTATTTTTAAACTTGAATTATGTAACGTACGAATCTCTAATCTTTGTCCTTTTATCTTACTGGATTCGTTCTCTAAAATATTTTTCATCATCCTCAGTGCTTAATAATGATACTTGATGAATATCTTTGGCTTGTAGTGCAAAGATGAATGATTAACTAATGAATATCTTTGGCCCGTAGTGCAAAGATGAACAGGTGTTGAGATGAACATGACCAACTGGTGATACAAATGAATATCTTTGGCCTATAGTGCAAAGATGAATATTTGATTCAAGATGTATATTGATTGATGCTATAGGGATAAAATATTGATGAAGGACTTTTAAATCTTAGAAGATAGTAGAGTTTATTCTCTACTTGACTCTTCTAATGGATTGCTATTTTCGCAGTAGTTGTTGTTCTAAAACTTATTGTCTATTATATTCTATCAGATTTTTCCCTATTGAAGACTAATGATAATTTGATGTATATTATCTTAGTCATAATATTATTTATTGGGCTAGTTGAGCTCACTCTTTTCCTTTTTGTTCCCTTTTTCTTCTCAGGAGGTGAGAATATAGCATGAACTAGCCGGGGTATGGAGTGATGGTTCTAGAAAGTTGTTTTAGTAGTCCTCACTATTTTTGTAAAATAGTGTATCAATAATTGTAATGAGGACTCCTTTTGAGTTTTAATATTGTCTATTAGACAATATTTGCATTTAAACTCACAGTATATGTGTTGCCGTATTTTGCACGACAACTGTATTAATGAAGTTGTATTTGTTTCTGTACCATGTATTTGACGACTCAGAATGGGCGATGTATACCTATTTTGGGGGCGTCACACAGATCCTACGTTGTATCGGCCTGATATCCCATTGGCAGAGATTCAGTAACTCAGGAGGAGTTACATCAGATGAATAGGTTGGATGATGTAGACATCAACACTATTGACTTCTTCTGATATATTTCTCACTATATCTTTTGATAGGCATTTGTTAGATATTGGACGGATGTGCCCTATTCTCGTTATATCTTTTGATAGGCCTCTGTTAGTTGTTGGGCGGTTGTGCCCCATTTCCCTATAATTTTTAGTTGTATATAGAGATGATGTACTTAGGAATGTGTGTATACTATTTTCTATTCCCTACATCATATTGTCATCTATTGTTTATCATGTATGTATTATGTTATGCATATGCATTTCAAGAGATGAGTTTAGCATTAACCACTGGATGGTCTCATGACACGGCCCTACAGATGTCTTCATCCACAATTAGCCAGATAGAGCATACCCCACTAGTATTGGTGGCCTCTTGTTTGAGATTGTGGTATGACAGTTTGTCCTCCCTGGATCGGGTGACAGTTGATGTAAGAACCCGAATTTTTAGAAAATATTAAAATAAGAATTTAGTAAAATTCTTAAAGCATGAGATGGGTTCGAGCAAGAATATATAAATGTGTTATGACGTATGTGGTATTGTGTTACATAGGGTAATATGAGCTATGTAATAACGGATGTTGTGTTTAATAAATATATCTATCATTATTATATATTTATTATAAATTGTAGAGATGAATTAGTAAGAAGATGGATAAAGATTTATCTATTGATATTAAATAATTTATGTGAAATTATTTTATAATAGTAAGTTGGTGACATTAAAATATCTTTGATGATCACAAATTTCTTGAGTATATGTATGAGTATGTATCAAGTCTAAGGCAGTGCAATCGTATCCTTTAATGGTGGATGTATAGGAGCCGGGCTTAGTAACTTGAGCCTGTAACTCAAGTGAGGGCTGTAGGATTGTTGAAGGGCTAGTTTGGTCTGCAGATGGTTCAGGATGAGTTTGTGTAATCTGAACTTTAAGAATTATGTATTATTAACTAATATGTTATAATAAGGATCATAATTGGCGTTCCAACTAACCATGAATGGATTGAGATAACGAATCATGAATTGAATGAGAATTTAATTATGAAAATTAATATTGGTTAATTAAGTTATATTATTTAATATTATAATATAATGCTAAAGCCTTGTGTGGTAGTAAATTGAATGAAACGAGTAATTCACTTAAGTAAAATGGTGAATTAATGTATATGCATTACATGAAGAAAATTAAATGATTATGTTAATTAAATTTGCTATTTTCGTATATTACTTAATATGATAATATGTGAAAGGATTTAATACTGGAAAGATGATAATGGAAAATGGGTGATGAATAATAGAAGAAAACCAATATATATAATTATTGGTTAGAGATGGAAGAAGTTGTCTTGGGACAATCGAATAATTATACGAATAGTGTATAATTTAAATAATTAATAGAGTAGATATTAATTATTTTAAATGTAAAGGTTATACATATTACAAGTATAAGGTAAGCTAGTATTGAGGTAAAGTGTGTCACACAAACTTTATATTAAAATGTGATAATGGGTTGAAAGTACCCAACTGAATGATATTTAGCCCAATTAAAATATTAATGTGGACATTATCATTAAATAGTATTACTATGTGTAATATGGAAGATGTGGGTAGTAGTAATATATAATACCTATGGCCTGAGACTACATGAACTGTGACACCTTATTGGTAACTATATAATATAGGAAACTATATGGCAAAGTGGAATGAGTCGCATGAGTTACATAAATGGACATCTGTGACAATGTGTTATGTGTAGTACATTAATGTGTACTTTATGAAGGATATTAAATTAAACTAAATAAATAATTATTGTTAATAATTATTTCAAGAATTAAGTATAATTGAAATAATAAAGTTCATGATAATGTGGTGTGACAATACTCAATTAAAATATTGTTTGGACTAGCCTAATTAAAATATTATTGGATTAAACCAATGTACATAAGGTACATGATATTATGTATTGGTGTATATCTAAAGTATGAATATACTTATGTGGGGGTACATATATATGTGTATATGTGTGTCCATAACTTAATTTAATGTGAGTGTTAAGTTGTTATAATCTATTTAATAAGCCCAAAAGAATTAACTTTAGTAGAATGAGAACCATTTTACTAATAAGTAAGGAAGAAATAGAGTTTGTCCCATTTTCAATGACCCAAATAATAATCAGCCGTGTGTAGGCCAATGGCCTATTTCCTTCTTTGCTGAGAATTGATAATGGCTACCTAGAGCTAATAATGAAGGGAGGGATGGAGGAGGAGGGAGTAGTTTACCAACTATTCATTGTCCATCATCATCTTCTTCTTCCTCTTAGTTTAAATCTTTGGGCAAAGGTATTGTCTGGGCAAAAAATTCTCTATAAATTGAAGCTTCCCTCTTTAATAATCTAGTTGCTAAATTGTCTGATAAGTATGAACTAGAGAGTGAGTTGCTGAAATTGGGTGAACAATTTGAAGTTAAGATCAAGGAGTATCATTTTAGCTTCAATGAAGGTAATGTCCTTCTGTATATTATTGATTTAAAGTTTGATAAATTCTTAGAATTCTCATGAAATTAATTGTTAATTGTTTTGGAAAGGAATGTTATGGTGATTAGTAGAGTTTGTATGAATATATGGAGTCAATGCAATGGTTCTAAGAATGCTAAATGAAAGGGTAATGGTTGTATGGGCTGGAATCTGCAGAAGCAGAGGCCAAGTCTGGGTTCGTGCCGAAGTGGCGCGGCCACGCCACTTCCCAGTACAATCCCAGCGCGGCCATGCCGTGTGCCTGTCATGAAATCCAAGTTCTATTTTTATGAGCATGTTAGTTTGACTTAAACAAGTATGTAAAGGGACCTAACATATGATTTTAAGTTCCTTTGCAAGGATGAGTTGCATTGGCTTGGTTTATAATGATTTTAAAATGGAAACTTTGAAGTCTTGAAAAGTAAACCATGATAAACCTTATATCCTTTAAGTTTTAACCTTTCAAGCATGTATGCTAGGGTATTTTATGCTTCTAGACATGATGGATATGATAACCGTCTAGCTAAGCATGTTTTAGGCTTTTTAAGCATGGTTTATTATAAGTTTTCAAGTGTTAAATTGTTCAACCTTGGTGTAAATAAGTAGTATACATAGGAGCATGCATATATGGCTTAGTTAAATGTACAAATGAGTATAAAGTATGATTTGAAGTTACCTTGTATATTAATTGGGTTTAGTATGAGTTTTTTATAAGAAAACATGAAGTTTTGAAAATGAAATTAACTTTGTGTATTTTAAGTTCCGACTTTGTGAACAAGTGAATGTGGCCTAGTTGTGCATGAATGGGTAAGGAAGGTGATCCCAATATATATATATTGCATGTAATAGGGTGCATATCTTGTTTTATATATGTGTTCTTAAATGAACTTAAGAGATTGAGGAAAATCGATTTGTTGATGACAAACCTTGCACATATTTTTGAAATTGGGACTTATTGATCTCATCGAGTGAATATAATGACTAAACATAAAGGACTTTGTTTAATCAACATGTGGAGTCTTGATTTTGTGAGACTTGACAAATCCTGTAAAGAACAAGTTATAAGGGAGACAAAACCTATTCATAAATATCACGTCATGTATGATTATGCAAGTGTTATCCGAATTGTGATCGGATGTGCAAGTCTGGCCTAACTTGTATATAGTAGTCTTGGTTTGCACCAGGAGTAGCGCGGCCGCGCCACTCCTAAGTACAAACCAAGCGCGGCCGCGCCAGTTTGCACTAAGATCTGTTTTCTATAAATGGTCTGACGATGTTTGCATGCTTGTATTGTTACTCTAACATGTATTATATGACCAATACAAATCTAATGTGTTTAGAAGCATGCAAGATGATAGGATTGAATGTTTAAAGAGGTGAGTATATACTTTCAAATGATAAGTCCAAAAGGTATTTGTAGACTGTAAAGTAATGATTAGGGAGTATATTGATTTGACTTCATGGTGACTTATAATCTGATTTGTACTATGAGTATGAAGGATATATGATGAAGTATGTATAAAGTTTACAACTAAGTTAGACTTATGTGTACGTTTGAAATTATTTATATGGTTTTTAATGTGTCAAACACATAGAGAGTCAAGTGTGTGATAGATGTAAATGTTGATAACAAGAACGAGTGGTTAAAGTATATTTATACATACCTAGCTATTCTAAGAGTATGATGAGAAGGTGAAATGTAGGTTTTACAAACCTAGTTAGGAAACAATATTTGTTTTTATATTAAGAGCGTATGAAATACATGATTGATGGGTATGAATTCATGATTATATAATTGTGTAGGGATACACGAAGTGCAATTAGCGATACGCAGTTAAGTTATAGTTCATAAACTATGAATTAGGCAAGTCTTTCAGTTCCTATTTGATATATGAATTTGATAACTGTTAGTTGAGATATATTATGCTTTGCAAATGTTGATGTATATATATGAAAAGCATATGAGATATGTATGAAATTTAAAAGTTGATATTTGATGATATGCTTGTGTTGTAAATCTCTATGCCTGTTATGTGAGAAGTAACATGCGTAGTAAATATTAATTGATTATGAATGCATGAACTGAATATGCCATTATATGCTATGCGCTGCATGAAAACTGTTAGAATTGCTGGGTTGTCGAGCTCACCCTTGCAAATAACCACTTTTGCAGGTTAAGGACTCACGGTAAAGGATACGTGCTACTTGATTGATAAAGATCAATAATATCAAAGGAGATTGATTCATTTATTTAAATATATACTCTTGAACCATGTTTAGGTTCTAGTAGATGTACATGATAGTAGTTTATAATGTGTAACACATGTTAAGATGAAATATGCGATACATAGAGAAATTCGAATCGAGATGTAAAGATTTATACGAAAATAAAATAAAGTGAAATCATAGAATAATTTGATGCAGGGATTTATAATTGATTCAAGTTAAGATATCAATAAAAGATTATTTTTCAAAGGGGATTGAAAAAGTTTAAATTATTCCGCATATTTTTATAACATCGAATGTGATGTAAAATAGGAATAGTAATGACCAAGTTGTGAAACTTATAAAAGTTTGGGGTCATTGTGTAGAACCTAAAAATGGAAAGAATTTATATTCTAAATTGTAATAAGTAAAGTTATATTCATTAAGTTATGAATGAAAAATATAAATAGTTTAACGATAGTAGTATCGTGGCGGATCGGACTCGTGGTTTGAAGGGACCCGAATTTGGGGGCGTCACAGTTGATCAGCTGATGCGTCACTCTATGACCCTCTTGATGTTCCAGGTTCAATCAAGCTTTGTTGTGACGCCCCCAAAATTAGGTATACATCACCCATCTTGGGTCGTCAGATACATAGTACAGAATACAAATACAACTGATTAATACATCTGTCGTGTACAATACGACAAAACATAAACTGTGAGTTTGAATACAAATATTATCTTCTAGAGAGTATTCATACTCAAAAGGAGTCCTCATTACATTTATTAACACACCATTACATAGAATAGTGAGGACTACTAACTAATACTATCATTCGGACCATCACTCCGTACCCCGACTTGTCCCAGCTACGTTCTCATTTCCTGAAGAGAACAGTGAAAGAAAGGGTGAGCTCAACTAGCCCAGTAAGAAATATTATGACTAAGATAATGCAGAATAAATTATCATTAGCCTTCAACAATGTTAAACTGATAAAATATAATAGACATCAAGTTTAACTGCAGCGGAACAAGCAATCCATTAAAAGAGTCAAGTAGAAAATAAACTCTACTATCTTTTATGATTTAAAAGGTTTTTCAACACTGCGATCGCTGAGACTCAGCTTAATAAAATAATCCACATCATCGAATCACCCCTGCACTACGGCCAAGGATATTCGTGTATTCATTAATGGTCATGATCATGCCAACAACTGTCCATCAATGCACTACGGGCCAATGAGGACTTTTACCACATCATTTGTAACATTACGGTCATGATTATACCGAATAATCCCTGGTCATAATCATACCAAGTCCATCTATGCACTACATGCCACAGATGACTTTCAACATTTTATAAACATGAGGATGATGACAATGATATAAGAATTCAATAAAACAAGTTCAAGAATTAATTTATCCAGGAATTAACAACGTCCAAATTGTCAACATGATACTGCATTGTGGAGTAAAATTCAAGAACGCTTAGAAGAATATTTTCTTGAAAAGATACTGGATGAAACGCAACTATCAAGGATATTCCACAAATTTCATGGAGTATAGAAGTCAAAACTTAACCAACTGAGTACAATAAAGAATGGAATAACAAAAGAAATCACCATGCATGCGATAGACCGCACAGACAGGTTATTCCAATAGAATAATAAATAATGGAACCAGGTCCGGCGTAAACGCACAGACAGGATATTCCGACAGAATAATAAATAATGGAACCAGGTCCGGTGTAAAACACACAGACAGGATATTCCAACAGAATAATAATAAAACGGAACCAGGTCCGGTGTAAAACACACAGACAGGATGTTCCAACAGAATAATAAACGGAACCAGGTCCGGTGTAAAACACACAGACAGGATGTTCCAACAGAATAATAGAAGAATGTCACCAAGTATAGGGTAGACCGCGTATACTGGTTATTCCAACAGAATAATAACAAATGGAATAACAGAAGTTCTCTTCATGAATATAAAAGAAATAATATTCCCTACCTTAAAAGAACTGGATATTGGAAAAGTGATGTAGCAGAATACTTTTAGTCTCTCTCTCTCTTATTCTCTCTATACTTTCTCTCTCTATAGCTTGAATGAATTCGTGAAAAATAATGAAGCCCTAGGCCTCTATTTATAGAAAAACTGAGGGTGACTCTTGGTCTTAACGAAGGGTCAAATGACTCTTGGTCTTAACGAAGGGTCAAATGACTCTTGGTAATATTGAAGGGACAACTACTATTGACGAAAGTAATTACTATTGACCAAGGTAAATACTATTGACGAAGGTAATTACTATTGACCAAGGTAAATACTATTGACGAAGGTAATTACTATTGACCAAGAGACTCTTAGATGATGACATATGGCCCCCCATAAAATAACCAAACTTACCACAACGTCTCAAAAATATAACATATTATACAGATGATACTATGACAATAATTTAAGAGATATGATGCAGCAATTACTGTAGCAATAATTGAGTATAGCTGAGTGACTTCTCACGTAAGCATCAATAATCAATACCGTGTGCTACTATACAACCACGCGTATTACTGTACTTTTACTACCGAGTAGTTCAACAGTTTTAACGGTTTTAACGGTAACACCTCAGCCGTTATTTTTATAGAAAGATAATTCTGTCGTTTTCTCAATCCGACAATAATTCTGTTGTGGGGTCCACCAATGATTGTGCGAATATTCCCCGACAAAAAGAATATTCTCCGACCAAACGAATATTTTATAACAACTTGCTTACTTTGCAAAATTTATAAATATTACCCACAACTATATCATTATATCAAATTAACTCCATAATATTCAAAAATGATATTTATAGAAAATTCATCTTTATTTATAAAAGTTGGGGTCTTACAACCTCCCCTTCTTATGAAATTTCGCCCTCGAAATTAGGGTACGTACCTGGTATGTCGAAGAGGTAAGGATACCTTGATTTCATTTCTGATTCTAACTCCCAAGTCATTTCCTCAACATCGTGGTTTCTCCACAAAACTTTGACTTGAGGTATAACCTTGGAGCGTAGAATATGTTCCTTCTTATCCAAGATTTGAACAGGAACTTCTTCATACGTCAAATCCTCCGCTATTTCGTCCGGTTCTAACTCAATAATGTGGTTCGGGTCTTCCACATATTTGCGTAACATAGATATGTGGAAAACGTTATGAACACGAGACATACTTGGCGGTAAAGCGAGTCTATAAGCCACAGTTCCTACTCGATCGAGGATTAAAAATGGACCGATGAATCGAGGATTTAGCTTTCCTCTCTTTCCAAATCTCGTAACACCTTTCCATGGAGCAACACGTAAGAACACATGATCTCCTACATCAAATTCCACGTCCTTTCGATGAAGATCAGCATAACTCTTTTGTCGATCTTGTGAGGTTTTTATACGTTGTCGGATCGTTTGAATCTTTTCTGTAGTCATACGTACCAACTCCGGTCCCAACAACGTTGCTTCGCCCACCTCATCCCAGCATACTGGAGAACGACATTTTCTTCCATACAATGCTTCGAATGGAGCCATGCCAATACTTGCTTGATAACTGTTGTTGTAGGAAAACTCCACCAATGGTAAGAACTTGTCCCAACTTCCCTTGAAGTCAAAGACACAGAGTCTTAATAGATCTTCAAGAGTTTGAATAGTCCTCTCTGATTGTCCGTCCGTCTGAGGATGATATGCTGAACTAAATCGTAACTCCGTGCCCATAGCTTTTTGTAAACTAACCCAAAATCGTGAAGTGAATCTTGGGTCTCGATCAGAAACTATGGATACTGGCATACCATGCAGTCTTACAATCTCGTTTATGTACATACGAGCAAGACGTTCAAGTGTATAAGTTTCTCGTATCGGTAAGAAATGAGCAGACTTGGTCAATCTATCAACAATGACCCAAATCGCATCAATACCTTGAGAAACCCTAGGAAGACCGGTAACGAAATCCATGGTGATGTGCTCCCACTTCCATTCTGGAATTTCAAGTGGTTGCAATGGACCTTTTGGTACTTGATGCTCCGCTTTGACTCGTTGACAAGTTAGACACCTTGAGATAAACAACGCTATCTCTCTCTTCATATTGCTCCACCAAAATGTATGACGAAGATCATGATACATTTTGGTACTTCCAGGATGGATTGCAAATGGTGTGTTGTGCGCCTCCATCATGATTTCATACTTTAAATCAGGGTTGTTAGGAACACAGAGTCTGGAGTTGACTCGAAGTATTCCTTCTTCATCGATTCTTGCTTCCGGCATAGAACCTTCTTGCACTTTCTTCCTCATACGCATCAGCTCCAGGTCTGTAGCTTGAGCAGCTTTAACTTTATCGATTAAAGTCGGTTCTACTCGTATATTCGCCATCATCACATGGGTCCCTGGAGTCTTCAACTCTATCTCCATCCTTTGCAAGTCACACAAAATGGGCCTTTGCGTTGTTAATATTGCATTTGTACCCGCATATGATCTTCTACTCAATGCGTCAGCTACCACGTTCGCTTTTCCAGGATGATATTGAATGGTATGATCATAATCTTTCAACAGTTCAAGCCAACGTCGTTGTCGCATGTTGAGTTCCTTTTGAGTGAAGAAATATTTGAGACTTTTATGATCCGTAAAGATCTCCACTTTCTCCCCATACAAGTAATGCCTCCAAATTTTAAGTGCAAAGACAACAGCTGCCAACTCTAGATCATGAGTAGGATAATTCCTCTCATATTCCTTGAGTTGTCTTGATGCATAGGCTATGACTTTTCCATGTTGCATGAGAACGCATCCCAACCCTTTGCTCGAAGCATCACTGTAGATGACAAATCCCTCCGAGCCAGATGGTATTGTTAGAACAGGTGCTGAAATGAGTCTCCTCTTGAGTTCTTGAAAACTCTGCTCACATTCTTCGCTCCAACCAAACTTTGTATCTTTCCGAGTCAGCTGAGTTAATGGAGTAGCGATTCGAGAAAATCCTTCCACGAATCTTCGATAATAACCAGCTAAACCAAGAAAGCTACGTACCTCGGTCACTGATTTAGGTTGCTCCCAGCTTTGAATAGCTTCAATCTTTGCCGGGTCAACAGATATTCCACGACTTGATACTACGTGCCCAAGGAATGCTACCTCTTCCAGCCAGAACTCGCATTTCTTCAACTTGGCATAAAGTTTGTATTCACGAAGCTTTTGGAGTACCAGCCTCAAGTGTTGCTCATGATCTTCACGGCTTTTGGAATAAACAAGGATGTCATCGATAAAGACGACCACAAAGTGATCCAAATATTCCTTAAATACCCTGTTCATCATATCCATGAAGGCAGCAGGAGCATTAGTCAATCCAAAAGACATAACTAAGAATTCATAATGCCCGTACCGAGTTCTAAAAGCCGTCTTTGGAATATCCTCAGTTCTAACCTTCAGCTGATGATATCCAGAACGAAGATCGATCTTTGAAAAGAATTGTGCTCCTTGCAACTGGTCAAACAGGTCATCAATACGTGGCAATGGGTACCTATTTTTGATGGTGACATGATTCAACTCCCGATAATCAATACAAAGTCGCATACTCCCATCTTTCTTCTTCACGAACAGAACAGGAGCACCCCAAGGAGAAGTACTAGGACGAATAAAACCAATGTCTAATAATTCCTGCAGTTGGGTCTTTAACTCCTGAAGTTCAATAGGAGCCATTCGATATGGGGCTTTGGAAATGGGTTTTGTACCAGGTTCAAGGTCGATACAAAATTCAATTTCACGCTCTGGGGGTAGGCCAGGAAGTTCTTCGGGAAATACGTCAGGAAATTTATTAACAACAGAAATATCATTCAAAGCTGACGTATTTTTGTTTAGATCTGTGACATGAGCTAAGAAAGCTTGACATCCGTTTTTCAATAAACGAATAGCTTTATGGCTTGAGATGACAGCGATTGATTTTAATGGTTTGGTTGCTTGAATTCGCATAATAGGTCGATTAGGAATATGAAAGCTAACAACCTTACGAAAACAATCAATTTTTGCATGATGAGTAGTTAACCAATCAATCCCTAGAATCACGTCAAATGCAAGTATTTTTAATGAAATAAGATCGACAGGTAATGTGTGGGTACCAACTTGAACCAAACAAGACTTATAAACCGTGGATGTAATGAAGGTTTCTCCCAATGGAGTTTCAACTGCTAAGTCAAAGTCTAATTTCTCCGGAATCAAATTTAATCGATGAGCGCAAGTAGGAGAAATAAAAGAATGGGTTGAACCGGTATCAAATAAAGTATAGACTTCGTTAGAGTTTATGATAAGCTTACCCGTGATGACCTCATTCGGGTTCCTTGCGTTCTGGGAGGTCACAACAAACGCTCTCCCTTGCACAACCGGTTTTGACTTTTCTGGGACGGCCTTTGGTGCCTCCATCCTAGCTGAATTTGTCTTCGGTAAACGACAAAATCGGGCTAAATGACCTTCTCTTCCACAATTATAACATGCTTTGGACGGCATCGCGCAGTTTGGACTGATGTGCCCCTCCCCTCCGCATTTGAAACATATGATAGGTGGTCGTTCTCCTTCCTTAACGACAGGTGCTGGTGCTGACATCTTTCCATCATTGTTGAATCTCCTCTTCTTAAAATGTCCATTCTTATTGTTTTGGCCCTGATTACCACCGAAGTGGTTACCATTTCTGGCCTGTTGATTCCCTCCACGCTTGTTGTCACCGCTTCGATGACTGCTCTCACTGGTTTATCATTTTGCCGTTGCGTTATCTCGTTATCGCGCTCCACCAACTGAGCCCTATTTACAACATCTGAATACAAACACAGTTTATGAGAAACAAGATGTTGACGTATCTCCGGCTTCAAACCTCTTAAAAACATCCGCGTCATTCTTTCTTCATTATCCACCAGGTGGGACGCAAACCGGGATAACTCCGCAAATTTTGCCTCGTACTGCGACACGGTCATATTATTCTGCTCCAATTTGATGAACTCCACCTCCTTCATGTGACGAATACTCTCGGGAAAGTATTTGTCGTTAAACAGATCTTGGAACTTCTCCCAAGACATCTTCAGTGCGGCAGGTTGAGTACGCTTTATCGATTCCCACCAGTAATCTACCTCTCCTCGCAACATAAAGGCGGCAAAGGGAACCTTTTGCTCCTCGGAGCAACCCAAGACATCAAATATCTTGGTGATCTGCTTTATCCATGTTTCAGCTACAAGTGGTTTGGGTTCTCCCTTAAACTCCGGTGGTCCCAGCTCCTTAAACTGTTTAGCGGTGACCGCCTGAGAGTTTTCAGTATTTCCACCTACGTTGTGGACAGGAGCCGCTTTCACCTGTTGTTGCATGAATTGCATAAAGCCTCTGAACATTTGATCATTCATCATTTGGTCAGTGTTGTTGTTTGCATGAGGATTGACACCTTCCTGATGCACATTATCCTGATTATTGATATGTGGTGAATCAACAGTCGTCTGTGCTCCATTGCTATTCTCAACATTCTCGGATGCCATTTTCAGATACTGCCACAAAATAAAAATTAATTGATATGTCATATATTATCCTTATATTATGACCGACCAATTAAATACCATGCAAATAAACTTAGGTATGTCATACTAGCGAAGGAATTCCCCGTCTCTCCCCTCCTAGTTCTATTCTCACATCTTAGCCAGGGATCATATCCCTAAGCTCTGATACCAAATGTGACGCCCCCAAAATTAGGTATACATCACCCATCTTGGGTCGTCAGATACATAGTACAGAATACAAATACAACTGATTAATACATCTGTCGTGTACAATACGACAAAACATAAACTGTGAGTTTGAATACAAATATTATCTTCTAGAGAGTATTCATACTCAAAAGGAGTCCTCATTACATTTATTAACACACCATTACATAGAATAGTGAGGACTACTAACTAATACTATCATTCGGACCATCACTCCGTACCCCGACTTGTCCCAGCTACGTTCTCATTTCCTGAAGAGAACAGTGAAAGAAAGGGTGAGCTCAACTAGCCCAGTAAGAAATATTATGACTAAGATAATGCAGAATAAATTATCATTAGCCTTCAACAATGTTAAACTGATAAAATATAATAGACATCAAGTTTAACTGCAGCGGAACAAGCAATCCATTAAAAGAGTCAAGTAGAAAATAAACTCTACTATCTTTTATGATTTAAAAGGTTTTTCAACACTGCGATCGCTGAGACTCAGCTTAATAAAATAATCCACATCATCGAATCACCCCTGCACTACGGCCAAGGATATTCGTGTATTCATTAATGGTCATGATCATGCCAACAACTGTCCATCAATGCACTACGGGCCAATGAGGACTTTTACCACATCATTTGTAACATTACGGTCATGATTATACCGAATAATCCCTGGTCATAATCATACCAAGTCCATCTATGCACTACATGCCACAGATGACTTTCAACATTTTATAAACATGAGGATGATGACAATGATATAAGAATTCAATAAAACAAGTTCAAGAATTAATTTATCCAGGAATTAACAACGTCCAAATTGTCAACATGATACTGCATTGTGGAGTAAAATTCAAGAACGCTTAGAAGAATATTTTCTTGAAAAGATACTGGATGAAACGCAACTATCAAGGATATTCCACAAATTTCATGGAGTATAGAAGTCAAAACTTAACCAACTGAGTACAATAAAGAATGGAATAACAAAAGAAATCACCATGCATGCGATAGACCGCACAGACAGGTTATTCCAATAGAATAATAAATAATGGAACCAGGTCCGGCGTAAACGCACAGACAGGATATTCCGACAGAATAATAAATAATGGAACCAGGTCCGGTGTAAAACACACAGACAGGATATTCCAACAGAATAATAATAAAACGGAACCAGGTCCGGTGTAAAACACACAGACAGGATGTTCCAACAGAATAATAAACGGAACCAGGTCCGGTGTAAAACACACAGACAGGATGTTCCAACAGAATAATAGAAGAATGTCACCAAGTATAGGGTAGACCGCGTATACTGGTTATTCCAACAGAATAATAACAAATGGAATAACAGAAGTTCTCTTCATGAATATAAAAGAAATAATATTCCCTACCTTAAAAGAACTGGATATTGGAAAAGTGATGTAGCAGAATACTTTTAGTCTCTCTCTCTCTTATTCTCTCTATACTTTCTCTCTCTATAGCTTGAATGAATTCGTGAAAAATAATGAAGCCCTAGGCCTCTATTTATAGAAAAACTGAGGGTGACTCTTGGTCTTAACGAAGGGTCAAATGACTCTTGGTCTTAACGAAGGGTCAAATGACTCTTGGTAATATTGAAGGGACAACTACTATTGACGAAAGTAATTACTATTGACCAAGGTAAATACTATTGACGAAGGTAATTACTATTGACCAAGGTAAATACTATTGACGAAGGTAATTACTATTGACCAAGAGACTCTTAGATGATGACATATGGCCCCCCATAAAATAACCAAACTTACCACAACGTCTCAAAAATATAACATATTATACAGATGATACTATGACAATAATTTAAGAGATATGATGCAGCAATTACTGTAGCAATAATTGAGTATAGCTGAGTGACTTCTCACGTAAGCATCAATAATCAATACCGTGTGCTACTATACAACCACGCGTATTACTGTACTTTTACTACCGAGTAGTTCAACAGTTTTAACGGTTTTAACGGTAACACCTCAGCCGTTATTTTTATAGAAAGATAATTCTGTCGTTTTCTCAATCCGACAATAATTCCGTTGTGGGGTCCACCAATGATTGTGCGAATATTCCCCGACAAAAAGAATATTCTCCGACCAAACGAATATTTTATAACAACTTGCTTACTTTGCAAAATTTATAAATATTACCCACAACTATATCATTATATCAAATTAACTCCATAATATTCAAAAATGATATTTATAGAAAATTCATCTTTATTTATAAAAGTTGGGGTCTTACATTTGTAGAGGGCATGCTAGAGCATTGGGTACCGGATAGGCATGTATTCCAAATTGCTACCCAGAAGTTAACTCCCACATTGGAGGAGTATGAGCATCTGACAGATTTTCCTTTGGATAGACCTTGCGCTCGGATAGCTGTCGGAGATATGAGCCGGTAGTGTATGACCCTCATAGGTTTAAGGCAGAGTTGCCCTGGATGAGATTTCCTCGGGGCATGTAGTGTCCATGAGTTTTCTGATTGACAGATTTGGGTCATTGGACAGTTATCTGTGGTACTCTTTGGATTTCACCACTTCGGAGGATGATTGGCGTGTGGCCAGAGTAGATGTACTCTTAATGTGTATGATGGCTTATCTATACATGCCATTGTACATGGACCACTTGGACATCGGCGTGCTTATGGTAGTGTATGCTCTCCAGGAGGGACATACCGTTTTACCAATGATTCTAGCAGAGACCTTGAGATCGACCACGTATTTTCATACCCATTCTGTGGGGACATTTATAGGCAGTTCGGTCTTGTTGTATGTGTGGTTTATGACAAACTTGAGACCGATTGACACTTTTCGACGCCATGTGTATTATTTTTCCCATAAGATAGCCATGTCATACTCCTTTCAGCCGTCGGAGTGTACAGATACAGCTTCTTGGTCAATTTTCTTGTCAGGGATCGAGGATCCGTTTGATAATTTGTCGTGTTTAGGGCTCAGCTCTCCCTATAACTTTATCACTCATGCAGCTGACATGGATTATCTTCCTATGGCAGGTTTGAGGGGTGTGACCACTTATCATCCACTGGCTGTTATGGCACAGTTTGACCAGTTTTAGGATGTTTATCCCTTTGACGGGGCATTGGGTCAACGTTTGTCATCTCGACTTCTGTCAGCAAAGGATTTATCCAGGATTTATACCTGCTGGACCCAGCTTGAGAGGACTGACTTTTCTACTAGCCATCCATGTCGTTCTACAGAGTATTCTGGATGGTTGGAGGTAGAGATTGCATCGACTAGGGTTGTATCCTCAGAATCAGATATTAATTCTAATAGTGGGTACCCTGATTCCCGCACTGAGAATGAGTTATTTACTTGGTTGTCAGCAACTCTTGTTGATTCCCCCATTATTTTTGCTGTTGTGAGTCCACATTCTGCAGAGTATTTAGAGCAGAGTTTACATCTGATGACGTTTGAAAGGGATCAAGCTAGGAACTTGATGTTGGCAGCTCTTTCTGATAGAGATATCGCTCTGATTGAGAGAGATAATGCTCTAGCTCACAGGGATACCACTGATGTTGAGCGGGATGAGGCTCGATCATCTATGGATGCAACTGTCGTTTGGCGGGATGATGCTCTAGCTACCCGAGATGTTGCCACTACTGATAGTACTAAATTGAGATCTCATACTGCTGACATTATTGTAGAGATGAGTGCATTCGTTTATGAACATAGTAGCACCATGCAAATGGTTATAATTCTGTTGGCTCGTGTGGATACCCTTGGGCAGGAGCTCATAGAGTTACCTCCATCTTCTGAGAGAGATGCTATATTAGACTTGATGGCTCACATATCCACTGATTTGTAGATTAGCTTTGATTTTCCTGCATAGACTAGCTTAGCCATTTTTGTCATGTACATGATACATTGTATATATCAAACAATATTATATGGCAAGGAAATATGTTTTGATTCACTTCCCTTTTAGATATGCCTTGTTACTTGCTTGATAGTTGTCTCTTTCTTCAGGGCTTGTGATCTTGATGTATTCTGAACTCCTCCTTGATGGATAGACATTGATATTCCCCTACCCTTTGGTGTCTTGGGACTGGTTTCTGAATGTGGTTATAGAAAGGGTTATGGCTTTCTTCTCTGAGGTTGATCGTACCACAGATGGTCGCTGGTACTCCTTTGTATTAGGGAACCCAGATAGTTCCATCTCTTATGGATTGTTGTTTCTCTTTGAGGATTCAACCGCAGCTTAGATGGTTGCCAATTTTTTCTCCCATTTATGTGGAGAGACCAGGTAGTTCCATCTCTGTGGTCTAAGCTGATGAGGTGTGGTGTAACCGCCCCACAGATAGTCGCTGATGTATTCCCCGTGTATTGGGGAGATCAGGTACTTCCATCTCTTATGGTTGGGTTTAAAAGATTGAAGGATGATCCCAGTACCATTGACAAGGTTTTGTGTTTTTGGTAGGGGCGAGACCGCACCGTGAATGGCTTCCTACCTACTCTTATTGATGAGGGGGAGATCAGATCTACGTAGTTCAAACCTAGAGTGAAAAGGTTGAAAGTTATAGGTGGTAAAGAGGGTGTAGTGAGATTTTTTTTGTTTTTTCTGTAGTTAAACTTTACCATAAAATTGGTTGCCTACGTACTCTCGTGTATTGGGGAGATCAGGTCTGCGTAGTTCTTCCCTGATGGGACAAACTGATGTGGTGAAAAAGGTGGGTGTTATATCCATGGTGGGAAAACTGAAGTTGTAAAAGGTTTTATCCCTGGCGGGAAAAACTAAAGTTATGAGGAAGTATTTTATCCCTGGTGGGACAAATTGAAGTTGTGAAAGGTTTTATCCCTGGCGGGAAAAACTGAAGTGGTGAGGATTGTATGTAGTGAGAAAGGTTTTGAAAACCTGAATTGACTGATGGATCTAATGATCCAGAACCATGATGCTGGTTTGCAGGTAACTTCAAACATAGTACCGTTTCACGGTGTCCGAGTTGATGAGTTGGGGAAATACCTCGCCATCCATCTCTTGTAATCAGAGGGCTCCTCCTGTCAATACCTCCTTGACAACAAACGGGCCTTCCCAGTTTGGGGCGAGTTTTCCTTCAAATTGATCTTGGTTGTCAAGGACCTTCTTCAAGACCAAGTCATGTTCTTTGAATTATCGTAGCCGAACTTTCTTGTTGTAGGATCGAGCGATCCTCTGTTGGTATAACTAACCATAGAAGATGGTTGTGGCCCTTCGTTCATCTATTAGACACAATTAGTGGTACCGATCTTGTAACCATTGGTCTTCATCCAGTTGAGAGTATATCTACATTGAGGGATTCCATTTCCTCCTCAATAGGGAGCACTGCTTCCATTCCATAGGTTAATGAGTAGGGGGTTGCCCCAGTGGAAGTGTGTATTGACGTTTTGTAGGCTAATAGAGTCAGAGGCAACAACTCAGGCCATCCTTTGTGATTGGCAGACATTTTTTGCATGATGTTTTTGATATTCTTATTAGCCGCTTCAACAGCACCATTCATCTTTCGACGATAGATGATGGAGTTGAGAAGTTTGATGTGGAATTTACTGCATAACTCCTCCATCATTTAATTGTTGAGGTTTTTGGCATTTTCTAATACAATCACCTCTGGTTGTCCTTATCGACAAATGACATTGTTTCTGATGAAACTGATAATCACCTCTTTAGTAACCCTGGGGGATAAGGCTGCTTGTACCAACTTGGTGAAGTAGTCGATGTAATAACCCAAATTTTTGGGTAATATTAAAATAAGAATTAAATAAATAAAATTCTTATTATATGATATGTTATGTGATATTGTAGTGCACAAAGGAATATGTGACATGCAATATGTAATGTGGTGTATAATAAATATATTAGAATTATATATTTATTATATGTAAGTAAGGTGTAGGAGCAAATTATTAAAGAAAATTAGATGGGTAAAATTAAAATAATTTATAATATTAAATTATTTTAATGTGGGAAATTGGTGGCATTAAATATACTTCATATATAACCACTATTTTATTTAAGAAATCATATATTATATTATTGAGTGTAATGTATGCATGTATTTAATGTGGTGAATATATTAATATATTTAGTAAAGTTAAATAAATTGTGAAGACAATTTATAGAAAGGAAAGAAAATAATTGGATATATGATATTATGTTATATGGATAATGGTATAATATTTAATATTATACCAAATTATGTAAAGTAAAAATATGCGATGAGATCCAATATGTAAATATGTATATTGGTATCAACTAGTTAGTAAATTAAATTCATATTTGAATAAATGATTGAATATATTAAATTATATATTTAATATATGAATAAATTGTTTGAAAATAATTTATGGAGAGTAGGAGGAAATTAAATTTAATTATACAATATAAATTGTATATCTTAAATAAGTTATTTAAATATGGTATGAGAATCAAATGACCTAAATAGTTATTTTTATTTAGTGGTCCTGGTATTTAAATATATACTAGTGACCTAATCTAAGAGAATCGTGGAACATGTCACAATTTATTTAATTATTATGTGAGTAAGTGAATATGAATATTATGTGATGATTTATATTTATTTATTATATAAACAAATAAAAGAAACTAGTGTAATCCTAATTATATATTAGGAATGAATGATTGAATAACTTAAGTGTTATGAGATAGGGGAATAATAGTATTTATAATATATACTAATTCTAAGAGATTTATTTTATATATCTCAATTAATTAATTTTATAACATAATTAAGGTAAGTCTAACTGGGTTAAGAAATTGAATGTACTTAAGTAAGAATTTTTATTTCAATTTAAGTACATGGAAGCTCTAATTAAATGATTCGAGTTATATAAGAATTTAAAAATATTGGACCTAATCTATTTTCTAGGTCCAATAAGCCCAAGTCTTTAATAAAGTGACCTGGTAAGCCTAAGCACTAAATTAAGTGGGCCAAGCTAAAGTCTTTTTGTTAAGGAGCATGTGGGAGAATAATAATATTAAAAATTTTATTAAGTCAAGAGATATATCTTTGTTATCTCAATTTATTAATTTTATAACTTAATTAAAGCAATATTAATTTGGTTATAAATTTTAATGTACTGGAGTAATGATTTAAATTCTAAATGTATGGAATGAAAATCCTAATTAAATAATTAGGGTGGGATAAGATGAAAAAGATTGAACTATGTTAAATTACATGGCCCAAATAATTATTAGGAAAGCCCAAAAGATTAAATAAGTGGCCCAATTTTAAAACCAATTAAAAAGGGGGATTTTGGACATTCATTAAAGCATAAAAAATAAAATAAAAAGATGTGGGAGGTGATGAGGCCGCATGGCCGGTAAAATGAGAGGATGAAAAAGGAGAGTAAAATAGATATTAATAATATATATCTATATATATCTTATTTCCTTCTTTCTTTCTCTTTCATTTTTATTTCCTTCTTAGCTAACAAAGACAGAAAACCCAGAGAGAGAAAGGGAAGGGGGAGGGGGGCAACCATGGAAGAAAGCGGAGAGATAAAAAAAAATTCTCCAAGGAAGAAGAAGAAGAAGGAAGGCTTGAGAAAAAGGTAAAATCCTAAAACTAATTTATGTAATTGATTTTAGTTATTCCAAATCAAAGTTTGGATTTATGTTTCTAAACTCAAAACCTATGAATATACATGTTGATGAGTATTTTATATTTGGATTTATCCATATTGGGTGTTGATTTGGTTGGAATCAAAAGAAAAGAAAAATAATTTTTCTAGTTTAGAAACCTAAATTTCTATGTACTTTGAAAATCCACCGTTTTTAATCTATAACTCTTTTTTGTAATCCATCAAAGATGGGTGCTAGATATGTAAGTTATGTAGTAAACCCAAGTGGTAACACTAAAAAGTGTTGAGTTTTCAATGTGTAGTGGCTGATTTACCCGAACTAGTCCCGTTTTTTGGTAGAAGGAAATAAACTATTTTGGAACAGTTTCTGCAAGGGGTATTTTCGTAATTTTTCTGACACTCAAAATTTCTAGAAAAATTTGGAATGATAATTTGATGAGGTTTCTAGATTGTGTCCAAAAATGGCGATTGTTAGATGTATAGATTGAGAGTTATGGATTTTACGGGAAAAGACTATTGTAAAAGTAAACCCTTATAACTCATTGTGGTTAACTCCAAAATTGGTGAAAGTTTTATTGGGAGTACATGTATATAACAGGAGTATACCCTGTAAGTTTCGGAACTTTTGAACAAAGGCACAGTTTTTGATAAATGTTACAAGATCCGGCAGTTTTGGCCATTTGAAAAATAGTAAATGAATTTTAAAAATTTCAGAAAAAATATGTGTTCAATATGGGACTATATCCTACCAAATCCCAGAAACGAATTTTTTTTGGAATTGATTTGGTATTTTTCATGAAAATAGTTTAGTTATGAACAAATGAATTAAATTAGTTATGTGATGTTGAAAATTTGGAAAATTGGATGTTATGGCTTGAAAACTCTAAATAGAGTATGAACAGATTTTTGTTGAGGAATTTGGTCATTGGTGATGAAATCTTATGAGTATGACATTTTAGAATGATTAAATGCATTAATTAGTAAAGTGTAAACAATTAAAATAAATTATTTATAAGTTTAAGAAAAGATTAAAATATTATTAAAATTTTAATAATATTAGATTATGATATTATCAAGTGATTGATAACATTTAGATTAAAGTGTTATTAAATCATTGATTTAAAATATTATTTAATGACTAATAATATTCGTAAATGAATTTAATATTATTAAATAATTAATAATATTAAATGGAGCTTAAAAGAGAAGTTAAGTTATTAATTGACATTCAATAGGTCATATTGAATGTATAGTATGATGAATTAAAAATTTAATATGTTGGAAAGGAAAACAACTTGCTGAATTAGTAAAAACAACTTATTGAATTATAAAACAGTTTGCTGGATTATAAGTCAAATTGAATCCAGGTTGCTGAGATTAGTGTGAATTCAGTTTGCTGGATTGAAAAACAGTTTACCAAATTGAAGAATAGTTTCAATCCAGGTTGTTGGATTGATATGTTTAAATAATCCATATTACAATATTAGTATTTAGCATACTGGATTATAAAAAAGAACATACAATATGAAATATTAAGTGTTAAGTCATAATGTATATGATAAAGTAATTGAAAATTTTCAAAGGGCGATAATAATACTGATGTTGTAAGGTATTATTTATTATTTGATTAAGTGTTAGATAATTTACTGATAAAATAGCTATATTATGATCTAATGTATGATATGCTGATTGAAAGACCAATCTTAACAATGATAGGTCTTTACAATAAAGAGATTTACTTAGATTGTGTAGCAGTAATCCACGGTACGAGCAAGTTTCCTAACTCAACTTGAGTTGTTATTGTAAAGCATATTCGTGGTTAATCATTGTTGATTATACGATGTCTATAATTTATTGATTCACACATTGTGCATGTTGCATATGTTCATCAGGTATGAAAGGCTGATCACCTTCCTTACCATATGTTTTAGTTAAACTTGTTCATGTTCATTGTTGACATCCAGTATTATTGGTTCAGTCATTCAATTATTAAAACTTGATTCATGTTATTTCATAATTATTACATTGTTGAAAACTTGAAAGCATATTCTTTCTTTTCAATCATGATATATCTTCATTGTATTTAAAACTTGCTGGACAAATTTGTTGCTCACCCTTGCTACATCATGATAAAAATTTTTAGATTAAGATGAAAGCTCGAGTAAAGACAGAAGCAAAGACAAAGTGCAAGATTAAATTATGGTGCAGTTAGAACTATTAAATTTTCTGACGAAAATAACATTGTAAACCTTTTTAGATATTTGTATTAAGTTAAGGTTGTAGACCTTGGAAATGATGTGTAAAAGTTTAATGTATAAATAATTTATGTTAATATCTTCCGCAATAGTTATAGAAATGATGTACCAGATCAGAGGTAAAAAGTACTTAGATTTGGGGGCGTCACAGTCGATCATGGTGAAGATAAACCGATGACCATTACTGGCTTTAGGCTCGATGGGCTTTGCTGCTCTAGTTATTAGATTCATAGGGGTGTTTTACACCTAGTACCCTAAAGTCATCTGGCTTGGGAGTCATTGATCAAAAGCTCATGAATGGGTAGCTCTGAATAGCCTAAGGTAATTAAGGACTGTCCCAGTCAAATTTTACTGTCTTCATGCTAGAACTTTTTGATCATTTCCTATATTTACGTCTTAGTCTTAATACTTGTTGATTGTTCGAGTTGCAGAGTGAGCATATTAGTATTCACAATCAGTCTTATGCTTCAAATGGATTTAACCCTTATTCATATATGTGTTTGCACTGTTCTCTAAGAGTAGCTATGATTAAGCTTAGAAGCCATAATGCTAGTATGTAGTTTTATACTTCTTTCGTATGTTGTTTTACTGTTGTTATTTTTGTGTTAGATAGTTTGCTTGAGGACAAGTAAAGACTTAAGTTTGGGGGTATTTGATGAGTGAGATTTATACCCGCGAATCGGATCCTTTACTGCTTAAATAGTTGCTTGATCTTCGTAGATTTTATATAGTTTTTATATGATTATAGTATTATTTTACTTAACTAATGTGTTGCATGGCTTAATAGGTCTTTTCTAGCTTTCAGGTGGCAAAACGGTCATTTTCCATACACCAACGCTGGAGTGCGGATTCCAAGCTTTAGCCTGGCGCTGCAACTCGACCTCCGGGTCCATGCTGATGTCACCTTAGCACTGTAGCGCCCCAGCTCCTTTGTAAACTGGCGTTGCAGCATGACCTCCGGTGTTTTTAACGTTGACGTGGCGCTGCAGCGCCATCCCAAGCTATACTCTTCACGCCGCAGCGCGACCTCTGGTTCCTAGGCAGTAAAGAGCTGATTTTGACCTAGCTTGAAGGCAAATGATATATATATATATGGGAAGCAAGCCTCTGTGAACAATAATCAGTTATCTCCCCCTCTGGGATAGTTTTAGTTTTCTCCTTTGTAATTTCTCTCTCTATCTCTTAGGTAATGTATGTAAATATAGATTAGGTAGTTTAGGGAGAAGTTTGGGATTCCTTGGAGCAACAAGAGCAGTGAGAAATGCATATTGGAAAGCTTTAAAGGAGCGGAATGCTTGGAGACTAAAAAGCTTTGACAGAGTTTATTTTTATCCATTTATTTCCTCTGATTTTGTAATTCATAACTGTTATCTTTATTGCTACTTATATTTTGTTCAAGTGCTATGAACTAATTATTGGCTCTAAGGTTATAATGGAACCCTTTGTTAATTTTAATTTAATGTCCTATCTCTTTGGTTGGCACCATATGGTTTGGTTTAATATATTCATGCTTCATGATTCTTGCTAAGACATTATTGATGATTTTGGTAATTTATATGATGTTGAAAGAGGGATTATAGATTTACACCTTAATATATTGGCTTGTGATTATGAGTTGTTGATTTGATTCGACTGCATAAGTTGTATATAGAATAGACATATATCTGTGCGCCACGTGTGGTCCATTGAGAACTTAGGCTTTAAATGCTTGTTATGGTTAATTCGCATAGACATATGTAGGATTATCACCTAGCTTGGGCATTCTTTCCTGTTCTATTCCTTATATGGTAGATCTTGAGAGGATATGTTTATACATACCTCGACAGAGGTGTATGAGCACTTGTGTGTTCTCGGTCGACAAACTGTCATGACCATTAAGACCAAAGAGAGAAGGGTAGGAAGTTTGATGAAGCATAGCACACCAGGTGTTTGACAAAATGCTAGTGTGGGGTGAAATTATGACCTTAGCTTGTAGCGCCTTAGATACCATTCCTTATCCATTTACTTGCTTTGATAATTAGATATAACAAGATTAATCACACTTCTATTAGTCTGCTATTCGAATAAGACTTAAGCGATACAAAGTCAGTATTTGGTAAATATTAGTGATAGTTCCTCGTGGGTACGACACTTTCCTTATCACTGTATTACTTGTTAGACCGCGTATACTTGCGCGTGTTTAGTGATCGATTTTTCGACCAACAAGTTTTTGGCACCGTTGCCGGGGAACTATTATTCTAATATTATCCAATATTGATTTCAATCAATTTAGTCTTAATTTGAACGTATATATATATATATATATATATATATATATATATATATATATATCGTTTATTTGTTTGATCTTCCTTTTGGTGTTTAAGTTTTACAGGCTATGGACGATCAATGGCCTTTTGAGAGGATGACACAACCAAGCTTGGAAGAAGGACTCGAGCAATTGCAAGTTCAAATTGCAAATCTCTTGAGGTTTTCTGACAATCTTGAGCGTCAGTCCACTCAGAATGCCTACTGTCAGGAACGAGCTGACATTGAACCGATTTACTATCATCCAAACTGTTAGGGTTATCCAAATTCTTGGGACTACAGTCAAAAGTAGTATCATGATCCGAATTACTCCTATATGAATCAGTTTGTATATCAGTCTCCGCTGCAATACAAGGTGACATCTCAACCCAATGAGAGCTTTTCTGTATACTCAACACGATAAGAATAGAAAAGGCTTGAAGAGCTCCTCACCAACTTTATAGAGAGAAATGAGGTTCGAATGGCGAGCCAAGACGTCGCATTACATAGCCTCAAAAGTCAATTGGGCAACTTGTCAATGCCATCACAAATCTACCACAAGGCAATCTACCGGTCATAATTAATCTTAACGATGAAGAAGTAGAACAATGCATGGTGGATACACAAGGAGAAGGCGATGAGTCTCACGCAGTTGTTAAGGGAGATATCAAAGTGCCAATTAACCAACCTGTGGAGTCTGAAGAAGAAAAAGAGAGGATCAATAATGGTTGTATTGTCAAGACCAATGAAAAGTTGGAAACCATGCTCTCAGTTGTGGAAATCCTAGAGGTGTTAGGTTTGTAATATTCATGAACGCAATCAAATTATACAAAATAAGCGAAAACATAGAAAATTAGAGTTTTAAAATTTTACAAACCATATACCCGGATCACCCTTTATGCACAATTATTAATTAAACGAAAAAGAAAGAACAAGAATCATACCCTTGAAGATTCGAGCTTCCTCAGGTACAAGTTCACCTCCAATCCTTTTCGCGTTCAACTTGAATCCACCAGGTTTGGTTCCTTCATTTGATCAACGTTAGCCACCTAAGTGCTTGGCCTCTAGAGGTGATCCACCAAGGAAGAAGAAAGATTCAAGAAGATGGGTATTTGGCAAAATCCTAGTTTTTCTATCTCTCATAGAAAATGGTGTACTCTTCCAACTATTGGAATTACGTATTCTATGAAAACGTCAACAACCACCTCACCCATAATAAGAGTCCTCTTATTTATAGATATAGGCAACCCTCCTTAACAATTAAGGAATTGAGTTTTATTTTAATTAATTAAAGTCCTTTAATTAATTATGCTCCTAATCTTATTACGAATAATTAATTAAAATCTTTTAATTAATTTATCTCCTAATCTTATTAGGAATATATGAGAGTACTTTTATTAATTAATTCTCAAACTCCTTTAGGAATTAAATAATAATAATAGTAATAATAATAAGATTCCTCTTATTAATTTATATTTAATATTTCTAAAATATTAAATAATAAATATTAAGCTATTTAATTTATTCTATCACTATAGATTAAATTAAATATACTTAACTTATTATTACAATTATGCCATTAACTTCTTAAATAATTATTTTTTTCTTTCATGGTGTGACCCTTTAGGTTCTCCATATTAAACCGGTTGTGAATAAATCAATTAGAACAATTCTAATCTTATTTAAATAAATTAAACTAGTAATTTATTTAAATAAATAATATTTATTCTATAATAGGGATAAGCCTCCCTAGCGATCAATGACTTTCCAGATAATATAGATTTCAACATTAATCATAAAAGAACCTTTGAGTAAATAGTTACCGTACAATTCAATCCTTCCACCATACAATGTCCCAATTAAATATAAAACATGAAATTACTGTCAAGTCTTATTTAATTTAATTATATGTATTTCGACTCTTAAATGCACAACTCCAAATAATGCGAATTAGAAACTCCTTTCTAATTTCATTCTGCCTTGGCCAAGGACTACTGGGTTGTCATTTATCGAATCACATATGACATTTATCTTCTTTTACTAGAAGCGGTAGATTCTTTATTGATCATACATTATCTCCATGTACAACTTATTATACCCAAACATACCCTTTGATATACCCTAAGGGTCTTAAAGAATAAGTCAAAGTATAACTCATCATACACAAGATACTATGATGATCTCAAGTCCAAGGATCACTTGTACTACTATCACTATAGAAATTCCTATTGACAGGCAAGTAAAACTCCATTAGGTATTCCTTAGCGAGCCACGTTCAATGAACTTATTCTCTAATAAGCACCTACATACTTGCTTTAGTGTCTCCACACAAATGATTATGAGATCAATCATCTTCATCCAATGAGCAAGCAATATATGTACCATTCTATCTGGATACACTAATCCCCAATTTAGTAATCCAACGATTACTAACTATTTTAGTTTTAAGCTTTCTAAGAAGTTAGATCTCATTAGAATGATCATTATCATTATTCTAAAAGCATTGCTTAAAACTATGAGTTTATCACATATTATAAATCAACATCATGTAGATAATTAAAAACCTTTAATAAATTAATACTTTTTATTAGTAAATGAATAAGATTGTTACAAAGTATATGCTTTATCATCAAACATGATTGGCTTGTGTGCATACTACTTTCAATCTCCCACTTGCACTAAAGCCAATCGTCATGGTATCTCATACTCTTCTTCTATAAGTGACGATTATCCTGCTGTTGGATAAGCTTCAGTAAATGGATATGTAATATTGTTATTGAGAGTCCACTATCTCTATAGTAATTTTTCATCTTTCAATGATTCTTATAATCAAGTGAAAGTGCCACAACACATGTTTAGATCCAAGATGAGACTTAGGAACTATTCCTTGTTCTGTAATGAATTTTTCATCCAAACAATGAACTTGCAGCTTCAATTATAGCTATATACTTTGTCTTTATCACTAAACCAGCAACTCTTTGCTATTTAAAACCTTTCCAATTCACTGCACAGTTATCTTCTCCAGAATATGACCGATCATCATCAGGTCTCGTATATTTTATTGCATACATGATTGTCACTCATGCGATCTCTCTTTTCAGGAGTCTATGGGGACTATTAAGAGAGATACACTCCATGTCTCATCAACATGAGACATTTCTTGGAGTTTGCCATGCTAAGCAACTTTAGCATCAAATGAATATACGTTCCTTGGGTTAAGCTGTGCATCTTTTTAAATCTATCTATATAGATTTATATCCCCAATTACGATACTCTTCTCAAATCATTCATGGAGGAATGTTTTAACAACTTTATCTTTACTGATTGTAGCATTGGTATGTCATTCCTTATCCGTAGTATATCAACATATAATACTAGTAATGTCACGACACTCCTACTGACCCTTTTGTACACACTAAGTTCATTCTTGTTTTTGATAAAATCAAACTCTTTTGATTGTCTCATCAAAACGAATGTTCTGTATTTGAGAAGCTTGCTTTAATCCATTTCTCTGAGTGTTTACAACTCTTACCTCATCGTATATAACTGGATCATCATCTTCTATGATGTGTACCTCATCATCATCATCTATGATGAATCCATACCTCCTAGGTATCTTCGGTACTATTCCAGATTTACGATTCAGTTGTGGTACAATAGGTCTATCTACTGGTTCCTCTTATTTGACTTATAGTGCTTTGCGATTCTTGAACTCTTCAAGATCTATTATCCTCCCACTAGCCCCTTCAATGATAAACACCTTCATCTTAGAAGGAAGTGTGATTCCCAACAAACACCTTTTGCTAAGTAGAATTATAGAACATATACCCTAAATTTACTTTAGGATGTCCCACAAATCTGTACTTGTCAAATCTTGTCCCAAGCTTATCCTTTGAAACCTTTTCACATAAGTTGGACAACCCCTTTGAGGTTACCTGTTCTGTAGATATGCAACCATTTCTAGGACATTATCCAAGAAGGATACTGGAATGTCGGTAAAATCATTATGGACCGCAACATGTCCAACAAGATACGATTTTTTTTTCCAGATAAATCAATCAATTATTGCGTATCTAGAGGCGTCCATTGTGAGAAAACCATTTGAGATGATCTAGAAACTCATTGTACAATTATTCCTTCCTTGATCCGATCAAAGAATCCTAATACTTTGCCAATTTGTTTCATTTCTGAATTCTTTGAACCTTTCAAATAATTCACAACTGTATTTCAGTAAATACACACGTTCAACTTTTTGAACGATCATCTCCTTTTCTTATACTAGTTTGTTCAATTTATAAAATTATTTTCACGTAAGTCAAGTATACAAAATCCATTAAGTAATATTCCAGTTCTATACAAAACATTATTATTATAAATAGAACAACAATTGTTCTTAAATATAATACCAAAGATTTTATTGTCCGACAAGAAAATGGAAATAATGTTTCTAACAAGTACTAGAATACAATAACAACTTATTTACTTAATAGATTTGCCCGTAGGCATTGCTAAACTATAAGTTCCTATGGCTAATGCAGCAACCTTTGCTTCATTTCCCACACATATGATTACTTATCGTTGTTTAGCTTTCTACTTCTGCTTGGTCCCTTCATAAATCTATATTTATGATAACCAAAGTCGTTATCCAATACCCAAATAGAACATTGACTTAAAGAAAAATTTATTTTAAATCATAAACAAAAATTATATTTGTAACCGAAGCTTCACTAAGCTTCTTTTGGTTAGCCTCTACAAGATTCTTCTTGCAGTTTCTTTCCAGTGTCCAGGCTTATTGTAGTGGAAGCAAACTCCTTTGCTATCTATATCAGTTTTATTCTTATTATCCTTTGTTTTTGCCTTTCTATTTACCTTCTTTGAATCGTTCTTCTTTTCAGATGATCCTTTAGCCCCTACCAATAAGACATGATATTTCTTAGTTAGAAAGTGACTCTCAACATTTTTCAACATGTTAAGCAAATCAGCGAGGCTGATATCTAGCTTGTTCATATGAAAAATTCACAATAATTGCGAAAAGAGTCCGGGAGTGAGTGTAAAATCAAATATTGGCATAACTCTCCATCCATGACAAAACTTGTTGTCCTAATTGTTCAATCAAATTGATCATGTTAAGGACTTTTGTCTTTACTGTAGTGTCATCGGTCATTCTAGATCGGAAGAGCTCCTTAGATATCTGATATCTATCAGTCCTACTTTTCCCACCATCAACTACTTGATGTGCAGAAATATAGTAGGAGCATCCATAGTTTTATGCTGACGCTGAAGCACGTTACTCATGGATGCGAGAATGATACATTGAGCCAATTGTGCATCATCTTGCCACTTTCTAAAAGTAGCAATCTCTTCCTCAGAGGCATTGTTTGCAACCATTGCAGGGATAGAAGTATTAAGGACATAAGATAGCTTTTCAGCCATGAAAACTATTCTCAAATTCCTTAACCAATCCATTTAATTCGGTCTGGTTAAATAGCATCTAATATGCTTCACAGTAATAGTAATTTAGACATTGTAAAATTCTGTAAATGAATTTGTAATTAATAATATTTTAGCATACATTCTTTTATTAATTACAAAAATAAATTAGGACTTATTTTAAATTAGTATCTCCCACTATTTTTATCAAACTATATTACCCTCACTTATATAGTTCGGCAAAATCTAATTAAAGATTTGCTAGTGAGAATTATGGATCTCATTTCAAATGTATATAGCTTTGTGGTGACACAACAAACTATATATAAATAAATAGGTAGACAACTCTTGTCAATTACATCAACTATGCAACTCCTTGTATTTTGCCTCTTAGATTATTTTGATCAAGTGGTGGCACATCCGAATCAAAATTATCCAAGTTAAGTCCAACCTAGCACTCCATATATTAAAAAAAAAATATTGTCCTTATGGTTCCACAACAAAACAACATTGTTCAATTTTCTTTATAAGCATCAAATGTGATAAAATTAACATATCAAAGAATTAAGATAAGCCTTGTGGTGACACAACAAACTTATAATAATTAATTGATACTCTATTATTTTTATCATGCTAGAAGGCGACGTTCGATATTCCAAATATCTTTAAACGCTTAGGATTTAATATAAAAATTTGAGGGATTTTCATGTAATTAATTTGTCTCATCTTGTTTAGCGCGCATGCGCACACACACACACACACACACACACACACACACACACACACACACACACACACACACACACACACACACACATATATATATATATATATATATATATATATATATATATATATATAATACGCGTGATATTAATGAACATGCGAAGCATGTTTGCATAATATATAATATATATAGTATAAGCATGCATATATAGAATACTATATTCTACCTTGATTAATTATGGACTTTTATTCTAGTTTGGTTCACTAGAGCCACCAAGTGAACCAAAAGGTCAAACCCTAGGGGTGCAAGAATTAATATTTAAATATAACTATTACATTTAAACACGGGCTCCATTACAAACGGGTCTTCAAGTGCTCCTTGCTCCTTGATCTCCAATTCTTTAAAATTAATTCTAACTATTCTTATTACAAAACTATTTAAAATAAATAGAAATCTTGATCAGCAGTCAAAGGGAAGTACATAGGAGGAAGATAGAATTTACATTAAGAAGAATTAGAGAAGAAGAGGTACGCAGACCCCATTTAATAAAACTAATACATTCATGCATCCAACTAAAATAAAATACAATCACATTAGTCAATAGTCCATAATCAATCCCATTTATTATCATACACATCACCAATTGCATCAATAAATAACATACATCTCATTATTAATAAACATTCAATATATATATTGATATCATTTAATGAGCAAATTTAGTTAGTATAAAATCTATTTTTGAATTAAAATTAACTCCTTTATTTTTAATCCAAATTTAAATCAAAATAAAACACTTTTTATTTTAATTTATCCAATTTTGAATAAAATAAACTATTTTATTTTAATCAAAATCTTTAATCAAAATAAACTCATTTATTTTAATTAATTATGGAATCTAATTCCAAGTAAAAAAAAAACTCCTTTATTAAAAGAAACACGGATTCTCTTTTCTATTCACAAATAAACTCTTTTATTTTGAATAATATGAAATCTTATTTCATATCTAAATAAACTCCTTTATTTAAGGAAATACAGATTCTCTATCCTATTAACAAATAAACTCCTTTATTTTGAATAATATAAAATCTTATTTCATATCTAAATAAACTCCTTTATTTAAGGAAACATGAAATCATTTTTCATCTCTAATTAGTTATCATGGAATTCAATTCCAACTCTAATTAGTTAGCATGAAATTCAATTTTAAAATTAAAATAAACTCTTTATTTTAATATTAAAATAAACTTTTTATTTTAAGATTAAAATAAATTTTTTTATTTTAATTATAAAATAATTAAGAGTAATATATATATATATATATATATATATATATATATATATATATATATATATATATATATATAGGTAATCACCCAACTGTAAAGTGATTCACGTGAATTCAGAAGAATCTCCTGGTTACCTTTTTGTAATCCGTAATCCTTGAAGTGATGCATCTAAAGTGATGCATGTTTGGGTACAAAAAAGTAATATGTGTTAACTTTTTGTAAAAATAAATCACTCAACCACGGATTCAACGAAAAAAAAAATTCACGATTTTTTATATAACAAAATTATGCTCAATTGAATTGTTCTAAACACATATCAATATACATATCATATTAAAATAATTAATAATTCGCATAAAGGTTTAGCTCTGATACCACTGTTAGGTTTGTAATATTCATGAACGCAATCAAATTGCACAAAATAAGCAAAAACGTGGAAAATCAGAGTTTTAAAATTTTACAAATCATATACACAGATCACCCTTTACGCACAATTATTAATTAAACGAAAAAGAAAGAACAAGGAAGAAGAAAGATTCAAGAAGATGTATATTTGACAAAACCCTAGTTTTTCTATCTCTCATAAAAAAGAGTGTACTCTCCCAACTATTGGAATTATGTATTCTATGAAAACGTCAATAACCACCTCACCCATAATAAGACTCCTCTTATTTATAGATGTAGGCAACCCTCCTTAACAATTAAAGAATTCAGTTTTATTTTAATTAATTAAACTCCTTTAATTAATTAGGCTCCTAATCTTTTTAGGAATAATTAATTAAAATCTTTTAATTAATTTACCTCCTAATCTTATTAAGAATATATGAGAGTATTTTCATTAATTAATTCCCAAACTCCTTTAGGAATTAAATAATAATAATAGTAATATTAATAAGACTCCTCTTATTAATTTATATTTAATATTTCTAAAATATTAAATAATAAATATTAAGCTATTTAATTTATTCTATCACCGTAGATTAAATTAAATATACTTAACTTATTATTACAATTATGCCATTAACTTTTTAAATAATTATTCTTTCTTTTATGGTGTGACCCTTTAAGTTCTCCATATTAAACCGGTTGTGAATAAATCAATTAGAATAATTCTAACCTTATTTAAATAAATAAATTAAACTATTAATTTATTTAAATAAATAATATTTATTCTACAATAGGGATAAGCCTCCCTAGCGATCAATGACTTTCTAGATAATATAGATTTCAATATTAATCATAAAAGAACCTTTGAGCAAATAGTTACCATACAATTCAATCATTCCACCATACAATGTCCCAATTAAATATAAGACATGTAATTACTGTCAAGTCTTATTTAATTTAATTATATGTATTTCGACTCTTAAATGCACAACTCCAAATAATGCAAATTAGAAACTCCTTTCTAATTTCATTCTGCCTTGGCCAAGGACTATTGGGTTGTCATTTATCGAATCACATAGGACATTTCTCTTCTTTTACTAGAAGCGGTATATTCTTTATTGATCATACATTATCTCCATGCACAAATTATTATACCCAAGCATACCCTTTGATATACCCTAAGGGTCTTAAGGAATAAGTTAAAGTATAACTCATCATACACTAGATACTATGATGATCTCAAGTCCAAGGATCACTTGTACTACTATCACTACAGGAATTCGTATTGACAAGCGAGTAAAACTCCATTAGGTATTCCTTAGCGAGCCACGTTCAGTGAACTTATTCTCTAATAAGCACCTACATACTTGCTTTAGTGTCTCCACACAAATGATCATGAGATCAATCATCATCATTCAATGAGCAAGCAACATATGTATCAATCTATCCGGATACACTAATCCCCAATTTAGTAATCCAACGGTTAGGAACTATTTTAGTTTTAAGCTTTCTAAGAATTTAGATCTCATTGAATGATCATCATCATTATTCTAAAAGCATTGCTTAAAACTATGAGTTTATCACATATTATAAAACAACATCATATAGATAAGTAAAAATCTTTAATAAATTAATACTTTTTATTAATAAATGAATAAGATTGTTACAAAGTATATGCTTTATCATCAAACATGATTGGCTTGTGTGCATACTACTTTCAAGAGGACCCACTAGCGCACAAAGAACTCTTTCAGATTAATGAAAAAGGCGAATTAGTGAATAATTCCAGTGGTGAAAGATTCTTCGTGCCGATGGGTGAAGAAAAGGGGGATGACCAATCATCCATGTCTGCTATAAATTTAAAGGAGTTAACAAATAGGCGGCATGAAATGGTCATTTTCCCAAATGAGCTGGACTGATCGGCAACGAAATAGTCAAGCCGATGACTTTAAAACAAGCGTTTGGTGGGGGAGGCAACCCCATCTCAGTATCAATTTTCTCTATTTTTGTTTACTTATGTCTAGTTTACATTGTCTTTTCTCTTTAGCGTGTGTTTGTGGCTATCGTATGCAGGCAGCAGGTTTATAGTATATTGTATTGTATATATAGTTGTTACGTGGTTTTTAATATTGTATCTTTGCCTTTATAGTATATTATCTTATCCATGGCTTGGTTTGTGTAGGAAAACTCAGATATAAGGCAGGTGCTGCAGCGCCAGCAAATAAACTAGAACTCCCGCCGTAGCGCCGTGCTCACTATCCCAATTCTACATCTTGCGCTGCAGCACCAAGTAACAAAGGGGACCTCACACCGTAGCGCCACCATAATGACCAACCTACGTATTCTCGCGTTGCAGCACCATTAATGTGCCTATGCCTCGCGCCGCAGCGCCACAAATGAGCCCAAGCTACTGTTTTCTCGCATCGTATCGCCCCTCAACAAAGCAATACCAGCGCCGCAGCGCCACAAGCGAGTTTTCGTTTTTAAAAACACAATGAAGCTAGCAGTTTAAACCACTACTCCCTATCCCTCTCGAAAAATCTTAACAGTAAGCCAACCCAACCATCGCCCTGCCCCAAAGCCCTAGTAGTTGATCGAGTGGCCCATATCAACCCAAAATCATCAACCGATAGCAGACAATTGCCTGTCATCCTACGAGCTAAGATTGTTTCTAACCTAGGGTTTGCAATTTGAAGGTAAGTAGGATTTATTCTCAGCAAGTATTTGTCCCTTTCTTTGCGTGTGATTTCATTGTTTGGGTTTGGTTCTCTGTGTGATTTGGGGTGATTTCCACTGACGAAAATCTGGATAGAGCATTAACAAGCCAAAGGCTATCTAGTTTGGTTTACAGTAGCGCTTGCAAGGTGTTTAATAAATTAACTGAGAGAAAAATTTGATTGTTTAGGCTAAAAATTAGTGGATTTCATAGGGGATTAGTTTACCATTGCTTTAGGGGATGTTTCTATAGAGAGTGGCATTGCTTTAGGGGCTATTTTTGTTAAAACCAATTACTAAAATCTGATATGGCTCCGAAGAGGCAACGACTTAGCGTCGACGATTTCTCGTTCGCAGCACCACAGGCTTGGGACACCGCCAAATTCATTAGCGAAGAGGCATGGAAACAGTACAAGAACTCCTTGGCCCAACGTAACTTGATTCCTAAACGGGGGTTGAGGCATGATAAAATAAAGGATGGCGAGCTGGCGGCCAAGATCCTGGGACGTCAGTGGGTGCACTTCACAAAACCACCTGAGTCAGCTATCGTATCTATGGTCCGTGAGTTCTATACAAATGCCAGTGCCAAAGGTCCTGCTGTTGTTCAAGTCAGGGGCCGATCATTGGCATTTGGAAGCTAAGCCATAAATGCACTTTTCGCGACGCCTAGTTATGAGGGCAGGGACAAAGGGTGTAAACGAACCGAGTCGAGCCGAGTATTGAGTTGGTTAGATTGGTTCACAAAATTTATCGAGTATAAAATAAGGTTTGATTGAGGCTCATTTAGCTACCGAGTCGAGCATGATTTCGAAGCGAGCCCGAGTAGTTTGAACTTTAAACGAATATGATCCGAGTATCAATAGAAAATTATAATTCGAGAATGTTCGAGTAATTTATCGAACTTTAAAATTTGCTCATATTTAACTCATTTATATTTAGAGTTGAGCTCGAATCAAACTTTTAGTCGAGCAAGTACGAATCGAGCTCAAACTGTTTGCTCATTTTACAGCCTTAGCAGGGACTATATGGAGCAGGGCTTCATAGCTATGACCTCGATGAGATTGTTAGGAGGCTCTGCAAGCCTGGGACAACATGGAAAACAAATGACATGATGGGTGAAAGGACCAATTTCCCGCATTCTGCACTCAGTCGCTATGGCAAAGCATGGTTCAGTTTTGTATGTGCTAATATGATCCCGACTCGTCACCTGAGTGACGTGACTAAGGATAGAGCGATCCTATTATTCACCATTTTCACGGGTCTGGATGTGGATATCGGAGTTCTCATTCATGAGTCCATCTTGAAGGCGAACAAGAGTGCCACCTCTGCGGGACTTCCGCATCCATACTTGATCACCATATTGTGCAAAAGGGCAGGTATTCATTGGGGGCCAGAAGAGATAGCTTTGCCACCCATGTCAGTCATCGACCATCAGGTCATCTCACGGTTCAATGTATGGGATGGGGTGACTTCACATGTTAGAGGCGAAGGGTACGGGCCACCTACTGAGCCACCTCCTACATCAGAGGCTGAGCACTTGTAGCCACCAGACGCAGGCCCAACTTCTCAAGGACTGTTGGCAGAGATTATGGCATCCCTCACCCTGCTACATCAGAACCAAGACGCCAATGCTCAGAGGCAGTAGAGGCATATATCAGCGGTTGCCCAGAGACAGGACATCGCGATGCAGTATCAGGCAAAGCTGGTTAGCACTATGTAGAGCATCTACACTATGTATAGTGGCGAGGATGCTGATTTTACCCCATTCCATTTCCCAGGGCCTCCTATTTTCCCACCATACCCTCCCCAATCACCACCCGCAGACGCTGACGAGGATGATGCTGATGCCGAGTGACCAGACTTCAGGAAAACCCTCTAGTATTGATTGATATATTCTTAGCAATGAGGGCATTGCTCATCTTAAGTTTGGGGGTATTATGGTTTATATATGTTTTATTCTGTCTACTGTCATGATAGGTTGCCATATCATAGTATTTTGCTTATGTTTTATCGGTATTGTAGTGCAGTCATGTATGAACTGCGTTTTTGACATCATTTTGGGCGTTATTAGCCTTTGGTTTATTATGTTTTGGGATTATTATGGATGGATGCCATAAACAATTTTTGTTATTATTTATGAATGCTTGGATTATTTTCAGCATGTATGTTTAGTTTATAACCATCTTTTTGGGGCTTATACAAATTGGTATGCTTGTGGCATGTTAATGGCTTTATTACCTTATTTTGAGTAGTTATTATGCCAGGATTTTATATAAATCATTAATTTTTGATTGTGGCTAATGACAAGCGCCAAGTGATTATATCTATCTCTTATAGTCGTGTCAAGCATGTGTGAGCTAGGGGTTTGTTTAGTTGATAAGTTGAGACTGTTATTGATCCGTCCTTCTTAGTAAGCACCGACAAACTGTGTTAACTAGTTATTTTTCAAATATAGTTTACGTGTTTATTGCTTTGGGAATACGTTCACTCTTTTAAAACTTCCATTTTTTACAAGGTAATAAAAGACTTTGACGCTTTTACCTTTTCGGATCTTGGGTTCTGGCATTTTTACATATAAAAAAAAAGAGAAGAAAAGAAAAGATATAGAATAATAAATATCGAAAGTCTTGCGGTGGGTCGAGATGGATCGTGAAATGCACTCGCTTATAAAAGTAGGACCAATGTTGAGATGGAGCATAAAATGCACTCGCTTATAAAAGTAGGACCAATGTTGAGATGGAGCATAAAATGCACTCGCCTAATAATCTTTAGATTTTGTAAAGTCTAATTTGGCTTAAGTTGATTACGTGGCCTTTGCTGCCCGAGTTATTAGATTCATAGGGGTGTTTTACACCTAGTTCCCTAAATTCATCTGGCTTGGGAGTCATTGATCAAAAGCTCATGAATGGGTAGCTCTGAATAGCCTAAGGTAGTTAAGGACTGTCTGAGTCAAATTTTACTATCTTCATGCTAGAACCTTTTAATCCTTTCCTGCATTTGTGTAACGACCCCAAAATAGGTCCATTCCATCCAACCTATTCTGAGTCGCCAAATACATGGTACAGAAAATAACTACAACTTTATTACAACAATTATTGTGTAAAATACAACAACACATATGCTGTGAGTTTGGATACAAATATATACCAAATGTGACTCATGTCCCAACCGTGGATAGCACCTCACAATGACACCTTACATAAAGGTATAGTAAAAAACTGTTTTAAAAATTAGAATCTTTGGGAAGTGCTCAAGGAAACCTTCGTACATGGGAGGCCATGCTTCTAGGTTGTGATATATATCATATGGCCACAGAATTATCCTTGGTTGAGCCAATAGACCCAAAAGAAAAACGAGAAGATTATTATCATATTCTTCCCAATGGGGAGTCTTCTCTTGACATATCATTATCTCCACTGTCTCTAATTGAGAATTATACTTTAAACAAACACCAAGATTATATAAGCAGTGCTCGTAAATATACTCAGCAAGTGGATGAGCACATCCCTGTCTTATGATGACACGAGGTTGTATATCATTAGACATCTTGTATGATAGTGACAAAATACCCTTCTAACATTGGGTTCGCCTCACCCTATTTGATTCACCAAATATAACTACTAAATGATAACCACCGTTCTATTCTCCCGCTCGACCCAGCTACACTCTTATTACCTGAAAGGAATTGTGAAACAGAAGGGTGAGCGCAACTAGCCCAGTAAGGAATATCATGACTAAAGATAAATAAATTATCAATAACCTTCAACAATAATAAATCAGAGATTTAGAACATATGGTAGATGATAAAAAATTTCAACTATAGTTGCAGCGGAACGAGCAAACCATTAGAAGAGTCAAATAAACCATAAAGTTTACTATCTTCTCCATATTAAAAGTCCACCAATAATGTTTTATCCCTGTAACATTAATCAACAGTTCTTTTTCACAATTATATGAATAACTTATAATCATAATTGTAATTCTAAATTCCTCTTCGCATCCAGGACAAAGATAATTTTCATCACATGTCTTTACCTGAAACATCAAAGATCATTGTTATACCGAATCACCGTTCCTGTTTATAATCATACTAACAATTTCATCTTTGCACTACGGGCCAAAGATATTCATCAACAGACCATCTTTGCACTACAGGCCAAAGATATTCATCAATAGGTCATCTTTACACTACGGGCCAAAGATATTCATCAACAATTCATCTTTGCACTACAGGCCAAAGATATTCCTCAATAGTTCATATTTGCACAACAGGCCAAATATATTAATATCTCAAAGAAATATATAATCATTTCAGAATTTATATAAACAATAATTATAACAATGTTAATCAATTCATCTTTACACTTAAGCTAAAGATATTCAATTATAAATTCAATGGTCATGATCATACCAGTTAACAATTCATCTTTGCACTACAGGCCAAAGATATTCCTCAGTGACGATCATACCAATAATTTACCCATCTTTACACTCAAGTGGAAGAGAATTTCAACATCAGGGTTATAAAAATGTTATATATGATAATAAAATCAATATAATCAATATATAGTTTTAATCTCCAGAGTAATATTCATAAATCAACTATAATTTGGTTAGGAAAAGAAACCACTTTGGTAGGGAATAGTACCCGTAAATAGTAACTCGTGAATAGTAACTTATGAATAGTAACTCACGAATAGTAACTCATGAATAGTAACCCCGATACAAAAAGGTAGAAATTTTATAATAAAATTCATACCAATATTTCGGTATAATGATATTGAAAGAATAATATTTCTTAAGCTTATAAATAATTTATTTAAATTATTTACACTTTACTAATTAATGCATTTAATCATCATAAAATGCCAACTCTTACAATTTCATCATCAATAATCAAAACCCTCATTAAAAATCTGCATATACCTCATATAGGATTCTCAAGCCATAAAATCCTATTTTCCAATTTTCTTTCTTCACAAAATATATTTAATTCATTTACTCATAACTAGACTATTTTCATAAAAAATAACAAATCAGTTCCAAAAATATTTTTTTTCTGAAATTTAGCATAATATAGTCCCATAGTGAACATATATTTTTCTCAGAATTTTTAAAAGTCATTTACTATTTTTCATATGGCCAAAACAGCCGAATATTTAGACATTTATCATAAATTGTACTTTTATCCAAAAATTCCGAAATTCACAGAGTACACTGATATTATATAGATATACTTCTAATAAAAATTTCATCAATTTTAGAGTTAACCACAACGAGTTATAAGCGGTTACTTTTTAAAGTAGTCTTTTCTCATAAAATTCATAACTCTTAATCTATACATCCAAATATCACCATTTTTGGACACAATCAATAAAACTCATCAAAATATCATTTCAAATTTTTTTAAAATTTTCTGAAGGTCAGAAGAATTACGAAACTGAAAAACATAACAACTCTTAAAATCCCTTACCTCAAAAGAGCAGCACTTCTGACTGGATATCGGATATGACGCTGAAGGAAACTTGTACTGATAAATAGCAACTCACCAAGTATCTAAATACTCACAAAATACACTCGATAATCTAGAGAAAAAAAGAGAAAACACTTATGAATTCTGGTGTGATTTTCAATTCTAACTTAGCCCTCTATATATAGGAAAATGTTAGCACGTCGAAGCAGACTTAACTTGCAACTTGATGGCTTTACCTGCTACTATTCCCACCCACCACATTTGAATAAAAATCTCAGCATATTTCTTCACCAACCAAGAGTGGGGCCCACCAATTCTAGAATTTTTCACCAAAATGATAAATTCTGAAACTTTAACAATTTCTGAACCAGTCATCTCATAAAATTCATAATAAATCATACGTTCATTTTTAACGGTTCAAAATTTATGGACATATACTAAACTTATATATGTATAACATATCCAAATATTACCACGATCCAACGGTCGAATTAAAAATTATAACCCTCGCAAAATATCTCAAAAATCCTGATTTTTAATACTTCCATTCTGACAAAAATACTGATAAAAACCTCAACATTAATTTCTTCATTTATAACCACATAAATAACTCCATCATTTATATCCACATCCAATAAATATTTCCTTATCATATAAATCAATAATTAATTATTCACAAATAATATTACAGAATCACATTTATGACAACCAGGCCGTTCCTAGGAAAGAGGGGGCTTTATAATAAGGATTTCTCCTTACTAGCGCGCAATTAGATGACCAAACCTTTCCTTAGACAAAACTTTCTAGACATTATCAATAATGTTATCTAATAATATTATTCAAATAATATGAATTATTGATCTAATAATGGAAAATACTGTGCAGTGACAATTATTGAACAACAATAATATAAAATTTTAACGTAGCAATTATTGAAACAATAAAATAAAAATATTGAACAATAATTACTGTAACAATTATTGAGTAGTGCCTTCTTACGTAAGAATCAATAATTTCAAAAATAGTGTGCAATACCGTGTGCTACTGTGCAATAACGCGTATTACTGTATTTTAACCACCGGGTATTCCAACAGTTTTAACGGTAATAACTACGGCGTTATTTGTAAAAACTCAAATTTGTCGTTTTCTTCATCCGACAGTTATTCTGTTATGGGGCCCACAAATAGCTGCGCCGTCGTACGAATATTCCTCGACAGAAAGAATATTCCACGACCAAACGAATATTCTTTGACAACAATGAATATTTTATAACCACTTGCGTATTTTGAAAAAAAATTCATATATCACCCTTAACTTTAACATTTATCAATTTAACCATTTACTGAATAGTAATTATAAGAAAAATTGAATACTTTTATTTCATAAAATTTGGGGTCTTACAATCTCCCCTCCTTATGAAATTTCGTCCCCGAAATTTACGTACCTGGTATTTCAAAGAGTTGAGAATACCTTACTTTCATTTCAGATTCCATCTTTCCTATCATCACGATTTCTCCATTGATCATCTCTTGTATTTCAGATATCATTCTAGAAAATAGCTTCAAAACAAGGGTTAATTGAACAAATTAACATTTACATAATATCCCGATATTATGACTGACCAACAAATAAGCTTAGGTAGGACACACTAGCGAAGGATTTACTCAACTCTCCCCTCCTAGTTATATTTCCCGATCTCCGCCAGAGACCATATCCCTAAGCTCTGATACCACCTGTGACAACCCCAAAACAGGTCCATTCCATCCAACCTATTCTGAGTCGCCAAATACATGGTACAGAAAATAACTACAACTTTATTACAACAATTGTTGTGCAAAATACAACAACACATATGCTGTGAGTTTGGATACAAATATATACCAACTGTGACTCATGTCCCAACCGTGGATAGCACCTCACAATGACACCTTACATAAAGGTATAGTCAAAAACTGTTTTAAAAATTAGAATCTTTGAGAAGTGCTCAAGGAAACCTTCGTACATGGGAGGCTATGCTTTTAGGTTGTGATAGATATCATATGGCCACAGAATTATCCTTGGTTGACCCAATAGACCCCAACGAAAAACGAGAAGATTATTATCATATTCTTCCCAATGGGGAGTCTTCTCTTGACATATCATTATCTCCACTGTCTCTAATTGAGAATTATACTTCAAACAAACACCAAGATTATATATGTAGTGCTCGTAAATATACTCAGCAAGTGGATGAGCACATCCCTGTCTTATGATGATACGAGGTTGTATATCATTAGACATCTTGTATGATAGTGACAAAAGACCCTTCCAACGTTGGGTTCACCTCACCCTATTTGATTCACCAAATATAACTACTAAATGATAACCACCGTTCTATTCCCCCGCTCGACCCAGCTACACTCTTATTACCTGAAAGGAATTATGAAACAGAAGGGTGAGCACAACTAGCCCAGCAAGGAATATCATGACTAAAGATAAATAAATTATCAATAGCCTTCAACAATAATAAATCAGAGATTTAGAACATATGGTAGATGATAAAAAATTTCAACCATAGTTGCAGCGGAACGAGCAAACCATTAGAAGAGTCAAATAGACCATAAAGTCTACTATCTTATCCACATTAAAAGTCCACCAATAATATTTTATCCCTGTAACATTAATCAACAGTTCTTTTTCACAATTATATGAATAACTTATAATCATAATTGTAATTCTAAATTCCTCTTCGCATCCAGGACGAAGATAATTTTCATCACATATCTTTACCTGAAACATCAAAGATCATGATTATACCAAATCACAATTCCTGTTTATAATCATACTAACAATTTCATCTTTGCACTACGGGCCAAAGATATTCATCAACAGACCATCTTTGCACTACAGGCCAAAGATATTCATCAATAGGTCATCTTTGCACTACGGGCCAAAGATATTCATCAACAATTCATCTTTGCACTACAGGCCAAAGATATTCCTCAACAGTTCATATTTGCACAACAGGCCAAATATATTAATATATCAAAGAAATATATAATCATTTCAGAATTTATATAAACAATAATTATAACCATGTTAATCAATTCATCTTTACACTTAAGCTAAAGATATTCAATTATAAAATTAATGGTCATGATCATACCAGTTGACAATTCATCTTTGCACTACAGGCCAAAGATATTCTTCAGTCACGATCATACCAATAATTTACCCATCTTTACACTCAAGTGGAAGAGAATTTCAACATCAGGGTTATAAAAATATTATATATAATAATAAAATCAATAAAATCAATATATAGTTTTAATCTCCAGAGTAATATTCATAAATCAACTATAATTTGGTTAGGAAAAGAAACCAATTTTGTAGTGAATAGTACCCGTAAATAGTAACTCGTGAATAGTAACTTATGAATAGTAATTCACGAATAGTAACTCATGAATAGTAATCCCGATACAAAAAGGTAGAAATTTCATAATAAAATTCATACCAATATTTCGGTATAATGATATTGAAATAATAATATTTCTTAAGCTTATAAATAATTTATTTAAATTATTTACACTTTACTAATTAATGCATTTAATCATCATAAAATGCCAACTCTTACAATTTCATCATCAATAACCAAAACCCTCATAAAAAATCTGCATATACCTCATATAGGATTCTCAAGCCATAAAATTCTATTTTCTAATTTTCTTTCTTCACAAAACATATTTAATTCATTTACTCATAACTAGACCATTTTTATGAAAAATACCAAATCATTTCCAAAAATATTTTTTTTCTGAGATTTAGCATAATATAGTCCCATAGTGAACATATATTTTTCTCAAAATTTTTAAAAGTCATTTACTATTTTTCATATGGCCAAAACAGCCGAATATTTAGACATTTATCATAAATTGTACTTTTATCCAAAAATTCCAAAATTCACAGAGTACACTGATATTATATAGATATACTTCAAATAAAAATTTCATCAATTTTAGAGTTAACCACAAGGAGTTATAAGCGGTTACTTTTTAAAGTAGTCTTTTCTCATAAAATTCATAACTCTTAATCTATACATCCAAAAATCACAAGTTTTGGACACAATCAATAAAACTCATCAAAATATCATTTCAAATTTTTTCAAAATTTTCTGAAGGTCAGAAGAATTACGAAACTGAAAAACATAACAACTCTTAAAATCCCTTACCTCAAAAGAGCAGCACTTCTGACTGGATATCGGATATGACGCTGAAGGAAACTTGTACTGATAAATATCAACTCACCAAGTATCTAAATACTCACAAAATACACTCGATAATCTAGAGAAAAAAAGAGAAAACACTTATGAATTCTGGTGTGATTTTCAATTCTAACTTAGCCCTCTATTTATAGGAAAATGTTAGCACGTCGAAACAGACTTAACTTGCAACTTGATGGCTTTACCTGCTACTATTCTCACCCACCACATTTGAATAAAAATCTCAGCATATTTCTTCACCAAACAACAGTGGGGCCCACCAATTCTAGAATTTTTCACCAAAATGATATATTCTGAAACTTTAACAATTTCTGAACCAGTCATCTCGTAAAATTCATAATAAATCATACGTTCATTTTTAACGGTTCAAAATTTATGGACATATACTCAACTTATATATGTATAACATATCCAAATATTACCACGATCCAACGGTCGGATTAAAAATTATAACCCTCGCAAAATATATCAAAAATCCTGATTTTTAATACCTCCATTCCGACAAAAATACTGATAAAAACCTCAACATTAATTTCTTCATTTATAACCACATAAATAACTCCATCGTTTATATCCACATCCAATAAATATTTTCTTATCATATAAATCAATAATTAATTATTCACAAATAATATTACAGAATCACATTTATGACAACCAGGCCGTTCCCAAGAAAGAGGGGGCTTTATAATAAGGATTTCTCCTTACTAGCGCGCAATTAGATGACCAAACCTCTCCTTAGACAGAACTTTCTAGACATTATCAATAATGTTATCTAATAATAGTATTCAAATAATATGAATTATTGATCTGATAATGGAAAATATTGTGCAGTGATAATTATTGAACAACAATAATATAAAATTTTAACGTAACAATTATTGAATCAATAAAATAAAATATTGAACAGTAATTGTTGTAACAATTATTAAGTAGTGCCTTCTTACGTAAGAATCAATAATTTCAAAAATATTGTGCAATACCGTGTGCTACTGTGCAATAACGCGTATTATTGTATTTTAACCACCGGGTATTCTAACAGTTTTAACGGTAACAACTACGCCGTTATTTGTAAAAACTCAAATTTGTCGTTTTCTTCATCCGACAGTTATTCTGTTATGGGGCCCACAAATAGCTGCGCCGTCGTACGAATATTCTTCGACAGAAAGAATATTCCACGACCAAACGAATATTCTTCGACAACAATGAATATTTTATAACCACTTGCGTATTTTGAAAAAAAATTCATATATCACCCTTAACTTTAACATTTATCAATTTAACCATTTACTGAATAGTAATTATAAGAAAAATTGAATACTTTTATTTCATAAAATTTGGGGTCTTACAATCTCCCCTACTTATGAAATTTCGTCCCCGAAATTTACGTACCTGGTATTTCAAAGAGTTGAGAATACGTTGCTTTCATTTCAGATTCCATCTTTCCTATCATCACGATTTCTCCATTGATCATCTCTTGTATTTCAGATATCATTCTAGAAAACAGCTTCAAAACAAGGGTTAATTGAACAAATTAACATTTACATAATATCCCGATATTATGACTGACCAACAAATAAGCTTAGGTAGGACACACTAGCGAAGGATTTACTCATCTCTCCCCTCCTAGTTATATTTCCCGATCTCCGCCAGAGACCATATCCCTAAGCTCTGATACCACCTGTGACAACCCCAAAACAGGTCCATTCCATCCAACCTATTCTGAGTCGCCAAATACATGGTACAGAAAATAACTACAACTTTATTACAACAATTGTTGTGCAAAATACAACAACACATATGCTGTGAGTTTGGATACAAATATATACCAAATGTGACTCATGTCCCAACCATGGATAGCACCTCAAAATGACACCTTACATAAAGGTATAGTCAAAAACTGTTTTAAAAATTAGAATCTTTGGGAAGTGCTCAAGAAAACCTTCGTACATGGGAGGCCATGCTTCTAGGTTGTGATAGATATCATATGGCCACAGAATTATCCTTGGTTGACCCAATAGACCCCAAAGAAAAACGAGAAGATTATTATCATATTCTTTCCAATGGGGAGTCTTCTCTTGACATATCATTATCTCCACTGTCTCTAATTGAGAATTATACTTCAAACAAATACCAAGATTATATAAGTAGTGCTCGTAAATATACTCAGCAAGTGGATGAGCACATCCCTGTCTTATGATGACACGAGATTGTATATCATTAGACATCTTGTATGATAGTGACAAAAGACCCTTCCAACGTTGGGTTCGCCTCACCCTATTTGATTCACCAAATATAACTACTAAATGATAACCACCGTTCTATTCCCCCGCTCGACCCAGCTACACTCTTATTACCTGAAAGAAATTGTGAAACAGAAGGGTGAGCACAACTAGCCTAGTAAGGAATATCATGACTAAAGATAAATAAATTATCAATAGCCTTCAACAATAATAAATCAGAGATTTAGAATATATGGTAAATGATAAAAATTTTCAACCATAGTTGCAGCGGAACGAGCAAACCATTAGAAGAGTCAAATAGACCATAAAGTCTACTATCTTCTCCACATTAAAAGTCCACCAATAATGTTTTATCCCTGTAACATTAATCAACAGTTCTTTTTCACAATTATATGAATAACTTATAATCATAATTGTAATTCTAAATTCCTCTTCGCATCCAGGACGAAGATAATTTTCATCACATGTCTTTACCTGAAACATCAAAGATCATGGTTATACCAAATCACAGTTCCTGTTTATAATCATACTAACGATTTCATCTTTGCACTACGGGCCAAAGATATTCATCAACAGACCATCTTTGCACTACAGGCCAAAGATATTCATCAATAGGTCATCTTTGCACTACGGGCCAAAGATATTCATCAACAATTCATCTTTGCACTACAGGCCAAAGATATTCCTCAATAGTTCATATTTGCACAACAGGCCAAATATATTAATATCTCAAAGAAATATATAATCATTTCAGAATTTATATAAACAATAATTATAACCATGTTAATCAATTCATCTTTACACTTAAGCTAAAGATATTCAATTATAAATTCAATGGTCATGATCATACCAGTTAACAATTCATCTTTGCACTACAGGCCAAAGATATTCCTCAGTGACGATCATACCAATAATTTACCCATCTTTACACTCAAGTGGAAGAGAATTTCAACATCAGGGTTATAAAAATGTTATATATGATAATAAAATCAATATAATCAATATATAGTTTTAATCTCCAGAGTAATATTCATAAATCAACTATAATTTGGTTAGGAAAAGAAACCACTTTGGTAGTGAATAGTACCCGTAAATAGTAACTCGTGAATAGTAACTTATGAATAGTAACTCACGAATAGTAACTCATGAATAGTAACCCCGATACAAAAAGGTAGAAATTTTATAATAAAATTCATACCAATATTTCGGTATAATGATATTGAAAGAATAATATTTCTTAAGCTTATAAATAATTTATTTAAATTATTTACACTTTACTAATTAATGCATTTAATCATCATAAAATGCTAACTCTTACAATTTCATCATCAATAACCAAAACCCTCATCAAAAATCTGCATATACCTCATATAGGATTCTCAAGCCATAAAATCCTATTTTTTAATTTTCTTTCATCACAAAACATATTTAATTCATTTACTCATAACTAGACCATTTTCATGAAAAATATCAAATCAGTTCCAAAAATATTTTTTTTTCTGGGATTTAGCATAATATAGTCCCATAGTGAACATATATTTTTCTCAGAATTTTTAAAAGTCATTTACTATTTTTCATATGGCCAAAACAGCCAAATATTTAGACATTTATCATAAATTGTACTTTTATCTAAAAATTCCAAAATTCACAGAGTACACTGATATTATATAGATATACTTCCAATAAAAATTTCATCAATTTTAGAGTTAACCATAAGGAGTTATAAGCGGTTACTTTTTAAAGTAGTTTTTTCTCATAAAATTCATAACTCTTAATCTATACATCCAAAAATTATCATTTTTGGACACAATCAATAAAACTCATCAAAATATCATTTCAAATTTTTTCAAAATTTTCTAAAGGTCAGAAGAATTACGAAACTGAAAAATATAACAACTCTTAAAATCCCTTACTATCCCTTACCTCAAAAGAGCAGCACTTCTGACTGGATATCGGATATGACGCTGAAGGAAACTTGCACTGATGAATAGCAACTCACCAAGTTTCTAAATACTCACAAAATACACTCGATAATCTAGAGAAAAAAAGAGAAAACACTTATGAATTCTGGTGTGATTTTTAATTCTAACTTAGCCCTCTATTTATAGGAAAATGTTAACACGCCGAAACATACTTAACCTGCAACTTGATGGCTTTACCTGCTACTATTCCCACCCACCACATTTGAATAAAAATCTCAGCACATTTCTTCACCAACCAAGAGTGGGGCCCACCAATTCTAGAATTTTCACCAAAATGATAAATTCTGAAACTTTAACAATTTCTGAACCAGTCATCTCGTAAAATTCATAATAAATCATACGTTCATTTTTAACGGTTCAAAATTTATGGACATATACTAAACTTATATATGTATAACATATCCAAATATTACCACGATCCAACGGTCGGATTAAAAATTATAACCCTCGCAAAATATCTCAAAAATCCTGATTTTTAATACCTCAATTTCGACAAAAATACTGATAAAAACCTCAACATTAATTTCTTCATTTATAACCACATAAATAACTCCATCATTTATATCCACATCCAATAAATATTTCCTTATCATATAAATTAATAATTAATTATTCACAAATAATATTACAGAATCACATTTATGACAACCAGGCCGTTCCCAAGAAAGAGGGGGCTTTATAATAAGGATTTCTCCTTACTAGCGCGCAATTAGATGACCAAACCTCTCCTTAGACAGAACTTTCTAGACATTGTCAATAATATTATCTAATAATATTATTCAAATAATATGAATTATTGATCTGATATTGGGAAATACTGTGCAGTGACAATTATTGAACAACAATAATATAAAATTTTAACGTAGCAATTATTGAATCAATAAAATAAAATATTGAGCAGTAATTACTGTAACAATTATTGAGTAGTGCCTTCTTACGTAAGAATCAATAATTTCAAAAATACTGTGTAATACCGTGTGCTACTGTGTAATAACGCGTATTACTGTATTTTAACCACCGGGTATTCCAACAGTGTTAACGGTAACAACTACGCCGTTATTTGTAAAAACTCAAATTTGTCATTTTCTTCATCCGACAGTTATTCTGTTATGGGGCCCACAAATAGCTGCGCCGTCGTACGAATATTCCTCGACAGAAAGAATATTCCACGACCAAACGAATATTATTCGACAATAATGAATATTTTATAACCACTTGCGTATTTTGAAAAAAAATTCATATATCACCCTTAACTTTAACATTTATCAATTTAACCATTTACTGAATAGTAATTATAAGAAAAATTGAATACTTTTATTTCATAAAATTCGGGGTCTTACAATTTGTGTCTTAGTCTTAATGCTTGTTGATTGTTCGACTTACAGAATGAGCATATTGGTAATCACAATCAACTGTGTGAACTTATTTGAGCTATGATTAGTTAGGATGGCTGGTCTCAACACAGACACACATAGAATGGATCGAATACAGTCTTATGCTTGAAATGGATTTAACCCTTATTCATATCTGTGTTTGCCCTGTTCTCTAGGAGTAGCTATGATTTAGCTTAAAAGCCAAGATGCTAGTATATAGTTTTATACTTCTTTCGCATGTTGTTTTACTGTTGTTATTTTTGTGTTAGATAGTTTTCTTGAGGACAAGCAAAGACTTAAGTTTGGAGGTATTTAATGAGTGGGATTTATACCCGCGAATCTGATCCTTTACTGATTAAATAGTTGCTTGATCTTCGTAGATTTTATATAGTTTTTAAATGATTATAGTATTATTTTGCTTAACCGATGTGTTGCAGGGCTTAACAAGTCTTTTTTAGCTTTCAGGGGACAAAACGGTCATTTTCCATACGCCGGCGCTGGAGCGTGGATTCCAAGCTTTAGCCTGGCGCTGTAGCTCGACCTCCGGGTCCATGCTGACGTCACATTGGCGCTGCAGCGCCCCAGCTCCTTTGTAAGCTGGCGCTGTAGCACGACCTCCGGTGTTTTTGACGCTGACATGGTGCTGTAGCGCCATCCCAAGCTATACTCTTCGTGCCGCAGCGCGACCTCCGGTTTCTAGGCAGTAAAGAGCTGATTTTAACCTAGCTTGAAGGCAACTGATATATATATATATATATATATATATATATATATATATATATATATATATATATATATATATATATATATATATGGGAAGCAAGCCTCTGCGAACAATAATCGGTTATCTCCCCCTCTGGGATAGTTTTAGTTTTCTTCTTTCTAATTTCTCTCTCTATCTCTTAGGTAATGTCTGTAAATATAGATTAGGTAGTTTAAGGAGAAGTTTGGGTTTCCTTGGAGCAACAAGAGCAGTGAGCAATACATATTGTAAAGCTTTAAAGGAGCGAAATACTTGGAGACTGAAGAGCTTTGATAGAGTTTATTCTTATCCATTTATTTCCTCTGATTTTATAATTCATAAATGTTGTCTTTATTGCTACTTATATTTTGTTCAAGAGCTATGAACTAATTATTGGCTCTAAGTTTATAATGGAACCCTTTGTTAATTTTAATTGAATGTCCTATCTCTTTGGTTGGCACCATATGGTTTGGTTTAATATATTCATGCTTCATGATTCTTGCTAAGGCATTAGTATTGATTTTGGTAATCTATATGATGTTGAAAGAGGGATTGTAGATTTACACATTAATATATTGGCTTGTGATTATGAGTTGTCGATTTGATTCGACTGCATAAGTTGTGTATAGAATAGACATATATATGTGCGCCACGTGTGGCCTATTAAGAACTTAGGCTTTAAATCCTTGTTATGGTTAATTTGTATAGACATATATAGGATTATCACCTAGCTTGGACGTTCTTTTCTGTTCTATTCCCTATCAGGTGGATCTAGAGAGGATATGTTTATACATACCTTAACAGAATGAGCACAGCGTACCATCTTCAAACCGACGGACAAAGTAAGAGAACCATCTAAACACTATAAGATATGCTCAGAGCATGTATTATGGATTTCAAGGGAAATTGGGATGACCATCTACCATTGGTAGAATTTTCCTACAATAATAGCTATCACGCGAGTATTGGCATGCCGCCTTACGAAGCATTATACGGCAAAAAATACAGAACTCCGTTATGCTGGGATGAGGTAGGTGAACGTCAGCTATTGGGTGCAGAATTGGTACAACAGACTGTCGAGATCATCAAAGTGATTCGAGCAAGATTGATAGCCGCACAAGATAGATAGAAGAAATATGCCGATCAACATCGACAGAATCGGGAATTCGATGTCGGTAGTTATGTTTTCTTAAAAGTGTCTCCCTGGAAGGGGAAAATTCGATTTGGCAAGAAGGGAAAATTAAGCCCTAGGTTTATAGGACCTTTTGAAGTGCTTCACGAGTTGGTGAAGTGACATATGAGGTAGCTTTACCTCCAGAGTTGGAGCATGTTCATAATATTTTTCATGTTTTAGTGTTGAGGCCATATAAGCCTGAATATAAACATGTTATAGAATATAAGCCCTTACAGTTTGAGAAAGATTTGTCATATGAGGAAGTCCCTGTTCAAATTATTGACAGAAAAGAGCAAGTACTGAGGAATAAGGTGATACCTTCTGTTAAGGTAAACTGGAGGAACCACAATGCTGAGGAAGCTACGTGGGAACTTGAAAGCGTTATGATGAAGAATTATCCTCAGTTGTTTGCTTGATTTTGTATAGCGATTCTGGGAATATAATCTTGTTAAGGAGGGAAGAATGTAACGAATAAATTTTTCGAATTGTGATTCTGGGGACAAAATCCTTTTAAGGAGGGAAGGATGTAACGATCGAGAAATTTGGAATTTAATTTAAATATTTATTGAATTAAATAAATATTTTAAAATAATTTATTTATTGAGAAAAATAAATAATTGATGAATTGTGGTTAATTAATTTTGTAACTAAATTGATTAATGTTAATTAAATTGAGTAATAATAATTTTATTTGAAGGATTTAATTAAATTAAATCAATTGCTTAATATTTAAGAAAATAATTAAATTAAATGAATTGTTTAATTTAAAGGAAATAAATAAATTAAATAAAGTGATGTTTCTAATTTATTAATTAAATTAGGTATGTAATTATTTATTTATTATAAGCATAATTATAATAAGAATATAATTATTATAATTATAAATTGTAAGCTATTTAAATGGGTTGCATCTGTGACAAGTAGTAACTATACAATATAATTAATATAAAAATAATCAAGTTGGGAGTATGTGCTTAGCCAAACAAGGCCTTGTGGCCTTTGGCTTATTCAACTGACGCTACCTGTTGGGTTCTTACCTGACGTTAGTGGGGAAGTGGGAGTTAGTATATTTCAACGCGTCTTATATTTTTTCTAAGGCTTACTAGATAACAGAGGAAGAGAGAATTATAGAGTATTGAGAGTGAGAAATTGAGAGAGTAATCTCTGTGAGTTTGCCGAGAGAAAGAAGAGATTCACCATCTTGTGCTAGCCTATAATCAAGAGGATTAAGGTATAATTCATTCCTAAATTTCCAAGTTTTAGTTTTTAAATAAGTTCTTTGTAAATTGATTTTATGGATTTGTTGTTCAAACGTTATATATATGATGAGGGTTGTATTTTAGAATCTGTTGTCATCATATGTGAGTATTATTTGATTTCCAAACACGCGAATTTGGGTTTATAGGAAGAAAACATATAACAGTGTTTATGTTGTTTGATATGCCTTAGAAAGTACGAAATTTGATGCTTTATATGTGTTGTAATATGTGATTTTTATTGGATTATGTTAATATGATAAGAAACGAAAGCGGCGTAGTTCGAATCGTGTCAATTGATTAAGAAACGAATTCGTGGCGATCCAATTCGCTAAAAGTGTCAAAAATAGAATTTTCATGAGAAAACATGAAATTTAAAGAATTAAATTAGTTAAAGTTGTTGTTAAATTATTCTATGTTGATGAATATGTTAGCAATCATGTTTATGATAGTCTTATATCAATTGTTTGTGTTAATTTCACTGTTTTTGTGGGTGAAATTCATGTTTGTTGGGCTAAAAACGGAACACTGTTGCTGCGTTTCTGGTTCTGTCTGTGCACTAGTGCAGATGCGTCGGTGCCAAGACCAGAAACTGCGCAGCTGCACCAGTCCCAAGCGCAGCTGCGCCATACTCTAGTCTGAGGCAGGAAGTCTGCTTATTTGCAGGTTATGTGTAATGGACTTATGTTGGTTAAGCATGCATGCTAATGAAGTTAAGACATAATATAAACTATAATAACAGATTGTAAGGTGTTGTAATGCAAAGTGTAAAGATTTTGAATAATTATTTAAATAAGTTATAAAATGAAACCAAATGTGATTTTTTCAAAGTTAGAGATGAAAGGTTAAGTTATGTTGGATCGTAATGAGATTTCAGATTCGTTAAGGATGTTAACCAACCTGGTTAGATGTTAGGTTATGGTTACGACCTAAATGATGGGTTATACCCATAAAGCGAATATTCATACAACTAATTGTTATTGTGATTCCAATGATATGTGTAGGGTAATTAGAGAATATTTTACACTTGTGTAGCTTACATACCAGGCAAGTTTCTAAACCTATATTTTTACATTGAGCACATTTCTAATTCTATCTTGTCATTATTGAGCAAGCTTTCTAACTTCATTCTTTTATTAATGAATGCAAGTTTCTAAACCTTACCTATTTTTATTGAGCAAGCCTAATTTATCTTGCGTATGTTTGAATAAGCTCTTGTAACCTAATTCGTTACCTCTAGCGAGTTTTATTTCCTAAATCTTGATATTGTTATTCAAAGCATATATTGTTCTAATACATTAACTCAAATGAGATTGTTCTAACTCTTTTGGATATAGCACTTTGCATGTGTATCGTGTTTATTCAATTATATTGTTGATATCCGATCTTTGACTTTGATAGCCTTGTTCAGTTATACACTTTTGTATTAAACCTTCAAGTAGTAAGCAAACCTTTATTGATGGAATTTGAATAGTGTTCTAAAATTCTAGAAACACTGATAAGCTAGTTCCAAACTAAACTTTATTTAGTGCGCAAATTCTAAATTCAAACTGAGACGAACAACCCTAACATAGGGGATTTTATACGTGTAACGTTTAGATGTTTGTGCACAATACATAGGACAAAGGGTTGTTCCCCCTTAGTACGTTAACAAGAGTCTGTATAGTCTAATGAGTGTTACGGTTAAGGTAATAATTCCTAAATACCGGAGACATAGTTCGTGGTCCTAAGACCCTCAGTTATTAAAGTTCGAACTTATTTTCTATTTTTGATTCGTAGAACAAGTTCATTATTGTTCAGTATTCATTGTTCATTCTCATGTTATTAATATCACTACTATTTATATCAGTGAACAATTGTTTGCTCACTCTTGCAATTAACAATGCAGCTAAAGTTGAAAGAGGTGATGAAAACCATCTACTAGCAAAGGAAAGGGCAAGATGTCCAAGTGATGAAGAATTATTTAGAATCTATTTAAATGCATGATGTTTTAAGACTTGTTTTCTTTTATGGTGTATTCCGCAAACTGATGTAATAATTTAAGGCTAGATTACCTGGGATTGTTTATGAGATGTAACCCTTTAATGGGAAAGATTATTGTTTAAGTTATTTAATGTTTTATCCTTTATTATGGGTAGTTAGATGTAATTATTTTGATAGTGAGCACCAAATTCGGTGGAAATGAAGTACCCGAATTTGGGGGTGTCATAGGTTGGTATCAAAGCTTTAGGTTATGAACCTTAGGTGGGGAAACCTTAGGAAGTAACCTTTAAGGAAACATAAAACATAGTGGTGTTTAACTCTTATCGGGTTTTAAGGAATGGATTAAGGTATCCATTGAAGCTAAACAATAAAAGACATTATGTGCTATGTGTTAATAACTTATGTGCTCGCGAGTATCGAAAATGTTAAGTAAAACTTAAAATATTTTGTTGTCAGGATGTCTAACGAAGGAGGATCCAGTCCAGCTAGGGAGGAGATACCTCAGGTACCTAGAGATGATGAACCCCGGGATATTCACGTTGTGCGAGAACAGTTGATTCAGGAGGATGAGCCTGTGACCGATTCCGAGGAGGTTAGTTCTGAGGAGATAGAGGAGGATGATAAGGAAGAGGATCCTGAGGAGTTTCCACCAAACTCCATATCAGCTGAGATGTATGACGCTCTGTACGACCGTAACATAGAATTGCAGGATAATGTTGAGGAACTGAAAGAGATGGTTGAGATGCATCATGCTACGATGGAGCAGAAGGATGCGGAGATTCAAGAACTCGACTCACGCCTTAGAAACACGGAGTGGGACTTAGTGCAAATGAAAGGTCAGCATGAAGATTTGTTGGCAGTGAACGAGAAGATGAAGACTGACATGGAGAAATTAAAAGATGACTTCAAAGAGGAATCAGCTAAGCGCGCAAGAGCAGAGGATGCTTGGATGAAGGTGACTCAACGTACAGACCGTGTTGAGGCTAAGGTCCAAGTGAAGAAAGACAAGATGAACGAGATGGATTACACTTTTAATTATGCGATTGATAGGGTCCAGGATCAAGTCTATTATTACCCACCTCAGTTTGAGGACTCGCTGTGGTTCATGATGGATCGTAGAACATCGTATCGTATTATGGAGGAGGAACGTCGAAAAGCCTTACGACGTCTTAATATGCCTAGATAAAATAAGAGTGATAATAATATGTGGTTAATTATGTGAATAAATAAACTGTGAATCCCTTATTTGAGATGAATAAAGGGATAGTATGAGAATGTAATCCTGAAGCTTGTTTAGTTCAGGAAAGTGGATGTTTATAGCAGATATGCTATCTTTAATATGTTTTAAAACTTTATGAATGAATAAAAGTTTATTTGAAATGTTATGTGTTATAGCTTTCATTTTGGAATGTTTAAGTTAAACTTCAAATACCCAAGAAGTTGAGTGATGAACTAATAAGCGTATATTATAATAGAGAATGCCTCCTAGAAGAAGACAACCATGTCAACAACCACCTCCTGAAGGGTCTACTAATAATAATAACGAGGCCAATGCTAACCCGGTTCAGCAGTTGGTAACTTTGTTGACGGGAGCACTTGCGAATCAACCGTAAGCTCAAGTCACGACCTTTAAAGAATTCAAAGTGGTAGGACCGCCAGAGTTTCAAGGGTCTATGAATCCAGTGGAAGCCTAAACCTGGATTATGGAAGTGGAAAAGGTGTTCGACGTTGCTAAAGTTAACGAAGATCAGAAGATTGCGTTTGCAACATTCATGCTAAAGTCTGAAGCTAGCTACTGGTGGCTTGCAAATAAGGTTCGTGGGGGACAAGGAGTGATAGCGTGGGATAGATTTAAGGAGATGTTCTTTGAAATGTACTTTCCAGCGAGTTCTCGAAATCAGTTGGAAGTGCAATTTTTGGAGTTAAAGCAAGGACCGATGACGGTGTATTGCTCGATTTCGCGACCGATAAACTTGCGCAAGTATACCCGGTCTAACAAGTAATACAGTGATAAGAAGTGTGTCGTACCCACGAGGAACTATGACTAATATTTACCAAATACCGACTATGTATCGCTAAAGTCTTATCCGAACAGTAATAAATGGAAGTGTGATTAATCTAATTAACTAATTAACAAAGCAAGTAAATGGATAACAAAAGGTAATCTAAGGAATTACAAGCTAAGGTCACAACTTCACCCCACACAGGCATTCTGTCGAACACCTGGCGTGCTATGTTTCATTCAACTAGCTACCCTTCTCTCTTTGGTCTAAATGGCCACGACAATTTGTCGACCGAGAACACACAGGTGCTTATGCACCTCTGTTGAGGTATGCACAAACATATCCTCTCTAGATCCACCCAAAAGGGAATAGAACAGAAAAGAACGTCAAAGCTAGATGCAATCCTACATATGTCTATGCGAATTAATCATAACACGGAATTAAGCATAAGTTCTCAATAAGGTCGCACGTGGCGCACAGAGATATGTCTATTCTACGCATAACTTATGCAGTCGAGACCCACAATCATATGCCAATATATTTAGGTGTAAACCTATATTCCTTCTGTCGACATCATGTAGATTACCAGAATCACCACTAATGTCTTAGCGAGAATCATAAAGCACAAATATATTAAACCAAATCATATGGTGCCAACAAAAGAGATAAGGCAATCACTTTAAATAATAAAGGGTTCCATTATAACCTTAGAGCAAATATTCAGTTCATGATTATTAAACCAAATACAAGTAGCAGTAAAGATAACATTTATAGATTACAAAATAAGAGAAAACAAATGGATAAGAGGAAACTTTGTCAAAGCCCTTCCATCTCCACGCATTCCGCTCAAATCAAGCTTTCCAATCCGTGTCGCTCACTGCTCGTGCTGCTCCAAGGATATGCCAGACCTCTCCCTAATCTACTTAATTTATATTTACAAACATGAGAAAGGAAGAGAAATTACAGAGAAAAACTAATTTAAGCTCAGCTCTCTTATTTCTAAAATATGTGTTATGAGATCTCTCTTGTGAGAGATTCCTCAAATGCAGAAGCTTCCTCTGTTATCTACGCCTCTTACTAGGTCAAAATCACTTGGCCTCTGCCTGGGCACCGGAGGTCGCACTGCGACGTAACCATTAGACTTAAGGGTGGCGTTGTGGCGCCACGTGTGCATGAAGGAACCGGAGCTCGCGCTGTAGTGCGAGTTCATATAGGGTCATAGGCACTGCGGCGCCATGGTGACGTCAAGCTAGACCAGGAGGTGGCGCTGCGGCGCGGCCAATAGCCTTGGCATTGGTGCCGCGGCGCGAGTGTAATAAATATTGCCCTTTTGCCCCTGATTGCTAGAAAACACCTGTAAAGCTCTGCAATTCATCAATTAAGCACAATAACACTATAATCATATAAAAATATATCAAATCTACGAGAACAGGCAACTATTTAAGTTATAAAATATCCGATTTGTGGGTATAAATCCCACTCATCAAATACTCCCAAACTTAAGTCTTTGCTTGTCCTCGAGCAAACTAACCAACACAACACTAATAATAAAACACACGCGAAAGAGAAATAAAACAGTAAAGTCGTATCATGGCTTCAAAACTCGATCATAGCTACTCCCTAAGAATAGGGCAAACTCAGATATGAATAAGGGTTCATTCAATGTCAAGCATAAGACTGTATTCGATCCATTCTAAGTGTGTGTGTGGAGACCAACCGTCCTAACTAATCATAGCTCAAATAAGCTCGCATAGTCGATTGATAATACCAATAAAGCACACTCCGCAACTTAAACATTCAACAAGCATTAAGAATAAGACGCAAGTGTAACGCCCCCAAAATAGGTCCATTCCACCCAACCTATTCTGAGTCGCCAAATACATGGTACAGAAAACAACTACAACTTCATTATCACAATTGTCGTGCAAAATACAACAACACATATGTTGTGAGCTTTCATACAAATATATACCAACTGTGACTCATGGCACCTTACATAAAAGTACAGTCAATAACTATTTTAGAAATTAAAATCTTTGAAAAGTGCTCAAGGAAACCTTCGTACATGGGAGGCCATGCGTCTAGGTTATGATAGATATCATATGGCCACCGAATTATCCTTGGTTGACCCAATAGACCCCAAAGAAAAATGAAAAGATTACTATCATATTCTTTCCAATGGTGAGTCTTCTCTTGACATATCATTATCTCCACTGTCTCTAATTAAGAATTATACTTCAACCAAACACCTAGATTATATAGGTAGTGCTCGTAGATATACTCAGCAAGTGGATATGCACAACCCTGTCTTATGATGACACGAGGTTGTATGTCATTAGACATCTTGTGTGATAATGACAAATCACCCTTCCAAAGTTGTGTTCGCCTCACCCTATAGGATTCGCCAAATATAACTACTAAGTGATGTATAAAATACAACACACTATTCTAAAGTTCTCAATAAAATTATTTCAATAATATTTAGGGAGAACCTTCACAGCTAGAGACCACCGTTCTATTCCCTTGTACCCCCGCTCGACCCAGCTACACTCTTATTACCTGAAAGGAATTGTGAAGCAAAAGGGTGAGTACAAATAGCCCAGTAAAGAATATCATGACTAAAGATAATTAAATTATCAATACCCTTCATCATTAATAAATAAGAGAATTAGAACATATGATAGATGATAAACTTTTCAACCATAGTTGCAGTGGAACGAGCAATCTATTAGAAGAGTCAAATAGACCATAAAGTCTATTATCTTCTCCATATTAAAAATTCACCAACAATGCTTTATCCCTGTAACATCAATCAATAATTTTGGTCCACAATCATATGAATCACTCATAATCATAACCTGTCTTTACCTGAAACATCAAAGATCATGGTTATACCAAATCACAGTTTCTGTTCATAATAATACTGATAAATTCATCTTTGCACTACGGCCAAAGATATTCGTCAACAGTTCATCTTTGCACTACTGGCGAAAGATATTCAACAACAGATCATCTTTGCACTACAGGCAAAAATATTTAACAACATATCATCTTTACACTACAAGCCAAAGATATTCAACAACAGATCATCTTTGCACTACAGGCCAAAGATATTAATTTCTCAAAGAAATATATAATCATCTCAGAATTTATATAAACAATAATTATAACCATGTTGATCAATTCACCTTTACACTTAAGCTAAAGATATTCAATTATAAATTCAATGGTCATGATCATACCAGTCAACAATTCAACTTTGCACTAACGGCCAAAGAGAACCCATAGTCACGATCATACCAATAATCTACCCATCTTTACATTCAAGTCAAAGAGAAATTTATCACCAGGATTATAAAAATGTTATATATGATAATAAAAATAATATGATCAACAACTACATTTAATTTCAAGAGCAATATTCATAAATCAACGATAATTTGGTCAGAAAAAAACTAATTTTGTCGTGAATTGTACCCATAAATAGTAACTCGTGAATAGTAACTCGTGAATAGTAGCTCATGGATAGTAACTCATGAATAGTACTTCGTATTCGTACATAGTACTGTATACATAAATAATGTCATATATATAAATAGTGCCATATACATGAATTGTGATGTATACGTGAATAGTGTCGCATACGTGAATAGTGTCGTATACGTGAATAGTAATCCCGACATGAGAAAGGTAAAAATTCCACAATAAAATCCATACTAATATTTCGGTATAATAATATTGAAAGAATAATATCATTAGGGAGAAAATAACATCTCTTACTATCCCTTACAATCCCTAACCTCAAAAGAACCGTACTTTCGGCTGAAATATCAGGTATAAGGCTAAAGAAAACTTACACTGTTGAATAACAACTCACAAAGTATTTAAATACTCACAAAATATGCTCGATAATATAGAGAGAGAAAGAGAGAAAACTTGTTTCTGATGTGATTTTTAATTCTAACTCAGCACCCTATTTATAGGAAAATGTTAGAACGCCAAAGTAGACTTGACATGCAACCTGATGGTTTTACTTGTTACTATTCCCACCCACCAAAAATCAGCCATCTTCCCCAACAACCAAAAGTGGGGCCACCCTTATTTTTAATAAAAATATTTTAATTTTTGAAACTTCAATAATTCATAATAAATAGCCCTTTTATCAGAAAAATACGAATTTTATGTCCATTCCACATGAAATCGAAATCTCTACAACTTTGTAGCTTTAAGTTTTTCCAAATTCCAAACGAAAAATGACCAAAATCTACATACGAACGATTTTCAACACCTCTTAAAATTCATAATAAATCATACGTTAATTTTTAACGGTTAAAAATTTGTGGACATAAACCCAACTTATATATGTATAACATATCCAAAAATCTCAACAATCCAACGGTTGGATTAAAATTACAACTCATGCAATAGAGCTTTAAGAACACTGATTTGATTTTCGGACTATAAGTCTCTCGTACCAGTTTCACTCAAACAGTCACCACGAAAAATCCACAAAGAATAATTCGGTGATTCAAATTTATGCGTTTAGCTTACTTCCAGAGCTTTCTTTTGATATATGGCTCATCTCCTAACTCATTATACACAAAGAGTTATGAATTTTACAAAATCTAGTAATAAACTAATTTTTCTGAAAATCCCGTATTTGGTTTTTCTTTTGATTTCTAGATTTCTCTCATTTGATTCACGCACCGTGAATTTAGTATGAAAATATCACCATTATTAAATAATTATATAACCACATTATACATTTATAATGTAAGGTAAAATATCAATTTTCATCAATTGACACTTTTCTAAGAATTCATCCATTCCGACAAAATACTGATAAAACACCTCCGCATTAATTCTTTCATTTATATCAACATAAAATAAATATTTCTCTATCCATCATTTATATCCACATAAAATAAATATTTCCTTATCATATAAATCAATAACTAATTATTCATAAATAATATTACATAATCACAATTATGACAACTAGGTCGTTCCCAGGAAAGAGGAGGCTTTCTGATAAGGATTTCTCCTTACTGGCGCGCAATTAGGTGACCAAACCTCTCCTTGACAGAAGTTTTTAGATATTCCCAATAATGATATCTAATAATATTATTCAAATAATATGAATTATTGATTTGATAATGGAAAATACTGTGCAATGACAATTATTGAAACAACAATAATATAAAATATCAACGCAGCAATTATTGACTCAATAAAATAAAATATTGAACAGTAATTACTGTAACAATTATTGAGTAGTGCCTTCTTACGTAAGAATCAATAATTCAATACTGTGCAATACCGTGTGCTATGGTGCAACCACGCGTATTGCTGTTTTTTAACCACCTGGTATTCCAACAGTGTTAACGGTAACAACTACGCCGTTATTTGTAAAAACTCAAATTTGTCATTTTCTTCATCTGACAGTTATTCTGTTATGGGGCCCACAAGTGGCTGCGCCGTCATACAAATATTCCCTGATAGCCAGAATATTCCACGACCAAATGAATATTCCTTGACAAAATAAATATTTTATAACTACTTGCTTATTTTGAAAAATTGGCACATTTCACCTATAACTAAAGTATTATATCAATTTAACACCTTATTATTCACAATAATAAATAGATAAAATTTGATTTTATTCATTAAAAAGTTGGGGTCTTACAGCAAGTGCAGGACAAAATCAAAAGACTCTTGACGACAGTAAAATCTGACTCGGACAATCCTTAATTACCTTAGGCTATTCAGAACTACCCATCAATGAGGTTTTAATCAGTGGCTCCCAAGCCAAGACGACTTTAGGGCACTAGGTGTAAAACACCCCTATGAATCTAATAACTCGAGCAGTAAAGGTCACGTAATCAACATAAGCCAACTGAGATTTTATAACAAAAACGAAGATTATTAAACGAGTGCATTTTGTGCTCCATCTCGATATCGGTCCTGCGTTTATGAGCGAGTGCATTTTACGCTCCATCTCGACCCAACGCAAAACTTTCGATAAAAACTCTTCTATTCTAATTTTATTCTCACTCATTCATTTTATTTTTTTTATTTTTTATATATATGTCAACATGCCAGAATCCAAGATCCAAAACTGTATAGACGTCTAAGTCTTTTATTACCTTGTAAAAATGAAAGTTTATAAGAGTGATCAAACTCTCAAAGCAATAAACACGTGAACTAAATTTGAAAAATAACTAGTTAACACAGTTGGTCGGTGCTTGCTAAGAAGGACCGATCAATAACAGTCTAAACTTATCGATTGAACAACCCCTAGCTCATACATGCTTGACAAGACTCTAAGAGATAGACATAAATTCTTGACGCTTGTCATTAGCCACAATCAAAAATTAATGATAACTATAACACCCTTGCTAAATAGCAGCACAAAATAGGGAGAAAAAAAAGGCCATTCGCATGGCACAAGCATCTAATCTGTAAAAACCCCAAAAGGATGGCTATAAACCACAATCATGCTGATAATAATCAAAGCATTAAAAATAAAAACCAAAAACAGTTCATGGCATAATAATAAAAATCTAACAAAAAACCCGCAATTCAAAACGACTGCACCACAATCCTGACGGGGGAGGGTAGGGTGGGAAAACAGGCAGCTCAGGAAACTGGTATGGTATGAACTTAGTGTTCTCGCCACAATAGTCAGTGTAAATGCTCTGCATGGTGTTCACCAGCTCAGCCTGGTACTGCATTGCTATCTCCTGGCTCTGAGCCACTGCTGCTATGTGCCTCCGCTGCCTCTGCACCTTGGCGTCCTGTTTCTGATGCAGTAGGGTGAGGGATGCCATGATGTCCGTCAGTAGACCCTGTGCAGCTGGGCCTGCGTCTGGCGCCTGAGAGGGCTCTAACTCTACTGTAGGAGATGGTGTTGTAGGCGGCCCGTAACCTTCACCTCTAATATGCGACTCAGCCCCATCTCACACAGTGAAGCGCGAGATGGTCAAGTGGTCAATGACTATCATGGGTGGAGAGGCTATCTCCTCGGGCCCTAACTGGATACCTTCCCGCTTGCACAAGGTGGTGATCAATGATGGATGAGGAAGTCCAGCGGTAATGTTACTCTTGATTGCCTTCCTAATGGAGTCATGAATGAGCACACCAATATCCACACTAAGACCCGTGACAATGGCAAATAGCAGAATCGCCCTATACTTCGTCACGTCGCTCAGGTGCCGGGTCGGGATCATGTTTACACATATGAAGCTGAACCATACCCTCCCGTAGCGACTAAGTGCGGAAGCCGGGAAACTGCTCTTTTCTCTTGTGTAATCATTTTTCTTCCACACAGTTCTGGGCTTGCAAAACCGCCTAATGATATCCTCGAGATCATACCTGCGGAGTCCCGACTGCATATAATCATTGCCCGCATAGTTGGGTGTTCCATACAAGGCATTAATGGTCTGACTACTATACTCCACTAGCTTCCCCCGAGCTTGAACAACAGTAGGGCCTTCGGGATTGGCGTTGGAATAGAACTCCTGAACCCCAGATACAACAGCTGACCCAGGTGGCTTTGTGAAATGGATCCAGTTGTGCTCCTGTATCATAGTGGTTAGCTCACCATCTTTCTTGTCCGGCCTAAACCCACGATCAGGAATCAGATTTCGTGAGCCAAAAGAACTTTTGTACCTTTTCCAGGCCTCCTCATTAATAAACTTGGCTCTGTCCCAATCCGTTGGTGGTGGCGCGGCTGACGAAGACCCTCCGACACTCAAGCGTTGCCTTTTTGGTGCCATGTCAAAATTTCAGTCGATTTGATGCAACAACAGTCCTAAACAGTGCCAAAATTCCCCTAAAACTTAGGCCAAGTAGACCCCAACAATAGCCAATGCTAAACAGCCCAATTTAGTCAAGTTCTTCTCTTAGGAGTTTTATCAAACACTTGGAGTGCGTTCTTCAAAATCAATTTGGACAAACCTTGCTTAATAGAGCTCTAACTAGATTTTCGTCAGTGGAAATCACCCAAATCGATAGAGAAAAACAATTTCACAAAAAAAAATTCCACAATTAAACCAAAAAGAATTCTGCTTGAATGAAATCCAACAAAAATACCTTCAATTTCAAACCCTAGTGAGAAACCCAAAGTGAGAAATCGTGTGGGCTAAATCTGACAAGTGAATTGATGGAGGCTTTCGATTTGGGATAGTGGATTTTAATTTGCTAGAGATGCTCCGAGTTGTGCTATAGAGAGAAGGGGCGCCTGGTTTGCTTATGCTGCCGAGATGTGTTGAGAGAAGGGAGGGTTAATGGGCACAACTACTGGCCTTCAGTGCATTTTAAAAACTGAATCTCGCTTCTGGCGCCGCGACGTGAGACAGTATTCTATGTTTGGCGCTGCGGTGTGATTTAGCAGTAGCTGAGGCTCGCTAGTGGCGCCGCGGTACAGATTTGTCTTTATTAGTTGGTGCTGCAGCGCGGATTAGCAATAGGCAAGGCAAGTTAGTGGTGCCGCGGCGCGAGTCTTGCTTTGCTAGTTGGCGCTGCGACACGAAGGATAGAAGCTGGGCATTAAACGATGGCGCTGTAGCGTGAATATTGGCGCTGAGGCGCAAAGCCGGTGCTGCGGTGCAGATTGTAGTACAATTGGTGGCGCCGCGGCGCGAGATGCCTTTTTCTAAAATTTTTCTAACTGTTATCTGCGCATGTCAAGACCAGTATAATAGAAAACACTACGAAGCAAATATGCATTATTACAAACAATATAATAACTAACTACAGAGTAAACTAGATATAGGTAAAGGAAAATAGATAAAATTTATACCGAGATGGGGGTGCCTCCCCACCAAGCGCTTGTTTTAAAGTCGTTGGCTTGACTATACCGACACCGTTCAATCCGACTCATAAGCAAAACGACCTTCTCATGTCGCCTATTCGTCAATTCCTTTGGATTTTTAGCAGACATTGATGATGGATCATCTTCGTTTCGTACATCCATCCAGTCATCCATTGGCACAAAGAATCTTTCACAGTTGGAATTATCCACTAATTCGCCTTTTTCATTAAACTGAAATCGTTCATTGTGCTCTGTTGGGCCCTCTAGGATTTCCACAGTCATGCGCGTGGTCTCTAACTGTTGATTACTCTTGACAGTATCCTCACTGTAGATCCTCTCCTCTTCTAGTTCAACCTCTACCGGTTGGTCAGTTTGCACAATGACATTGCCCTCAACACTTTGGTGAGACTCATCGCCTTCCCCTCGTGTATCCACCGTGCAATGCTCTACTTCTTCATCGTCGAGATCAAGTATGACCGGTAGATGGCATTGCGGTGGAATCATGATGGCATTGATGATTAGCCCCAATTGACTTTCGAGGCTTTGCACTGCGGTTTCATGGCTTGCCATCCGAACCTCATTTCTCTTAATAAAGTTGGTGAGAAGCTCTTCAAGCCTGCTTTCTTCCTCTTGTGCTGAGTACTTAGAAAAGTTGTCATTGGGTCGAGACGTCAATTCATATTGCGACGGAGAATGATAGTCAAACAGAGAGGCATGATTCAGATCATAATAATGCTCTTGACTGTAGTCCCACGAGCTTGGATAACCCTGGCAGTTTGGATGGTAGGGAATTGGTTCAAAGTCAGCTTGTTCCTGAGAGTAGGCATTCTGAGTGGACTGACACTCAAGATTGTCAGAAAATCTCAAGGCATTGGCAATTTGAAATTGCAATTTCTCGAGTCCTTCTTCTGAGCTTGGTTGCGTCGTTCCCTCATAAGGCCATTAATAACATTGATCGTCCATAATCTGTAAACTTAAAAACAAAAAGAAAGGAAGATCAAACAAATAAAAGAAATAAATATATACAAGTTCAAAGTAAGACTAAATTGATTTAAATCAATATTGGACAATATTAGAATTATAGCTCCCCGACAATGGCGCCAAAAACTTGTTGCTCGATTTCGCAACCGATAAACACGCACAAGTATATGCGGTCTACCAAGTAATACAATGATAAGAAGTGTGTCGTACCCACGAGGAACTATGACTAATATTTTTACCAAATACTGACTATGTATCACTAAAGTCTTATCCGAACAGCAATAAATGGAAGTGTGATTAATCGAATTAACTAATTAACAAAGCAAGTAAATGGATAACGAAAGGTAATCTAAGGAATTACAAGCTAAGGTCACACCTTCACCCCACATAGGCATTCTGTCAAACACCTGGCGTGCTATGTTTCATTCAACTAGCTACCCTTCTATCTTTGGTCTAAATGGCCACAACAATTTGTCGACCGAGAACACACAGGTGCTTATGCACCTCTGTCGAGGTATGCACAAATATATCCTCTCCAGATCCACCCAAAAGGGAATAGAACAGAAAAAAACGTCCAAGCTAGATGCAATCCTACATATGTCTATGCGAATTAATCATAACATAGAATTAAGCATAAGTTCCAAATAAGATCGCACGTGGTGCACAAAGTTATGTCTATTCTACGCACAACTTATGCAGTCGAGACCCACAATCACATGCCAATATATTTAGGTGTAAACCTACATTCCTTCTGTCGATATCATGAAGATTACCAGAATCACCACTAATGTCTTAGCGAGAATCATAAAGCACAAATATATTAAACCAAATCATATGGAAGCAACCAAAGAGATAAGACAGTCACTTTAAATAACAAAGGGTTCCATTATAACCTTAGAGCAAATATTCAGTTCATGATTATTAAACCAAATACAAGTAGCAGTAAAGACAACATTTATAGATTATAAAATAAGAGAAAACAAATGGATAAGAGGAAACTCTGTCAAAGCCCTTCCATCTCCACGCATTCCGCTCAAATCAAGCTTTCCAATCCGTGTCGCTCACTGCTCGTGTCGCTCTAAGGATATGCTAGACTTCTCCCTAATCTACCTAATCTATATTTACAAATATGAGAAAGGAAGAGAAATTACAGAGAAAAACTAATTTAAGCTCAGCTATCCTATTTCTAAAATCTGTGTTATGAGATCTCTCTTGTGAGAGATTCCTCAAATGCAAAAGCTTCCTCTGTTATCTACGCCTCTTACTAGGTAAAAATCACTTGGCTTCTGCCTGGGCGCCGGAGGTCACGCTGCGGTGTGACCATTAGACTTAAGGGTGGAGCTGCGACGCCATGTGTGCATGAAGGAACTGGAGCTCGTGCTGCAGCGCGAGTTCATATAGGGTCATAGGCGCTGCGGCGCCATGGTGACGTCAGGCTGGACCAGGAGATGGCACTGCGGCGCGGCCAATAGGCTTGGCATTAGCGCCGCGACACGAGTGTAAGAAATATGGCCCTTTTGCCCTTGATTGCTAGAAAATACCTGCAAAGCTCTACAATTCATCGATTAAGCACAATAACACTATAATCATATAAAAACATATCAAATCTACAAGAACAGACAACTATTTAAGTCATAAAATATCCAATTCGCTGGTATAAATCCCACTCATCACGGTGCCAGAATATGTTGCGAAGTTTAACGAGTTGGCAAGGTTTGCCACATATCAAGTCAATACCGACGAGCGTAAATCTAGAAGGTTCAAACAAGGATTAAAACCCTGGCTTTATAGCAAGGTTTCAATGTTCCAATTAAATATATTTGTGGCTGTTTTGGAAATGGCAATTATCGCGGAGTGTGGAAGCGATGCCTTGACCAAGTACAACTAAGAACAGAAGAAGAGTGCGAAGTTAGAAGAGATACCGATCATAAGAGATTTTGCAGATGTATTTCCAGACGATTTGCTGGGTCTTCCACCAGATCGACAAATCGAGTTCGTGATTGATTTAGTACCCGAATTTGGGGGTGTCACAATTGGTAGTGGTTTGAAGCCCTGGGAATCGATTTTGAGAGAGAGAGAGAGAGAGAGAGAGAGAGAGATTTGACAGTTTAAAATGAGATGTGGGTTATGAGAAGTACCGGGTCTTTGTTTATTTAAAAAAAATTTGACTACAAGCTCGGGCGCAGCTGTGCTATGTTTGGCTTGGAGGGGGGCGCAACTGCACTGTGTTAATTTTGGCGCTATCATGTGGCGCAGCTGCGCCAATTTTGGCCTATGCAAGGGCGCAGTTGCGCTGCCCTGAACCTAGTCCTATTTAACTGTTCTCACTGTCATGTTCAGCGACACTACGACCTGATGTGTGAACTTTTCCCAATGCTGCCCAATTAATTATTCTTGGAAAGGATCAGAATGAACTATCAAACTTTATTTAATCCTAACAAACACTTGCTATTAAAATTTAATTAACTATATTAATAAGGAAGTAATTAATCAAAGCTGTAAGAATTAAACAAAGGGGAAGGAAAGCGATAAAACGTAGGTAATGGAGAATTAAACAAATAGGGAAAGAGAGATTTGATGGGGTGCCTCCCATCGAGCGCTCAGTTTATAGTCCGTTAGCTGGACTCATTTCTTGACACCGCTATCCAATTCATCTACGATAAGCTTGGAACCCTCCATCCATTAGAACTGCAGTGTGCTTTGGTAGGTTCCCCATCATGAGAGTCTTCGAATTGAAGTCACCTAGCATATTTCTTGTACATGATGTCCCCATTTCCATTGCATAGCTAGGTGCTTCTTCCGTTGTATCTGTGAATAGATTTTTGCATTGAGGTATGAAAAATACAACGGGCTTTTCTTCTTCTATTTTCCCCTCCTCAACCCACCATGGTTTGTAAAATGCCACATTATCATAGAGATCTTTGTCTTGGATGTGACTACCAAAGAGACATGGGTGTGCAAAATTCACTGGATTTTTCAACTCTAGCTGAGAAGGCACTTGGGGTATTATAAAAGTCAGGTCATATTCTTCATTTTCCATATCCCAGTTGTCTCCTAAATGCCCACTTCTTTCAGTTCATACAGTGACATGTACACCTCTGGCTCTCCATTAGTTTCATCATCCATGTCATAGCACCAATTATTTTGAGGACGATTGTTCAAGGCTTCGAACAATCGATCCATCTAATTCTAAAGACTGCGAATTAACATCTCTTGCTCAATCATCTTCTCCTCAGTTGACGCTATAAATTCGAACCACAAATCCTCCAATCTTGATTTATCTTTTCCAGTTTCGAAATCCATGTATTTAGAACCATTCATTGAGGGATTACTGAGTTGTTCCATCTGTCTATTAGAATTTTGGGTTGATAACTCCTGAGTCATCATCAACTCTTCCTGGTCTGCTATGATCTTTTACATGAATTTCTTCAACTCTGAATTTTCTTCTTGTTGCATTGAAGGTGGATGTGAGAATTTCGGTGGATATGTTGGATTTGGGATGCAGTATTAGTCTTGATAGTTATAACTCCATGAAGAATCTGGGTGATACCCCCAACCTTGATGATAATTGGGATAAGCATAGTTATTGAGGTAATCACCCCCATACTGTATTGGTCCAAATATAATGATGCATTGATGACTCTGATGATTACCAGCATAATAATTACAAACTACTGCGATCTTTCAACTATGTTGGGCTGCAAGAACATCCAATCTCTTTGAAAGTGTTTTAATTTGTGTTGACAATGCAGAAATTGCATTGAGTCCATCAACTCATGTGTCCCTTGTTTGAGTCATATTCGCATATGGCCATTGATAAGCAACGTCATACATGGTACCTGAAAAGAGAGAAATATAAGAAGATAATTAAAATAAAATAAAATGTTTAAATTAAGACTAATTTGATTGAAATTAATGTTGGCAAAAATTATTAAATTAATTCCCTGGCAACGGTGCTAAAAACTTATTGGTCGTTTTACCGATCAATATCTGCGTGCAAGTATACACGGTCAACAAGTAATAAAGACTAAGTAAAGTATCGTTCCCACAAAAAATTAACTAATAACGTTTACCAAGTACTAACCTGCAACCATTTCAGTCTTATTTAAATGATTGCTATGATATTATTATTTAAATTACGAAATTAAATACAACCAACTACTCCTAGAATGAAACTAGATAATGAAGACTTGAGATTACAATTTCACCTATTGAATCATTTAAAACGACACCTTTCATGCCAAGCCAAATTAATTATACCGGATTGTTAGTCAAGAACACGAAAGAAAAATATAGCCATCTCTCGATGTACTATACCCATATCACATATAATCCACAATAGATAGAATACACATGAACACCCACATTACCTAAACCACTATATGCCTATGTGATTTACAAATGATTAGGGTTTGAGCCCAAGTCCTCAATTGACTACGAGTGGTGCTTCGGTATATGTCTATCCTAAGCACGAATCATACATTCCATCATCATGTAGAACATACAAATACAAGAAATCAAGATCAGATCTAAACCCATACTTTATTTTTGAAGTTCATATGGATTATCACAGTAATCGATTGCCAATCAACTAAACAAATAAGCATGAATCTTAATAGACAATCTAATAACAATTAATAAGACTAACAATGAAGTATATCAAAATAAACTAGGCAATAGATTCCATTACAATCCCAAAATAGAGTTTAACTCATAGTTAAATTAAATCCATCTTCTACAAATTGAATAAACATCATAAGAATACAAATAGGAATCAAAGAAAGGATAAGAGTAGAAAGTTGAATTGCAAATTTGTTCTCACTCTCCAAGTTTGAATCTTTAATGTTATCCAATTACTTCAACCTTCAAATCTAATCATATCTAGAAAATAGCTACTAAGTCTACCCTAATCTAATACTGAGAATCAAAGAAAAGAAAAGATCAATCCTAAACTAAGTGATCCCCTAAGGTTGGAATCCCATTTTACACACTGATATATGTTGTATATATAAGTCTAAATTGTGTGCCTCCTTTTCCAAGCAACAATCCCACTGATCAGCTTAAGTGAAAGTCAACTGCAGAAATAGACCGGCGTAGCCGCACCCCATGTGTGCTTTAAACTGGCGTAGCTGCGCTGTAGGGCATTCGGGTAGACTGTCTGGCGCAGCTGTGCTGCACCCAAGAGTAAATTGGGCGCAGCTGCGCCGTGCACTAGCTGCGCCGTCCACCAACTACTCCTGATTTCTCCTGCTGCATGTAATAACCCGATATTTTCTATATAAATAAATCAGAAATTTTGCATATAATTTTTTTTATTTTAAAAGATGAGGATTTGTACAAGATAATGTGTATACGTAATTATGTGATAAGTAAAAATATATTTATTACATGAATATTTACAAATAATTTTATTTTAGATTTATTGATTATTATTAACATGGTAGAAAGGTTTTTATTAATTATTTTCCATGAAAATATAATCATATATTATTTAAATAATATATGGAGTGATTTTTAGAATAATTATAATAATTATTTTATTATATGAATTTTAGTACAAATTATTAAGGTTAAATATGGAAGAATAAATCATATATGGAATCCAAACCCTAATTTTGGATTTTTATCAAGGAATAAAAATAATAATATAATATTAATTATATTTTGATTTTTCAGTGCTATAAATAGGTACTGTAGGTACGTATTGAGGATGATTGTTCAATTATGGTGTATTGTGACCAAGCCCTAGCATTAATTTATTTAATCCTATTTTTAAATTTAAACGAAAAATTCAAGACTGTTATATAACTGTGTTATATGATTTATGGTGTGTATTATATAATGATTTGATTAATTAGGTCAACCCTAATTAACATTTAGATTGAAAAATTTAGAAACCCTAAATAATTTTTAGAAAACCCTAAGTTATTAAAAACCCTAATTTTAAATGCTAAACCCTAATTTGAAATTTAAATTAGAGTTCAGGATTAATTGGTAACTGTGTTAATGTGATTAATTAACAAGTATTAGAATTTCAATTGTTAATTATGAAAACCCTAATTACTAAACTACAACCCTATTTTAGTAATTGAAAACCCTAATTGTAATGTGGTAACCCTAATTACCAAAAGTATAAAACCTAATTGCTATTTTAGCAAAGTTAATTATAATTAGAGATATTAAACCCTAATGTTCCTGTATAAATTAATTACAAAACAAATCTAATTTAGAAACCCCTAATTTACAAAATTTAGAAATTAAATTTATTTAATTTTTTTAAAACAAATCCTAATTGGAAATCATATAATTGCTTTGTGATAAACCTTAGGGTTAAACCTTAAGGATCAAACCCTAAGGGTTTGCAAGGATGACAATATTGCCATTAAAATTTAAGCCAAATGCCATTTTTACCCTTAGTTGTATTATTGAAGCTAGTATAGGTTTTGACAATAGGGGAAGTTGGTGACCAAATCCAACAACCCCATGTGATGAAAAATGACAGCAACAATTATGTATATCAGCTATTACATGTATCTAGCTTAGTATATATAGATTGAAAGAGAGAGAAAATCATTTGCTCACTTATTTTTGTCTAACTCTCATCCTTGAGCTTCTCTCTCTAAAACCCACGAATTTCATAAGCATATCAGTCCCTAAGAACATCCCACGATCAACCATAACATATCAGAAGCACAAAATCAAGAAAGTGATCATAGAAGGTATAAACCCTAGCCATACAATCTGACAAAAATCTGTTATTATATGTTATATTTTTTTGTTAAACATGTTATACAAGGTGTCTAATGATGATCTGGGTTGCTAGATGTTAGATCCATAACATCTAGAAGCTCGGATTTGAGATTCTACAAAATTTGGGAAAATTTTATTTTGGTGTCTGACAACGAATGTCAGGCCTTGTATCTATGTAATCTTTAATGTGTTTTATGTTTTAAAAGTTTATAGTTGTAGTCTGTTATGTGCTCTTGGATCTGGAGCAAGAATAATGCTTATATCGAGTCCAGATTGCAAGATAAGCAAGGTCAAAAGTCGTTGACCGGCCATGATCGGGTGTTTTTGGGTAACCCAGAAACAGTCCAGAAACTGCCTGACAACACTTTTGATCGGCTAGATCTGTCAGTGTATTGTTTATTTATATTGTTTGTTGAATCCATGTTGTATTATGTAGTTTATAATATATGTTTTAGCCTTAACATCTCCAAAAAATCAAGCTGGATGATTGCAATGGATGGTCAAACTAGGACAAACGAACATGGAAGCTATTTTCTGGGTAACCCAGAAAACGCTTGACCATGTCGTCTGACATGGTTTGACCGGCCTTGTTATGTTTGATCTGTTGTTGTATCAGTGATATAATGTGATAGAGCTCTTCCTTGTCATGTTGGGTATGTACTGGATGCATTATATCACAGAAACATCACATGATCAACAAGTTGTAGAAGCCCAAAATAGGCCTCACGAACTGTTCTTCATTTCTAGGTAACCCAGAAAATGAAGAACAGGTCTGACAGCCACTTTAGAGGCTCAGATCTCTTTGGTTATGCATTTTATGAAGATGTTTATTGTTGGATCGTGTAGTCTTGTACTTGTACTACATGATCTGACCATCAACATTTCCAGAAACACTTTGTGTGAAGATTAATTGTTGGTCAAACGTGGTACCTGGCGAACTGACTTAAATTTCTGGGATTGGCCAAGAACACGAAGAACAACTATAGCGACGGTTTTGTCCCTATAGGCAGTCTTTAGCAACACTTTTATTAAAATTAATTATTTAAATTCCAAAAATTATTTAAAAATAGTAATTAATTTCTCAAAATTACAAAAATAATTTTAAAATTTATTTTTAAGTTATAAAAATTAAATATTAATCATTTGAAATATTTTTCATAAATATTAGTATTTATTTAAATATTATTGATAATTAATTTATTTATTAAATGTATTAAATAAATTAATTAAAAATTATTTTATTATATTAAAAATTATTTTAAATGATAATAAGTTATTTAAAAATATTTAAATTATAAAATATAACTTTTAATATTCTAAAGCAAATTTAATTAATTATTTAATATTAATGATCATTAAGTATTTACTAAATGAATTAAATAAATTAATTAAAAATAATTTTATTATATTAAAAATAATTTTAAATAATAATAAGGTATTTAAAAATATTTTAAGTTATAAAATATAACTTTTAATATTTAAAGATAAATTTTATTAATTAATTATTATTAATGATATTAAAGTTGTTTAATAATTATGTTAAATAATTTAGTTTAAAAATGATTTTAGTATTATAATAATCATTTTAAATGAAAATAAAGCGTTTAAAGATATTTTAAGTTATAAAATATAACTTTTAATATTTAAAGGATAATTTTATTAATAATTTAATATTAATAATTATTAATGATATTAAATTTATTTAATAATTATATTAAATAAATAGGTTAAAAATAGTTTTATTAATTTACAAATCATTTAAAAAGGATATGAATGAATTAAAAATATTTTAAATTATAATTAATGACGTTTAATATTTTGATAAATAGTACATTAATATTTAAATATTAATGATAAATATTTAAAAATGATTTTAAATGTTTTAAAAATCATTTAAGGATAATATTAATACTTTAAAAGTATTTTAAGTTATTATAAATAACTTTAATATTTTGACAATGGTTTCATTAATAGTTTAATATTAATTAAATATTAATGATAATAGAATTGTTTGATATTTAAATCATTTAAGCATGATTTCGATGTTTGAAAATTCATGATAAATTATAATAAATATTTTAAAATTATAATAAGTCATTTAAAAATAATATGACTGATGCTAAGTTACAGGATAGAGTCTTAGACTCGAGAAATACCTAATAAAGCCGTCGGTACATCGACATGTTTTAGAAATTGATCTGGACTTAGATAAGTTGACTTGATAAGTGTTTATTTGTGATTTAATGGTTGTTGAACATATGTGACAATGTGATTAGGTAATGTGCTGACTGCAATAAGCAGTGCTATGTGTTACGATATGTTATTCTAATCAATGAAATGATCTTATTACTGATAGGTGTTATATAAAAGATAAAACTAAGTTGTGAATTGTAAGCAGCGTATCAGGTAAGTATCTTACCTTTGTATTTTCTTTATGCAATGGACATGAGTAAGAATATTTATGAATTACATTATTACTGTACAGATTATTAACCTTATATTATATACGCTCATTGATTATCAACATGTTAGTATATGGCCATTCAGATATATATATTCTGTTCGTTAATTTCTATAAATGGTTATACAAGTGTCCCCACTTGGATAATCATTGTATTTAATCACATGTTGATACACCTTTGTCAATTACCTGTATATATATATGTTGAATTATAGATTATTGTTGAACAAGATAAAACCTTTGATTTGGAACCCAGACAAGTATGAGCATCCCTTACACGGGAAAACTTTTATGCGGTCAAGGCGGACAGAGTGAACGATACCCTCGTTCTTACATGTAGTGTTGATCAATACAGGATACAACGGGCTGATCACCCCCGTGCCCGTAAGTTATGATGGTTTACAGATGAAGTTCTGTTTAACCTTTTCGAAAATAAAAATAATGTTCATAGTATGTCATCTTAACCCTATTTATAGTCATTACGTAGTTTCAAAAATTTGAAAGAGGGTTGTTATGTTATTATTATCAATTCAGATTACTTCACAACTATTACATTGTTGTAGAAGGATAGTATAAAGAAAATATTTAAATTCTTTAAGCTTATATATATATAATTGTTATTACTTGTTGGGCACTCAAATGCTCACTCTTGCTTAATTTAAATATTTTCAGCCAAGTGTGAAGAACCAGAAAGCTCAAGCAGAAACAAAGGAAAAGGAAAGCTAACCAAATAAGATTTGTGATAGTTATGTAATAGTTTGATATTATTATTAAGACAATGATATATATATATATATATATATATATATATATATATATATATATATATATATATACACACACACACACGAAAGCAATTAAACACTCCAGACGTAAGTCTAGGCTCAATCGAGACATAACTCGATAATGTTAGTTCAATATATATATATATATATATATATATATATATATATATATATATATACAAACTGAAATGAAACCACAGACCGAAGTTCAGGCATACACACTCAACACGACTCTCAATGTGAAGAACGGTGTGTGCAAAGATGAAGAGAAAGGCTTATAGTGGGTTGTCAAAGAAGACTTCTATAGCTTTAAGTGGATGAACACTCGGCTCCCGACGGTAAAAAGTAGCTATATATGAGCTTATAAGTGTTTAAAATGAGAAAGCACTCAGTTTGTGGTGTGTATAGAGCAAATTGGATAGGGTTTCCTCGCCTTTTTCTCTTATAAAATGGCCACCCCAAGCCCTCTACTTATAGAGGGGTACGACTGGCAACAGATGTACCTGTAACTGCCTAGGGTGCCCCGGGCTCCGCGGGTCCTGCCATCTCGAAGTACGTGCACACGTATAACGTGATATCCGCTCAAACTTTTAGAACTTCAATCCGGGCATCCGACTGAAGTGTATAAGACCTATTTTAGACCACCGTTGTCGAGAGTTACGCAATGACATGGGATTAGAGGTTGTACGATGTCAGGAAGATGGGACCATGCCCTCCGGTCTTCAAGCTTCAAACTCTATCCGTTACCATGCGTAATAGTTACTCGGGATTGTACTTCCTTGGTTCTTGTGGGACATTACTGTGTAGAAATGTATGTATGAGATGTTGAGACGGTGCGATGTGGCGTCAAGGTGGCAAGATGATGACTTTACCCCTCACCAGGATTATCTCCGGCTTGGGCTGATAAAGTAGACGTTGCTCAGGGTTATCTCTGAGATTGGACTACTGCAAGTGTTGAAGGTCCTCAGTGTCATCTCTGAGGTATGCCTGTCTTTCCGGTGTTATCTCTGGGTCTTGTACTGAGTGCCTCGATGTGAGTGTCGAGTGCTCTGAAGCTTTTTACATGGCTTTGAACCAAGAATTTTCGGGGTTATCTCCGGAATTGCAACTACATTCTTTGGGGTTATCTCCAAGGTTAGCGCTGCTATTCCCGGTGTCGAGACTGAGACTGAATATCTCGGGGTTATCTTCGGGATGAATTGGCCTTCTCCGGTGGAATTTTTGGTACTAGAACTGCATACCTCGGGGTTCTCCCAGGTTGGAACTGATACTCCCGGTGTGTGTTCCAGGGTTAAAACTGATCTTTCGGTAGTATTCAGACTGAATATGAGCTGTCTTCCAGGGTTATCTCTAAAAGACAAATATGCCCTCCTACAATATCAGTAATAGGTGTGTAGAAATTTTGAGTGTCTACAGATGCCCCTCTTTATCATATTCATGCAATGCAATGGCATGGATAAGATAAAGAATCCTAGACACTTAAAATGCAACAAGATGAATATGATGCTATGTATAGCAACATGATGCAAGTGTATGATGCATATGTACGATGCATATCTTTTGGTTGGATTGCTCTCCAACATGGTGGGAAGATTGCAGGCTCCTTGTTGCTTCTACCAGGGATTGGCAATGATGACAAGCTTGGATGTGTGATCCAAACCTTTTAGGATGTTGATATTGGGGCTATCACCAAAGTCATTAATCCTTGATATAGACTTTATTCCAAAGATGTGCCTCTCGTGTACAAGAGATCTATGGGGATAACACTTTGTCTATTTGATGATGTGTATAACATATTCCATTATCCTAATTTATATCAACAGGACATATCAATGTTCTGTTGGATTTATTGCCAACATCATGTGTTATAAGGGATGCCTGACCTTCATTGACGTGTGCACCAATGGATGACCACGCGTTGTAACACCCGTCGGGGATATACTTGCCCTTTGCTGATGTGTACATCAACGGATGAACTCCCTGTTGGGGATAAATGCCAAGGCTACTTGACCTTTGTTTATGTGTATCAACTGACCTTTGGGTTTACTTGCTAATGACTGAACTGATGTCAAGGTTGCTTGACCTTCGTTGTAAGGTTCATCAATTGAAAATATTCAATGTAAACCCCGCCGGGGATATACTTAAGAATGTGTGTTACCCCCGCTGGGGAATCTGTATTTGGACATATGAACATGCGTTGTAACCCCCGTCGGGGATATACTTTGGGAATGATGACCTTGAACTGACGGAATTGGACCCTTACGTGGTATTACCGAATGTGATCTTCAACAACTTAAATCATCGGTATAGTATACCCTGTGTTTGGGTGAATACCAATTATTGATATGACAACCATAGCTGGGTCCAGGAAAACCAGGATTTCAGGCTATTCCGCTCAATCGCACAGCGTTTTTATCCTTAATTTGGCCTTTTCAGCTTGTGAGAACTCCTTTGCAACTCGAACTGGACCGAGCCGGAGGGGTGGGCCCCATGTAGGGGTGCCGCAGGTACACCTACAGTAGCCGCAGGTGGATGCACGATTAGCTATAGATGGCTATTAAGGTTACAGGTTTGCCTTTTTAAGTCACTTTCATGTTGCGTCGCACAGGAAATCTGAGAGCTCTTCTTCAGATCTGCTAAGTTCGGACGGCTTTCTGAACATTCTGTCACCGTACAAGTGTTCTACACTGTCCTGGTAACGTATGCATGTCTTCTTTTCTAGTTTTTATCCGTTGAAAAATGACTTTTTATATGAAATGTATCTAGGCACATAGTAGTGAATATGCATGCTCAAATGACTTGATAATAAATATTCAACATAGTAAATGTTAGTATTAAACCATGCTGAACATAATGATGTGAAAAAATTTGACTTTTGAAATAGTCAAATTTGCACCTTTTTCTGCTATTTCTAATCCTATTTGAGGACAAATGAACAAAGGTGGAAATGCAAAGTAATCCTGGTAATTAGGCTACCCTTAAGGATTGATGACTTTGACTTTTTAATGCAAATAGTACGTATATGACTGTGGGCAGGTGTGCTACTGAATGGCCACCAAGTCATGCCTATGTGGATGTGAATAGTCTTGTTTATAGAGGAAACTATGGCAAAAAATTTTAAAATGTAGGCATTGAGTAGTATGTATTTTTAACTCTACTGTAAATGTACGTTAAAGTAATGCATGCATGCATATACTCATAAAATGTATTTTAAAAAGAAAGCTCCAGGTTTCAGAATTACCACACCCTTTTTGAGGTGATTTGGAGACTTGTTGTCTAGATATTATGGATCCAGATCAGTCGAGTAGTTCCTGCAGGACAGGAGGGCTTCTGAAGTGCCTCGACCCCATTTTGTTAGACAGCCTCGTCGTCTGGTGGAGGCGATAATACGTCCAGTCCGGGTTGATGTCCCGGATGTTGAGGACGAAGAGGAGGATGTTCCGGTTACGGCCCGCGCTCCTGTTGCACATGCTCCCCGTAGGGACCTCCCAAGTATTCAGGTGGAAAATCCAAAGCTTCTGGGTGATCTGAGTCGACATCCCTCGATGTATTTGTACGCCAACGAGGTATCAAGTTAGCTCTTAATCTTCCTTCTTTCCTATTGATGAGGAGTAAAGGATTTTGATGTCGATCTGCATTTAATGTAGGTTCCCGACTTTACACAGCCTCGAGGGAACTAGTTCAATATTCACTCCATGTACCAGGCTCTGCATCCTGACTATAGAGCGATTGTGCATGACTGGGGATTTGGGGCATTCTTTTCCATCCTTCCCCGCCAATGTCCCTGGGGTTACCTCAGGGCATTGTCTGAGCGCTAGTTTCACCAGACTCAGTCTCTCCATTTGCTGGACTGTGAGGTGATGATGACGCCGATGGATTAGCGGTTTATCACAGGTATGGAGTTTGGAGGGCACCAGTGCCTTGCATGGGGGATATTACCCCGACTATCGTTAGATCTTTGTTAGGAGTTCCGGTGGAGACGCTCAAGGGTAGGACTGTCCGTACGAGTCCTTTGAGCGTAGATGTTATGAGTGGGCTGTTGAGTGAGCCCATACCAGCTGATGTCAGAGTCAGGGATTGCATTCTTTGGCTATTGTTCCTGATGATCATTAGAGGCTGCTTCATAGAAGATAACTTTTCTACGGTGTCGTTCGCTTTAATCAGCGCCACGCGACATATGGACTGTATTGGAGAGTGTGATTGGGGTTCCTACACCTTTGCCTATTTCCTCAAGGGCATGAGTATGCACTCGCAGGGCTTGATCGAGGCTTGGCTAGGATTTTATCCATTTCTGCTGGTGAGTATTTATCTTGTAATTTACAATATGCAGGTTAAGAGTGTTCACTAACAGCAGATATTTTGCCTTTATGTTGGAAGTTTTGGACCTATGAGACGCTCCCATGCTTACGTCCTGTGAGTGTATTAGGGTTGGATACCTATCCACAAGGATGGTGGTGTCATCATTCCATACTGGCGGAGGTCCTTGTAGCTGAGGGTTTCACTCATTGTTCCCTACAGCTGGAGTTGTTGACAGCTGATGTCATCACATGGATTCGCTATTCTGGGGAGCACTTGGCCATTGGATTTGAGGATGGGTACCCGAATGGTGTCGAGTACGTGATTTCCACCCATAGGGTTCCTCTCTTTACTGATGGAGGATAGGAGCTATATTTAGGAGAGCGTGCTATTAGGAGCACCACAGGAGAGATTCGTATACTGATCTTGCCTCCTACCAGGTGTTATTAGCCTGTGCCGCAGTCACCCGTCATTGATATCCCATTGTTGGGTGTTGATGGTTTTGCATTGTTAGAGGGTCCCTGCACTTAGGATGTATTCCAGCATTGGTGGATCTCTCGTACCATTGGAACCTAGACCCGCGCCACTCAGTTCATTGGGGATATGGTTCCAGGATCTGTGATGATGATGGATTGGCTAGCCTGTGTTCGAGATCTGACTCATGTGACATAGATTGACAGCTTGACCCAGCGACTGGACTGGGCACATTTCTTTATCTGGCATTTGAGCAAAGATCCGATAGAGGCAGATTCGTTTGATCCTTCTAGCACAGGAGCTGGCCCCTCAGATAACCCATTTGGCTTTGTCGGCGTAGATCCTCCCTTGTATAGGCCTGACATCCCAGTTGATAGAGATCCAGTGACTCGGGAGGAGTTACATCATGTGGACATAATTGATGATGCAGATATTGACACCATTATATTCTTCTGATGTGTATTCTCATTATCTCTTTTGATAGGCCTCTTATTAGATATTGGGTGGTTGTGCCCCATTCTCTCTATATCTTTTGATAGGCCTCTGTTAGTAGTAGGGCATCTGTGCCCCATTTCCCTGTATTTTTAGATGTACAGAGATGATGTATATAGATGATGATGTATTTAGGAATGTATGTACTATCTTCCATTCCTTGCATCATATTGCCACCTATTATCTATTATGCATGTATCATGTTATACATATGTATGTATGTCTAGAGATATTCAGCATTGACCCTTGGATGATATTATGATACGGCCCACACAGATGTCTTCTTCGACAGTCAGCCGCATAGATCACACACCACCAGTATTGGTAGCATCCCGTCTCAGATATTGGTATGATAGTATGTCACCCTCAGATAGGGTGACTGTAGATCAGCTATTGCAGTATACCATGACCCTTTTGATGTATCAGGTTCTCGCAGGATTTGTAGAGGGCATGCTGGAGCACTAGGTACCGGAGAGGCAGGTTTTTCGGCTTGGGACCTAGGAGTTGACTTTGACTTTGGAGGAGTATGTGCTGCCACTTAACAGACCTTGCGTGCATATGGCCATTGGTGACATGAGCTGACAGTTTATGACTCTTACTGGGCTGAGGCAGAGAGTTGTGCAGGATGAGATCACATCCAGCTACGTGATATCCCAGCGTTTTCTGATTGACAAATTTGGCTATGAGGACAACTATGCTCGATACTCTGGAGATTTCACCATACCAGAGGACTAGTGGCGTTTGGCCAGGATAGATGCATTACTGCTGTGTGTATTATCATACGTGTATATGCCACGATACATGGATGAGTTGGACATCTGCGTTATTATGGCAGTGAGAGTTCTCAGGGAGGGTCGTACCATTATTTTGATGATTGTGGCAGAGATATTGAGGTCAGCCACATTCTGTAGCACTTACCCTGTAGGGGTATTCACAGGCAGTTCGGTCATGTTGTATGTGTGGTTTATGTCACACTTGAGACCGATTGGCACATTCAGACGACACGGGTATTGTTTCACCCATGAGATAGCTATGTCGTATTCCTTCCAGCCTACGGAGTGTACAGATCCTGCCTTTTAGTCCGTTTTCCTAGCTGGGATTGGAGATCTATTTGCTATCTTACCGTGTACAGGGCTCAGTTTGCCCTACAGTTTTATTACTCATGCTCCGGGCATGGATTATCTCCCTCTGGCTGGTTTGAGGGGCATGACTACCTACCACCCACTGGTCGTGATGTCACAGTTTGATCACTTCCAGGATTTCCATCTTTTTGATAGGGCGTTAGGTCAGCGTTTAGCTTCTCACCACTTTTCAACAGAGGACCGATCCCGTGTGTATGCTTGTTGGGATCAGCATGAGATAGCTGCTTTTTCTGTTAGCCATCCAGGTTATTCGCTAGAGTATTCTGCGTGGATGGAGACAGAGACTTCTTTGGCTATGGTAGTATCCACAGTGTCGGGTAGTGATTTAGATGATAGAGAACCCATGGAGGACATTGATTCTCACACCGAGGAGGAGCCATTTACTGGGTTGCCAGCAGGTCTCTTAGATTATCCCAGTACTATTACTGTTGTGATCCAGCATTCAGCACAGTACTTTGAGCAGAGTCTTCATCTGATGACCTTTGAGAGAGTTCAGGCTAGAGCCTTGATGTTGACAGCTCTTGATGGGAGAGACGCAACTCTATTAGAGAGAGACGAGGCATTAGCTCAGAGAGATGCCGCTATTATTGAGCGGGATGCTGCCTTATCTGATAGGGATGTGGCCGTCACAGATAGTACTTCAGTGAGATCCATGACCACTGGTATGCTTGCCAGATGAATGCATATATTGATGAGCATCGCGTCACCATGAAGATGGCCTCGGACTTGCTGGCCCGTGTGGATACCCTAGTATAGGAGACCATAGCGTTACCTCCTTCTTCGGAGAGAGATGCTATGTTTGATCTGTTAACCCGTATGCACACTGAACTGTAGATAGCCTTGTATTTTCCTGCACATACTAGCTTAGCCATTTTGTAATGTACAGTTTTCATTGTGTATATCAAACAGTATTATATATAGCAGGGAAATATATTTTTGATCACTTCCCTTTTAGATTTGCCTGAATACTAGCTTGATATTTGACTGCTTCTTCAGGGCTTGTGATCTTGATGTATTCTGAATTCGTCCTTGCTGGATGAACAATGAGTTATCTCTGGACAGTTCAGAATGGATCATTGATCTGTGTGTATCCCTACCATCTTTAGTGTCTTGGGACTGGTTTCTGTATGGAAATGGGGAGAAGAGAGTGGCTTTCCTCTCCGAGATTGACCGCACCACAGATGGTCGCCAATACTCCTATTTAGGAGGAGCCTGGTTAATTCCATCTCTTATGGATTGGTGTTGCTCTTCAAGGTACAACCGCAGCTTAGATGGTCGACGAGTCTCCCGTTTAGATGGGGAGGTTAGGTAATTTCATCCCTTTGGTCTGAAGCCAAATGAAATGTGGTGGATTGAAATTTGATCCCAATACCGCTGACAAGTGTTTGTGTTTTAGTAGGGGTTAGACCGAACCAGGGGTTAGACCGAACCATAAATGGTTGCCTACATACTCCTGTTGAAGAGGAGATCAGGTCTGTGTAGTTCAAACCTGGTGTAAGAGGTTCAATACTATATGTGGCAAAAAGGTGTAGGAATGTTTTTGTTATTTTTTTTTGTAATGAGAAGGGTGTAGAAGTGTTTTTGTTGTTTTTTATTTTATTTTGACCGGACCATATAAAATGGTTGCCTACGTACTCCCGTGTATCAAGGAGATCAGGTCGACGTAGTTCGCCCCTCAGGACGATTTGTAGCCAACGAAAAGTTTGATCCTATATGGAGGACAAACTGCGGGGGAGGGGGGAGGGAGAAAGTTTAATCCTAAGTTCTGGATAACCTGCAGGTGTGAAAAGTTTGATCCCATGTTTGGGGATAAAACTGTAAGTGTGAAAGGTTCAATCCCTAGTGGGATAACCGAACTTGAGTACAAAAATCAAATGGAGAGAAAAAGGATCTGGAGATCTGAAAACCAAGCTACTGGCTTGAAAAGTGTGTTTCCCTGAGGGGCGCAGAGTTGAAAAAGAGTTGAATGTAGTGAAAGGTTAAAGAACTGGAATGACTGGTGATCTGATGATCCAACACCAGGATATTTGCTTGATGGTAACTTCAGACATAGTACCATTTCACGGTGTCCTAGTTGATGAGTTGTGGAAATTCCTCGCCGTCCATTTCCTGCAATCTGAGAGCACCTCCTGTAAATACCTCCTTGACAATAAACGGGCCTTCCCAATTAGGAGCGAATTTTCCCTTAGACTGATCTTGGTTGTCGATGATCTTTTTCAAAACCAAGTCATGTTGTTTAAACTGTCGTAGCCGGACTTTTCTGTTGTAGGATCAGGCAATCCTTTGTTGATATAACTGACCATGGAAGATAGCCGCGGTTCGCCTTTCATCTATTAGAGACAATTGGTGATACCTGTCTTGTACCCATTGGTCTTCATCCAGCTGAGCGTCTATCAACACTCTGAGGGATTCCATTTCCACTTCTACGGGTAGCACTGCCTCCATCCCATAGGCTAAGGCGTAAGGGGTTGTGCCAGTTGAAGTGCGCATTTGTAACGCCCGAGAAATTCAGATATTTAATGAAATAAATTTTTATTTGATTATGTGGATTAAATGAATTTAATTGATTAATTATGTGAGTAAGATATTTGAAGATCGTTCTATGACCTAGAATGCGTGGATGTGATTAGTATTATGTCTATGTGCTAGGATTAATTGTTTTGAATTACCAAGACGAAAAAAGGGTTTTTCAAGAATTTTTCGTAAAAACACTATTCATCCGATTTTGCTCGGAGATTAGATTTGAAATTCCGAGAAACGCGTAATGATAGAATATAAAGATGTAATGGAATATGCAATAATATTTTAGTTATGGCAAACGAAGTTTTCGCCTGTGGACTTAAAACCTAAGGGTTGGTAAAAGTGATTTCCGAAAGGAAAATGTAATGTGTATAATCACTTCGGTTATTATACGAGTATAGTATGAATAACGGTACGACGTATAATACGAATATCGTATTATACTAAATGAAAAGAATACGTGAGTTATACACGTAGAATACGATTAGTTATAATTGGATTATGAGTTAACGACTGTGTATAATCCAATTGTATTTGGATTAATATTAAGCCCAATTAATTATGTAATTAAGCCCAAGTTAAGGCCCCATGTTAAGTTATGTCAAGCCCGATCCAAGAAGACAAACAGCAGTTCGAACCGGAGGATCATGGGATGGGTAAAACCCATGGAGCAACCCATGGGAAGACCCGTGGGCATGTGGGTCGGCCACTTAGCCACCAAGTAAAGTGATTACTTGGTGGCTAAGTTTCTAAGGAGGTGGGGAATAGTAAGGAGGTGGCCAATAGACCATTTTGCCCTCCATTTGAATTCCTATAAATATAGAGCTTAGCTAGTTCATTTGGTAGTTTTGCCAATATTAGCTACCATATATTGAAAGAGAGAACAAGCTAGAAACACATAATCAAGCTACTTTGAAGCAAAAAGGTAATATTTCGTAAACATTAGTCTTCATCCTTTTCGATTTCTTTCTTGTAGAGAATCGTGAATTGGTGGAGCATGTTTAGTGAGGAAGAATAAGGATGGCCATTAATAATGAAAACATTGATAAGTCATGATCAAATAGAAATCATAAGTGTTTACGTAAGTTAAAACCGTAGAAATCGATGAACGCTAACTTAGTTGTGAATGAGCGATTTGGAAACCATCATAGCTAGGGTATGTGCATCTTGTTTGGTTAGGGTGTAGATGATAAATCAATGGAGTGTTCCATTTGATTTGGCTTATAGAACACGAGTAACGAAGTTATGACGAATTTTACGAAAATAGACGTTAAACGTCGAAAACGTAGAAATTTCGGATTAGTAGTCAAAAGTTGCTATGTGACTTGAAAATGTCGGTTTTCAATGTCAACACGTGAGATAGGGTATTCAAGAGTTGTGGACTCAAGAATCGTCGAATTCTGACTTATAACGAAGAAAACGAGTATTTAACACTCGAAAACGATAAACGAACGCTCAAAATGAACCAAAAGGTAAATTCTGAGTTAACGGATTAGAAAATATAAAATTCTTGCATAAACACCTAGAGTATGTAATTTGTGAGTTGTGGGCTTATGAATAAGCTAATTCGGATGTAAAACGAATAAGTTATGAGGCCGGAAAGTTCGTTGGAAAAAACAACTGTAAAAACTAACTTATGCACAGGGTTGGCGCCGCAGCGCCAAACCCATCATGAAGGATCGCGCCAGAACGCCGAAGGTATACAAGAGTCTGGCGCCGCAGCACCGGCAGTGTGGAATAGTTGACCAAGTTAGATTTTTAATTCCAATTGAATGTAAACTAAAGGTAGGATATGAATGTACGTAATGTACATGATATGGCTAACTTTAAATCACTTATAAAGTAATAACATTAGAAGATTAGATATGGTTTAATAGTAATTAAATGAAGAACGCAAGAATGACATAAGTGAATCGTGAATGGTGTTCAACGTTGGTATCTCAACAATGATGATCGAGTTTCAGTTAATAACGTAAGAACGTTAACAAGCCGTAATAAAGTAATGTAAGTCGAACTGACTTTATTAATGAAATAGATTCGAGTAAGACGTAGAAGAGAAAGAAGTTGGTTAAAACCCTAAGGTTAGCTTGTTTGATAACTAATTACAGTGTGCTATGTGAATATATCATATAGATCCTGTAAAGACTGAGAATTGTGGAATATCATATTCAAAGACGCTTGAAGGCAAGTTTTCTTAGTGCTTGTCTAACCTCCGTGTTACCCAAGTTTTCTGTGATTCATGTTATGAAATGCATGAATTATTTTACAAAAGGGTTGATGCCAGCTTTAACTCGGCTAGACTATTCTTAAGAGTTAGATTGATTTGTTTTCAAGTCTTTCGATATAGAACTGTTAACGCTATCTAATGGCAAGTATTTGGTATGGGTGTAAATGTAAGTTTGTCTAAGAACAAACAAAAGTATTTTCATCGATTATTCAATGGGCACGCGAGGTTGCCAAAACTTAAACGTAAATACATTTAACGGATGAGTGTTGATCAACATAGAGTACTATAGGCTGATCACCTGGAAGTGCTCATAAGTAATACCGGATGTACGGCCTTAGTGCCGAATGTCCTTTTCAAGTATGAAAATGAAAAGAGTATGTTCATGGTCTTGCGACCGGTTCAAAATTCCTAAGCTATTATATATACTTTGGAATCATTGTTATGAAATGAGAAGTACTAGTCAAATGTTTCATAATACTTCATAGCTATTTGTTCAGTTATGAAAGATAATCATATAATTCTTGATGTGGTATTCATATGATCCTTTGTTAGACTTGCTGAGCTAGTTTTGCTCACTTCTTGCTTGAGTTATATGATTGCAGCTAAGGCCAAATGAAATAAGAGTTCTAAGAGAGATAAAGCCAAAGCTAAGATGGATAGTTGATTATCCTGTAATAGATTAGTGTATTTGTATGAATATATACTTATGAATAACAAAGAATGTATTCGGTTTATGAACCTGGGAAAGGATTTATTACTATTGTAATAAGAATATAGTAAATACAATCATTTTGTTTTTATTTCAATGGAATGACTGTATACCTTGTAGTATCATGGAGCACCATCTGTCGGGTTAGAAGATACCCGTATTTGGGTGTGTCACAGGTTAGTATCAAAGCATTAGGTTATAAAACTTAAGGGAGGAAGAACCTTAGGTTAATAACCTCGTTAAGGAAGGAAAAGTTCAAAGGAAGTAAACTCGAGCTTTACCTAAGTTGAATGAGTTAATAAGGTATTGAGGAAACTCAGTATCGAAAGATTTAAAAGATAGAAATTAATCCTAAATAAATTAAATGTGATTTATCCTTATATTATTGTGTTTTAAGTACTAATCAATTTGTTATGTGTTATTGTAGATGTCAATCGATAGCTTGATGTATAGAGATATACACGTGTTGAGCGAGGAGTCCATGAACATAGTAGAGTCAGTACCTATGCCTGTAGCGGAGATACCCTTAGTGATTCTAGAAGAATCAGAGCCAAAGGAATATTTTTCGGAGGAGGACTATTCTGAGGAGACTATGGGATTGACATTATATCTGAATATAAGGATAGATGTGGAGGATGATATGGAGGTAACATTGGTTAATACGGTGATGCCTGTATTAGAGTCAACAACTACAGATACGATGAGGGTAATGTATCTTTCGGTGCTTGACCATAACGTGCAACTGCACTATATGGTGTAGAACCAGAAGGAGGATATCAGTGATCTCTATGGGGCTAATGAGTCTGCAGAAACAGACTTTGAGATAGAGCATGATGAGAAGGTGCTCATGACTGATAAAGCTAGGGATTATAAGAACGAGGTCGTAGAACTTCGTAAGAAACTGGCTGAGAAAGACCAAAAAATAGCACGAATGTCATATATCAATGACAGTGCGCACGAGGATTTCAAGCTGAATATATCTTGTTATTCCATTGAGTCGGGACAGACTCGGCATACCATAAGTCGAGACATCGTGTCGATTCTAGCGAATGAGAAGCATGAGAATGCTGTTAGACAGTATTAGGAGTTAGAACAGTAACTACTTTTGTGTAGTGATGTAAAACCCTCTTTTGTGTAATTAAAGGGTAGTCTTTTTGTAAATCCCAATTTTTGTGAAAGTTAATCGCGGGATATAAATGTAATAGCTTTTGGCTATAGAAAGTAAATTGTACATAGTTTTAAACTATGAAGAAGCATTTTAATATAATGAAGTTTTTATTTAATGTGCTTTGTTGTGTATGAGTTATTGTTCAATTGTTCAGCGAATAAAAACTAAGTAAGCAAATAAGTAATAATGGAACTTTATTTATTTAATCAGAAATGCCGCCAAGAAGAAGACAATGTAACCAAGAGGCGAAATCGCATAATGATAACCACGGGGGTCCGAATAACCCTATGCAAGAGTTCGTTAATTTATTAATGGCTCCATTTAACCAAACCGGGGGTAGAATACCCGCGGGACTTAGGGTAGCCAAAACAACTACCTTTAAGAAATTTAAAAGTGTAGGTCTGCCTGAGTTCAAGGGAACGACAGACCTAATGGAGGCCCAGACATGGCTCAAAGAAATAGAAAAGGCGTTTGTTATTACAAACGTAGCTGAGGCGCAAAAGACTTCTTTTGCAACTTATATGATGAAGGGGGAAGCCAACTACTGGTGGGAGGCTCACCAGGGTGGGGCTAGAACTGATGTGGTTACATGGGAACAGTTCAAGAAGGTATTCTTCGAGAACTATTTCCCTACTAGCATGCAAGGGCGGATGGAGATTAAGTTCCTAGAACTTAAGCAAGGGGACATGACGGTTCCCCAATATGCGGCCAAATTCAATGAATTTGTAAGGTTTGCTCCACACCAAGTGGGCACGGAAGAGAGGAAGGCTCGTAGGTTTGAGTAGGGCCTGAAACCCTGGCTCTATAGTAGGATTTCGGTTTTCCAGAGTGCTTCCTATGGCACCATTCTAGAAAAGGCAATTATAGCAGAGGGTGGTAGTGAGGCGTTGACCCAATACCACAAGGAACGAAAGAATAAGAGCAAGGGAGAGGGAGGAACCAAGGCAGAGGTTGCCAGTGGTAGTGGCAGTATGCCAAAAAGAAAGAGTTTTAACTCCAGGAATATTGGAGTGAAACAAGGGGATCCTAAACATAGGATGGAGGCATGCAAGATATGCGGAAAGATTCATCTGGGAGTCTATCTGAAGGGGAAGTCATGTTGTTATAATTGTGGGCAGGAGGGTCACATATCACCCAATTGTCCTAATCCTAAGAAAACCCATGGCTGTTTTATTTATGGGTCGATGGACCACATGGCAAAAAATTACCCGAAGAAGGGATCAGAGGGTAGTAAGGGTTCTGGGAGTGGTAAGTTAGCCATTACTGGACCAACACCATCATTGGGTAGACCCTCAGCCTGAACTTTTAATATGACTGTCCAAGATGCGGTTACATCAGCGGCTATAGTAGCAGGTATCATTCTAGTCAACAAAATAAATGCTTATGTGTTATTTGACTCGGGTGCTACTTGTTCTTTTATAGCATGCGGATTTACTAAGCAACTAGGTTTAAATCCTGAAAAATTAGAAGTACCTTTAGACGTTAAGGTGGCAAAAGAAGAGATAATTCCCATTGAACACATTCATAGGAATTGTTTCGTAGATATTAGGGTTAACAGATTATCGATAGATCTTTTACCGATAAGGTTGAGAGAATTCGATGTAATTTTCGGTATGGATTGGTTAATTAACCATAGAGCTATAATAGATTATCATAGAAAGAGTGTAAACCTAAGGCTTTCTAAGAAAACCCAGGTGGTGTTTTATGGTAATAAATCACCAGGACGTTCTTGTTGTCTAACCATGACACAAGCTAGGAAAATGTTGATGAAGGGGTGTAAGGGTTATATGTGCCATGTTATGGATACCCAAAGGGTGGGAGCGTCATTGGAACAGATAACGATAGTTCAAGAGTTCGCGGATGTATTTCCAGAGGAGTTGCTCGGTATTTCACCAGATAGGGAGATCAAATTTGTGATTGATTTGTTGCCGGGTATGACACCAGTTTCAAAGGCACCATATAGGATGGCGCCAGTGGAGATGAAGGAGTTAATGGTTCAATTACAAGAACTATTAGATAGGAAGTACATTGAACCGAGTGTGTCTCCGTGGGGAGAGCCGATATTATTTGTAAAGAAGAATGATGGGTCATTACGACTTTGTATCGACTATCGAGAGTTGAACAAGTTAACGATTAAGAATAAATACCCGTTGCCCAGAATCGATGATCTATTTGATCAGTTGAAAGGGAAAAAGTATATTTCTAAGATAGATTTGCTTACGGGGTATCATCAACTTAAAGTAAGGAAGGAGGATGTACCTAAGATGGCATTCAGAACTCGTTATGGTCATTACGAGTTTATGGTTATGTTGTTTGGGTTGATGAATGCGCCAGCCGCATTCATGGATATGATGAACAGAGTGTTCAAACAGTATTTGGACAAGTTCATAGTAGTGTTCATTGATGACATTCTAGTCTATTCTTAGACTCCAGAAGATCATGCTGAACATTTAGGAATAGTGTTGGAAACACTACGTAGGGAGAAGTTGTATGCGAAATTCACTAAGTCTAAATTTTTGCTTGAACGAGTGCAGTTTCTAGGACATGTGATAGATAAAGATGGCATATCCGTAGATCCAACAAAGGTGGAAGCAGTGAATGAGTGGGAACAACCGAAAATGCCAACCGAGGTTAGGAGTTTTCTGGGGTTAGTAGGATACTATATAAGGTTCATCCAAGACTTTTCTAAAATAGCTACTCCATTGACAAATCTGACGAGGAAGTCAGTAAAGTATGTGTGGACGGAAAAGTGTGAGAATAGCTTTCAGGAATTAAAAAGGAGGTTAAGTGACGCACATGTATTATCCTTACCAGATGATACGGGAAATTTTGTAGTTTATAGCGATGCTTCGCATAGAAGACTTGGTTGCGTGCTCATGCAGCATGACAAGGTCATTGCGTATACATCATGCCAGTTAAAAGATTATGAGAAGGTCTATCCTACTCATGACCTAGAATTGGCAGTAGTAGTTTCTGCTTTAAAAATATGGAGACATTATTTATACGGGGAGAAGTGTGAGATATACACGGACCATAAGAGTCTGAAATATATCTTCACACAAAAGGAGTTGAATATGAGACAGAGAAGGTGGCTAGAGTTGATAAAAGATTATGATTGTGATATTTTGTATCATCCAGGGAAGGCGAATGTAGTAGCTAACGCGTTAAGTAGGAAGGGTAGGGAAAAGCTATCAATGTTAATGACTCGGAATGAGTTAATAACAGAGATGGCAAGGATGAAGTTAGAAGTTAAGATACCAAGTGAAATGGTGGAGATATTATTTTTAATAGAGACTCAACCAACAATTGTTGAACGGGTTAAGGAAGTACAAATAGGTACTGAAGAATGCGAACAATTGAAAAAGATAATGAATGATGAAGTGAAGACTACGTATAACCTTGATAAAGAAGGTTTACTTCGTTTTGAAGGAGGAATTTGGGTTCCAAATAATTCCGATTTAAAAGAAGAGATTATGTGTGAGGCTCATAGCTTGAGGTACTCGATACATCCTGGTAGTACTAAGATGTATCAAGACCTTCGTCAGAACTTTTGGTGGCCAAACATGAAGAGGGAAATCACAAAATACGTTAGTAAGTGCTTGACTTATTAGAAAGTTAAGGCTGAACACCAACGACCGAGTGGGTTATTGCATTCACTATAGACTCCAGAGTGGAAATGGGAGCATATCACCATGGACTTTGTGGTGGGACTTCTAACAACGAGAAAAGGATACGATGCTATTTGGGTATTAGTGGACCGGTTAACCAAATCGGCTCACTTTCTTCCGATAGGAGTTAAGTATAACCTGGAGCAGTTAGCTAAGCTTTATGTCAAGGAAATTATTTCTAGACATGGGATACCTGTTTCGATTGTGTCTGATCGTGATCCATGATTCACGTCGAACTATTGGAGGAGTTTGCAAGAGCACATGGGAATGCATTTGAGATTGAGTATGGCGTATCATCCACAAACGGATGGACAAAGTGACCGAACAATTCAAACGCTAGAAGATATGTTAAGATCTTGCATTATGGATTTTAAGGGGAGTTGGGACGAACATCTACCTTTGGTGGAATTCGCTTACAACAATAGTTTTCACGCTAGTATAGGCATGCCGCCTTACGAAGCGTTGTATGGGAGGAAGTGCAGAACACCACTTTGCTGGGATGAAGTAGGTGAACGTCGAATGTTGGGACCGGAGTTGGTACAACAAATGGTAGACATGGTTAAGCTGATATGAACTCGATTAGTAGTGGCTCAAAATAGTCAAAAGAAGTATGCAGATCTTATCGAGAGAATAGGGAGTTTGAAATAGGTTCATATGTCTTTCTAAAAGTATCACCTTGGAAAGGAAAGATACGTTTTGGGAAGAAAGGGAAGTTAAGTCCGAGGTTTGTAGGACCTTTTGAAATTTTAAGAAGGGTAGGAGAGGTAGCTTATGAAGTAGCTTTACCTCCAGAAATGGAATGTATACACAATGTGTTTCACGTATCAGTGTTGCGTCCTTATAAACTGGACTACAAACACGTAATAGAGTATGAATCTATTCAGGTAGAAAAAGACTTAACGTATGAAAAACTTTTGATTCAGATTGTTGATAGGAAGGAACAAGTTTTGAGAAATAAGATAATACCTTCAGTAAAGGTAATTTGGAGTAACCACGATGCCGAAGAAGCAACGTGGGAGCTCGAGAGTAAAATGAACGAAAAGTTTCCTCATTTGTTTATGTAATTATAGCGAGATTCTGGGGACATAATCCTTAGAAGGGTGGCAGAATGTAACGCCGGAGAAATTCGGATCTTTAATGAATTAAATTTTTATTTGATTATATGGATTAAATGAATTTAATTGATTAATTATGTGAGTAAGATATTTGAAGATCGTTCTATGACCTAGAATGCGTGGATGTGATTAGTATTCTGGCTATGTGCTAAGATTAATTGTTTTGAATTACCAAGATGAAATTTTTTTTTTCAGAATTTTTTGTAAAAACAATATTCATCTGATTTCACTCGGAGATTAGGTTTGAAATTCTGAGAAACACTAATAATAGAATATGAAGATGTAATGGAATATCCAATAATATTTCAGTTATGGCAAATAGAGTTTTTGCCTGTGGACTTAAAACCTAACGGTTGGTAAAAGTGATTTCCGAAAGGGAAATGTAATGTGTATAATCACTTCGGTTATTATACGAGTATAGTATGAATAACGGTACGACGTATAATACGAATATCGTTTGAATACTAAACGAAAAGAATACGTGAGTTATACACGTAGAATACGATTAGTTATAATTGGATTATGAGTTAAGGACTGTGTATAATCTAATTGTATTTGGATTAATATTAAGCCCAATGAATTATGTAATTAAACCCAAGTTAAGGCCCAATGTTAAGTTATGTCAAGCTCGATCCAAGAAGTCAAACCGCGGGTCGAACCGGCGGGTCATGGGATGGGTAAAACCCATGGGGCAACCCATGGAAAGACCCAAGGGCATATGGGCCAGCCACTTGGCCACCAAGTAAAGTGATTACTTGGTGGCTAAGTTGCTACGTAGGTGGGGAATAGTAAGGAGGTGGCCAATAGACCATTTTGTCCTCCATTTGAATTCCTATAAATATAGAGCTTGGCTAGTTCATTTGGTAGTTTTGCCAATATTATCTAGCATATATTGAGAGAGAGAAGAAGCTAGAAACACATAATCAAGCTACTTTGAAGCAAAACGCAAAACGTTTACCAAGAACGCGAAGAACGAAAAAGGTAATATTTCGTAAACATTAGTCTTCATCCTTTTTGATTTCTTTCTTGTAGAGAATCGTGAATTGGTGGAGCATGTTTAGTGAGGAGGAATAAGGATGGCTATTAATAATGAAAACATTGATAAGTCATGATCAAATAGAAATCATAAGTGTTTACGTAAGTTAAAATCGTAGAAATCGAAAAACGTTAACTTAGTTGTGAATGATCGATTTGGAAACCATCATAGCTAGGGTATGTGCATCTAATTTAGTTAGGGTGTAGATGATAAATCAATGGGGTGTTCCATTTGATTTGGCTTATAGAACACGAGTAACGTAGTTATGGTGAATTTTACGAAAATAGACGTTAAACGTCGAAAATGTAGAAATCTCGGATTAGTAGTCAAAAGTTGTTGTGTGACTTGAAAACATCGATTTTCAATGTCAACACGTGAGATAGGGTATTCAAGAGTTGTGGACTCAAGAATCGTCGAATTCTGACTTATAACGAAGAAAACGAGTATTGAACGCTCAAAAACGATAAATAAACGCTCAAAATGAACTAAAAGGTGAATTCTGAGTTAACGGATTAGAAAATGTAAAATTCTTACATGAACACCTAGAGTATATAATTTGTGAGTTGTGGGCTTTTGAATGAGCCAATTTGGATGTAAAACGAATAAGTTATGAGGCCGGGAAGTTCGTTTGAAAAACCAACTGTCAAAACTAACTGATGCACAGGGGTGGCGCCGTAGCGCCAAACCCATCATGAAGGGCCGCACCGCAGTGCCGAAGGTATACAAGAGTCTGGCGCCGCAGTGCCGGCAGTGTGGAATAGTTGACCAAGTTAGGGTTTTAATTCCAATTGAATGTAAACTAAAGGTAGGATATGAATGCACTTAATGTACATGATATGGCTAACTTTAAATCACTTATAAAGTAATAACGTTAGAAGATTAGATAGGGTTTAATAGGAATTAAACGAAGAACGCAAGAATAAAATAAGTGAATCGTGAATGGTGTTCAACGTTGGTATCTCACCAATAATGATCGAGTGTCGGTTAATAACATAATAATGTTAACAAGCCGTAATGAAGTATAGTAAGTCGAATTGACTTTATTAATGAAATAGATTCGAGTAAGACGTAGAAGAGAAAGAATTTGGTTAAAACCCTAAGGTTAGTTTGTTTGATAACTAATTACAGTGTGCTACGTGAATATATCATATAGATCTTGTAAAGACTGAGAATTGTGGAATATCATATTCGAAGATGCTTGAAGGCAAGTTTTCTTAGCGCTTGTCTAACCTCCGTGTTAGCCATGTTTTTCATGATTCATGTTATGAAATGCATGAATTGTTTTACGAAAGGGTCGATGCCAGTTTTAACTTGGCTAGACTATTCTTAAGAGTTAGATTGATTTGTTTACAAGTCTTTCGATATAGAACTGCTAACGCTATCTAATGCAAAGTATTTGGTACGGATGTAAAGGTAAGTTTGTCTAAGAACAAACAAAAGTATTTTCATCGATTATTCGATGGGCACGCGAGGTTGCCAAAACTTAAACGTAAATACGTTCAACGGATGAGTGTTGATCAACATAGAGTACTATAGGCTGATCACCTAGAAGTGCTCGTAAGTAATACCGGATGTACGACCTTAGTGCCGAATGTCATTTTAAAGTATGAAAATTAAAAGAGTATGTTCCTGGTCTTGCGACCGGTTCAGAATTCCTAAGCTATTATATATACTTTGGAATCATTGTTATGAAATGAGAAGTACTAGTCAAATGTTTCATAGTACTTCATAGCTATTTGTTCAGTTATGAAAGATAATCATATAATTCTCGATGTGGTATTCGTATGATCCTTTGTTAGACTTTCTTAGTTAGTTATGCTCACTTCTTGCTTGAATTATATGATTGCAACTAAGGCCAAAAGAACTGAGAGTTCTAAGAGAGATAATGGCAAAGCTAAGATGGATAGTTGATTATCCTGTAATAGACTAGTGTATTTGTATGAATATATACTTATGAATAACAAAGAATGTATTCGGTTTATGAACCTGGGAAAGGATTTATTACTATTGTAATAAGAATATAGTAAATACAATCATTTTGTTGTTATTTCAATGGAATGACTGTATACCATGTAGTACCGTGGAGCACCATCTGTCGGGTTAGAAGATACCCGTATTTGGGGGCGTCACAGCATTGATGTTCTGTAGGCTAACAGAGTAAGAGGCAATAAGTCAGACCAGCCTTTGTGGTTGGCGGACATCTCATGATCCTCTTGATATTTTTGTTAGCCGCTTAAACAGCACAATTCATCTTTGGACGGTAGATGACGTAATTAAGGTGTTTGATGTGGAATTTACTGCATAACTCCTCCATCATTTTGTCGTTGAGGTTCTTAACATTGTCTGATATAATTACCTCTGGTTGTCCATATCAACAAATGACATTGTTTCTGATGGAAGCAATGATGACATCTTTGGTAACCCTGGGGAAGGAGGCTGCTTCTACCCACTTGGTGAAGTAGTCGATCATGGTGAAGATAAAGCAATGTCCATTACTGGCTTTGGGCTCGATGGGCCTGGTCACGTCCATTCCCCACATTGAGAAGGGCCAATGCGAACTCATATTGTGGAGCTCCCGTGGAGGGGCGTGGATAGCATTCCCATGAATTTGGAATTGATAACATCTCCTGACGTGGTCATTGCAGTCAGCCTTGAGAGAGAGCCAGTAATGTTCCGTTCTGAGGATCTTCTTTATAAGTAAAGGGCAGCTCATGTGTGGGACACATACTCCACCATGGACCTCATCCATGAGTCTCTGAGCTTGTCCAGGCATCTGTGGAGACCTAATCCTGCATCTTTCTTGTAGAGTGCATCTCCGCTCAGGTAGAATTTTATATCAAGTCGGTGAATCCGCCTTTTTTCAGTCAGGCTCGCCTCAGCAGGTGTAGATTCATCTCGTAAGTATTCTTTGTTATGCTGATACCAAGGTTGTTGGATGGGAGGTAGCTCATCCGATACTTCTCCAACATAGTTCCCATAGGTTGGTGCCTTTTAAAGGGCCAATGTGACGCTTGGCATGTGTTCCTTGTCAGATGTGTGTGAATTAAGGAGGCCAAAGTTGATAGTGCGTCTGCGAAGTCATTCCTATTATAAGGAATGTGTATAAAGGAGATCTCTTCGAACTCCAAAGCCATCTGTAAAACTTGTCGATGGTAAGGCAGCAAAGGTAGCTCTTTGATTTGATAGATTCCCATGGATTATTTGACTACCAACTTTGAATCCCAAAAGACAGTTAACTGCCTGATGCCCATTAAACGGGCAAGTTTTAGCCCCATTATACAGCCTTAATACTCAGCTGCGTTGTTGGTGCTGACAAACTGCAATTTGACGGCGACTGGATACTGCTCCGCCGTACCTGATACTAGAAATCTCCAGCTTCAGAACTTTCCATATTAACAGCTCCATCAAAATACATGTTCCATGTTTGGCGTGTATCGTATATTTTCAAGGGTTTAAAATCCCCTAAAGGAGCGGCGGCCAGTTGATCCACAATTCCTTGACCTTTAATGGATTTATGCGTCACGTACACGATGTCAAATTGTTGTAGAATTAACTGCCATCTGGACAGTCGACAATTCAGTATGGGCATACAGAACACGTACTTGAGAGGATCCACGCAGGATATGAGATGGGTTGTGTGCCCATGGAGGTAATGCGGTAACCTCATGGAAGCCCATGCTAAAGCACAACAAGTCTTCTCAATCAGAGTGTACTTGTGTTCACTACTGCTGAATCTTTTTCTGAGGTAATAGATAGCTCATTCTTGGCTTCTATCGTCTTTCTACCCTAGCATGCAGCCCATGGCATTGTCATTAACGGAAAGGTACATGAATAGGGGAACATCATCCCTAGGTGGCACCAAAATGGGAGCTTTGACTAGCTGCTCTTTGATTGTAAGGAAAGCTTTCTGGCACTCATCATTCTATTTTATGGAGGCGTTCTTCCTTAACAACTTGAAGATAGGCTCATAGGTTGCTGTAAGTTGAGAGATGAACCTACTAATGAAGTTGATTCTTCCCAAAAATCCCCGTATTTCCTTCTCTGTCTGAGGAATAGGCATTTCACTAATGGCCTAGATTTTGGTGGGATCCAACTCGATCCCTTTATGGTTGACTAGAAATCCTAGCAACTTGCCTGATTTAACGCCAAAGGTGCACTTGGCTGGAATCAACTTCAAGTTGTACTTATGCAAACTGTTGAAGAGCTTTTTGAGATGGTCTAGGTGGTCTTCCTCCCTTAGGGACTTGACAATGATGTCATCCACATAGATCTCTATCTCTTTATGCGTTAAGTCGTGGAAAAGAGCCATCATAGTTCGCTAAAAAGTGGCTTCGGCATCGATGAGGCAGAAAGACAACTGTCTGTAGCAAAAGGCTCCCCAAGGCGTGATGAAAGCAGTTTTCTCACGATCCTCCTCAACAACCATGATCTGATGGTACCCCATAAAGTAATCAGCGAAGGAGTATATGCCGTACTGAGCAATATTGTCAATGAGAATGTGGATAAATAGCACGGGAAAGCTATCTTTAAGGCAAGCTTTATTTAGATCCTGATAATCCACGCAAACTCGCACCTTTCCTCCAGGCTTAGGCACGGGAACGATGTTGGATATCCATTCAGGATATGTGAACACCATGATAATACTAGCTTGAAATTGGTTCACAATTTCTTTTTTCACCTTCAAACTCCACTCAGGGTTCAATCGACTGAGTTTCTGCTTGACTGGCTTGAATCCCTTTTTAATGGGAAGGCGATGAGGGACAATGTCATTGGACAAACCCACCATGTCTTCATGAGACCATGTAAAAACATCCTGGAATTGGGTTAGTAGTGTAACTATGTCATTCCTCTGGTTTGGGGTAAGGTCTGAACCAATCCAGATTAACTTAGGGCTTTCTAAGGTTCTAAGATTGAAGGAGGTGGTTTGATCAAGGTTGAGTTTAGTTTCGTCTTCAACCCATTCTTTGATCTCCTTAGGCAACTCAATGTCCTCTTGTATTTCCATCAAGTGTGAGTCCAACTTTTCATCAAAGTTACAATCCTTGTGGAGAAGAGGCATCTTATCAGCAAGTACAGGCACACCTAAATTCAGAGTCCTGAAACAAAATATGCTTTCACTTAATATATATGAAATTGTTTAATCATACAAATTGTTAGCATGTACGGACAAAACAACTGCTAATACTGTACAGAAAAGTAAGCAATTATGCTATCTATAGGGCAGAAAGAAGTCCTGCCCATTTTACCCTTATCGACCAATGCAAGGAAAGCTGCTCCAATTGGCAAGGGCAAAGTCCTGGTGGACTACAGTGATGGAGGGGCTGTCATCATTCTCGTTTTCCCAAATGATGACCATTACATCTGGGCAATCATCGTCTGGGGTGTATCTGTTTGTATGTTCATCATGGACAATGATGCGTATGCCTGACATCATTCGGACGATGTCTTGTTTAATTCTTCATTCATCTTCTTCCACCTTGGGATCTGGAACAAAAATTTCCTCCTCCTTTACCGGTATCGACTTAGGAAATAACATAGCCATTACCTTGGCTGGCACCTTTACTGGAGATTGTGCGGACTTAGGATTTGCAGGTAGAGACAATCGTCGTGTAACTGGAGCTGGAGAAATCTGCTTATGCTTATATGGATTCATGTGACTGGAACTGGCAGAATAGCCCAGTCAAGCTGTCCCAGTTTGATTGGTCACTTAAATCGGGTGCTTAATACCCTGATGATTTTTTCCCAGCCCTTCTCCCGGCTGATGACCCATTGACATCATTTCTTGGGTAGCTGCGATCACTTCGGTAGAAATCTTGGGTACGGGAAATGGCAATCGAATGGAATGGTATTGAGTGTTGCTCACTTCCAAAGCATGAAAACTGACCGGCTCAACATCGGAATTGAAACTGATGAGCGGTATGTAACCATGTTGAGGACATTTCGGTTCAGCGTTGACTGTGACTAGGCTATTGTTGATAATGTATTTAAGTTGTTTATGAAAAGTGGAAGGGACTGCCCCGGCCATGTGAATCCACGGTCTTCCCAGAAGTAGGTTGTATCCTGTATCTATTTTGAGAATGTGAAAAGAATACACAGAATGTATGGGGTCCAATCTCAATTGGCAGCTCAATCTCTCCGACTGAATTCTGGCGGGCTCCATTAAAAGCTTTAATGATCGTATGGCTACTTCGGATCCGCTTAAGATTGACGTTAATCTTCAACAACGTATCGTAAAGGTAGATATTCAGAGACCAACCTTCATCTACCAATACTCTAGCTATCATGTATTCAAAGGACAAAACCGCAATGTGTAACGGCTTGCATTGACTGGTCCCTTCGGGTGGTATGTCATCATCAGTGAAAGATATCACATTGTTGTTGAAAATGTGATCGACCAGATGTTGAAAATTTTCCACATCCACTGATTTCGGCAAGTATGTTTCTTCCAAAACTTTCAGTAGAATCTTCCTATGATCCTCAGAAGAGAAAACCAAGTCCAGTATTGAAATTTGCTATGGAGCTTCTCTTAAGATTAAAACCACCTTGGCTTCATTATGACCCATAGTACGGAGGAATTTTTCAATCTTCTCCATGGGAATTTTCCCTTTGATTTGATGGTAGGCTTCATTACCTGTTGGGGAAGACACAGTGGATTTTCCTTTGACACTGTAGCAGTTGTATGAGAGGTGGATCCTTCAGCTTCTCCATAATTCCATGGGACCTTTTGTAAGCTAATAACAGGATATTGTGGTCTGAATGGTAAGTTGATTGGCTCTGCTGCAACAACTTTCAAAGGATTGTCAACTCCTTTAAGTTGAATTGCTTGTATTGTAAATGGTTTGACAGTCCCATCAGCCTCAGCGGATATAACTGCTACCAATCCCTTCCATTTAGTAGGACAAGTATTTTCACTCTCAAATAGCACAGTATCATTGTCTGCTAGTTGCAGGATACCGCTATCAATTATATTCTGAATAAGGTGGCGGAGTGCCCAGCGTTCTTCCGTGCTGTGACCACGACAATGTGAGTGATACTGACATACTCCATCAGGATTGAACAGTCCTGAAAGGGGATTAATTGGAGGTAGAAGGGATGTGATTCTTCCTTCATTGATTAGCATCTGAAGTATCACCTCCATAGATTGGTCCATGTATGTAAATTCCCTTCTATTGGCAAAATCCCGACGGGCTTTGGCATTGGCTCTCTTCGTCACTTTGTCTTCCAGTGTTTCATTTTCTGAAGCCGACGAGGGAGTATTCATAACAAAAGGGAGGAGACTAGCATGCTACTGGCTGACTAATTGGCATGTGACTTGATGCTAATAGGTCACCAGTTCTGCCAATTGCTCAATATGTTTACACAGAGCTTTAATTTTTCGTTCCATCACAAATTGGAACTTTGCATAATCCCATTTGTCAACACTGTCTTTGATGATCTGGGATAATTTATAGTTAAAATTGGAACTCTGTCTATTGCTCCAATTAATCATGTTGACCTCTTCTTCTTTGTGTTGAGGAAGAGGGTTGTCTTGTACGTGAGGTTGATCTGGTTTAGTGACCACGATCTCACCGTTGTCTATCAAATCTTGGATCTTGTGTTTCAAGGCCCAACAATCTTGAATATCATGTCCAGGTGGCCCGACATGATCAGTACATTTTTGAGCAGCATTGAAACCCTTCCCATTAGGGTTGACTGGTGGAAGAAGATGCGTAATTTTCTTCTGAGTGGTCAGAAGATTGAGAATATTCTCGAGTGAGTCCCCTAGGGGTGTGAATACTCGAGGGCGTTTGGCTTCCCCACTTTTAGGCGATGGAGGGTTTGAAGACTAAGGTTAAAAGGGAGTGTAATTTTTCCTCTGGATTGGCATATTCTGATTGCCCTTTTAACCTTGTAGTATCAAGGAAACATCCTCCTTTTTCTTTTTATGGACTCTCCGTGGGTTGTTTCCAAAAGTTCCAGACTGGATGTGCTCAGCAACTGCTTTAAAAGCAGCTAGGTCTTGAATCTTTCCTGACTTCAGCCCCATTTCGGCCATCTCTCCATGTTTGATCATTTCAGAAAATGATTTACCGATGCCAGCTAAAACTCTCTCATAGAAAGGAGCTTCTTGTATGTCGATAAAGGTCATGACCATTTCTGACTCTGTCATAGAAGGAATAACTTAAGTAGCAAGGCGCCTCTACCTTTGAGCATACTCTCTAAAAGACTCGTTGGACTATTTCTTGACCTTGGTAATCTGGTACCGGTCAGGAGCCATCGGAGACTGGAAGCTGTATTGTGTGGGGAAGGCATGAGCTAGTTCTTCCCAACTATAGATCTTTGAATTATCTAATATAGTATACCACGAACAGGCTTCTCCAGTCAGACTCTTTTGGAACAGTTGCATTCTGAGCTTCTCGTCCTCTGCATAAGATCCAAGTTCTCTAATGAACACCTTCAAATGTGTGTAAGGATCTCCTAACCCGTCATATTTTTTGAAGTCAGGAGTTTTGAACTTCTCTGGATAATGAACACCAGGGAATATACAAAGGTCAGCATATGATACACTCCCATGTGCTCCAATTCCTTTGAAAGAATGAAGGGTTTCTTCCATTTGAAGGACCTTTTTTCTGATGTCACCGGTGTCTAGATCTCCTTTGAGATGGGTGGTATCATGAATTTTGTTGGTTGTATCCAACTGAAGCTCAAGTACTATAATGGCTTTATCAGAACCTTGGGTTCCTCCTTGTGTTGAGGATTCAGCATGTATGGGTATCTTTGTACCTTGAGTAGACTGATGTAGTTCTTTAAGCAGAACAGCTAAATCTGTAATTTGTTTACTTAATCCGTCAAATTCTTCGCGAGAAACTAGATTAGACTAGTCAGATGAAGACATGATTGGCTGTAGGCTCGTGGCCTTTTTGAATTTTGACCGGGTAATAGGTCTGAATGCTTCCCCGCGACAAAACTTTCATAGTTTAGTCTTAGGGTTTGTAAAAATGTTTACATGCTATGTGATGTGTCCGTTTTAGGATTAGTATCTTGCAAAACAGATGTTAGCTGTTTGTAATACAGGATAGCATGCTAATTTAAATATGCACATTTTTCTTCATATTTCTCACTACATGGAGATGAATATGAAATTAAATTACAAGTAATTGATTTTACGAGTAATTTGAAATGAGAAAGCATGAAGAAACTTTCCTCCGCGTTTGGTTTATTAGAGGCTGACCTATCTTAGGTTACTCTCGCGTCTTTTTGGCATGAAGGTTCCCAAATCATCGCAATTTACTCAACGGGAAGTTAATCCGATTTTTCAACTGGAGCGAATTTGGGTGGTTCCTTTCCTGAGCCTCGTTGGAATTAGTCTTCCTACGAGTCCAGTAATCAAACACCGACAGGATAGCCTCCTGGTGGAGGAACTACACAGCATACATTCATATACAACGTGTCTCACCGTTTATGAAAATGATGACATTCGGCTTGATTGCTTTTATTTTTGAGATGCGAAGCATCTTCGAGAAAATAATGTACAAAGAAGTGCCTAACTCCTCATGGGTATGAAAACCATCTAAGGAAATCCAAACACCGTGAATAATTTACAAGCTGCTTACAGCTGAAAATGTCCATCACGGGAACCGAATCTAGATTCAATGGGTTGAATCTGTGATCACATGATTCCTAGGCTCACATGATGCCGCAATTGATATGAACATAGTAAGCAGTTATATATATATATATATATATATATATATATATATATATATATATATATATATATATATTGACATGATCAACCACCACGAAGCACCTCCATGGGGGATCAAAAATGTAAATGCTATAAAAGCGATCAACCGCCACGGAGGAAACTCCAGGTGGGATGAAATGTACAGAAAGCAATAAAAACGGTCAACCGCCACGAAGTAAACTCCAGGCGGGACAAAATGTATATATATATATATATATATATATATATATATATATATATATATATATATAGAAGGTAAACACACCTGATATAAAATTTAGGCTCATCGAATAAAGTCCGACAACAGTTCATATATAAAAATATATATATTAAAGCAGTAAAAGCACCTGATGTAAAATCTAGGCTCATCGAACATAATTCGACACATAATTCATATATATATATATATATATATATATATATATATATATATATATATACAAACTGAAATGAAACCACGGACCGAAGTTCGGGCATACACACTCAACACGACTCTCAATGTGAAGAACGGTGTGTGCAAAGATGAAGAGAAATGCTTTAAAGTGTGTAAGAAGGCTTACAGTGGGCTACCAAAGAAGACTTCGATAGCTATAAGTGGATGAACACTCGGCTCCCGTCGGTAAAAAGTAGCTATATATGAGCTTACAAGTGTTTAAAATGAGAAAGCACTCAGTTTGGGGTGTGTACATAGAAAATTGGACAGGACTTCCTCGCCTTTTTCTCTTACAAAATGGCCACCCCAGGCCCTCTATTTATAGATGGGGGAGCCGCAAGTATACCTGCGACTGGCCGCAGATGTACCTGCGGCAGCCCGGGGTGCCCCGAGCTTCGCGGGTCCTATCGTTCGAAGTACGTGCACGCGTGCAACGTGATGTCCGGTCGAACTTTCTAAACTTCAATCCGGGCATCCCACTGAGGTGTATAAGACCTATTTCAGACCGCCGTTGTCGAGAGTTACGTAATAACATGGGATTAGAGGTTGTACGAAGTAAGGAAGATGGGACCATGCCCTCCGGTCTTCAAGCTTCAAATTCTATATGTTACCCTGCATAATAGTCACTTGGGATTGTACTTCCTTGGTTCTTGTGGGACATTGCTGTGTAGAATTGTATGTATGAGATGTTGAGACGGTGCGTGTGACGCCCCCAAAATTAGGTATACATCACCCATTCTGGGTCGTCAGATACATGGTACAGAATACAAATACAACTTACTAATGCTGCTGTCATGTACAGTACGACAAAACATAACTGTGAGTTTGATTACAATTATTGTCTACTAGAGACTATACAAACTCAAAAGGAGTCCTCATTACAATTATTATCACACTATTTAACAGAATAGTGAGGACTACTAATACTATCATCTGGTCCATCACTCTGTTCCCCGACTCGTCCCAGCTATATTCTCATTTTCTGAAGGGAACAGTGAAAGAAAGGGTGAGCTCAACTATCCCAGTAAGAAATATTATGACTAAGATAATGCAGAATAAATTATCATTAGCCTTCAACAGTGTTAAACTGATAAAATATAACGAACATCAAGTTTAACTGCAGCGGAACAAGCAATCCATTAAAAGAGTCAAGTAGATAATAAAATCTTTTATCTTATATGATTTAAAAGGTTTTTCAACACTGTTATCGTTGGGACTCAGCTTAATAAAATAATCCACATCATCGAATCACCCCTACACTACGCCCAAGGATATTCTTTAGTATCACGACCACAATTATCCATGCACTACGGGCCAAGAATATTTGTGTATTCATTAATGGTCATGATCATCCCAACAACTGTCCATCAATGCACTACGGGCCAATGAGGACTTTTACCACATCATTTGTAACATTACGGTCATGATTATACCAAATAATCCCTGGTCATAATCATACCAAGTCCATCTATGCATTACAGGCCACAGATGACTTTCAACATTTTATAAACATGAGAATGATGACAATGATATAAGAATTCAATAAAACAAGTTCAAGAATTAATTTATCGAAGAATTAACAACGTCCAAATTGTCAATATAATACTGCTTTGTAGAGTAAAATTTAAGAATTCTTAGAAGAATATTTCCATGAAAAGATACTAGATGAAGCGCAAATATCAAAGATATTCCACTAATTTCATGGAGTATAGAAGTCAAAGTTTTAACCAACTGAGTATAATAAAGAATGGAATAACAAAAGAAATCACCATGCATGCGATAGACAGCACAGAGTGGATATTCCAACAGAATAATAATAAAGACGGAACCAGGTCCGGTGTAAAACACACAGACAGGATGTTCCAATAGAATAATAATAAAGACGGAACCAGGTCCGGTGTAAAACACACAGACAGGATGTTCCAACAGAATAATAATAAAGACGGAACTAGGTCTGGTGTAAAACACAGAGACAGGATGTTCCAACAGAATAATAATAAAGACGGAACCAGGTCCGGTGTAAAACACACAGACAGGATGTTCCAACAGAATAATAATAAAGACGGAACCAGGTCCGGTGTAAAACACACAGACAGGATGATCCAACAGAATAATAGAAGAATGTCACCAAGTATAGGGTAGACCGCGTATACAGGTTATTCCAACAGAATAATAAAAAATAGAATAACAACAGTCTCTTTATAAATAAGAAAGAATAACACCCCTTACCGTTTTAAAGAAGAACTGAAATAAAGAAGTAGTTAGGTAGCATAATACTTTTCTTCTCTCTCTTTCTCTATAGTTTCTCTCTCTAGAGTTCAGTGAATTCGTAATAAATAATGAAAGAATGAGCTGCTATTTATAGAAAAATAGAATGCATAGTAACTAATCCATGAACGGTCCAGATTGATTACTTTAATCTAACGGTCCATATTTAAAGAAAACTCTTTTAAATAAAATATAATATATTCTATTTATAGAATAATTTTAATAAAGTATTATGTTTTATATAAAAAGATGTTTCTATTTTATTACGTTAATAATACGAATAAAACAAAACTTTATTATCGCTAAATAATTCATATTATTAACTGACAATAATTGAATCAAACTGAGTGACTTCTCACATAAGCATTTATAATCAATACCATGTGCTACTATGCAACCACACGTATTACTGTACTTTTACTACCGAGTAGTTCAATAGTATCAATGGTAAAACTTCCGCCGTTATTTTTAATAAAATATTTTTGTCGTTTTCTCAATCCGACAATAATTCTGTTGTGGAGTCCACCAATGATTGTGCCGTTGTACGAATATTCCCTGTTAAAACGAATATTTCTTGACCAATCGAATATTATATAACAACTTGCGTAATTTGCAAAATTTATAAATATTATCCATAACTATAACATTATATCAAATTAACTCCATAATATTCAAAAATGTTATTTATAGAAAATTTATCTTTATTAATAAAAGTTGGGGTCTTACAACCTCCCCTTCTTATGAAATTTCTCCCTCGAAATTAGGGTACGTACCAGGTATGTCGAAGAGGTAAGGATATATTGACTTCATTTCAGATTCTAACTCCCAAGTCATTTCCTCAACATCGTGATTTCTCCACAAAACTTTGACTTGAGGTATAACCTTGGAGCGTAGAATATGTTCCTTCTTATCCAAGATTTGAACAGGAACTTCTTCATACGTCAAATCCTTAGCTATTTCGTCCGGTTCTAACTCAATGGGTCTTCCACATATTTACGTAACATGGATATGTGAAAAACGTTATGAACACGAGACATACTTGGCGGTAAAGCGAGTCTATAAGCCATAGTTCCTACTCGATCGAGGATTAAAAATGGACCGATGAATCGAGGATTGAGCTTTCCTCTCTTTCTAAATCTCGTAACTCCTTTCTATGGAGCAACACATAAGAACACATGATCTCCTATATCAAATTCCACGTCCTTTCGATGAAGATCAGTATAATTCTTTTGTCGATCTTGTGAGGTTTTTATACGTTATCGGATCGTTTGAATCTTTTCTGTAGTCATACGTACCAACTCCGGTCCCAACAATGTTGCTTCACCCACCTCATCCTAGTATACTGGAGAACGACACTTTCTTCCATACAACGCTTCGAATGGAGCCATGCCAATACTTGCTTGATAACTGTTGTTGTAGGAAAACTCCACCAATGATAAGAACTTGTCCCAACTTCCCTTGAAGTCAAGAAAACAGAGTCTTAATAAATCTTCTAGAGTTTGAATAGTCCTCTCTGATTGTCCGTCTGTCTGAGGATGATATGCCGAACTAAATCATAAATCCATGCCCATAGCTTTTTGTAAACTAACCCAAAATCGTGAAGTGAATCTTGGGTCTCGATCAGAAACTATGGATACTGGCATACCATACAGTCTTACAATCTCATTTATGTACATACGAGCAAGACGTTCAAGTGTATAAGTTTCTCGTATCGGTAAAAAATGAGCAGACTTGGTCAATCTATCAACAATGACCCAAATCGCATCAATATCTTGAGAAACCTTAGGAAGACCGGTAACAAAATCCATGGTAATGTGATCCCACTTCCATTCTGGAATTTCAAGTGGTTGCAATGGACCTTTTGGTACTTGATGCTCCACCTTGACTCGTTGACAAGTTAGACACCTTGAGATAAACAGCGCTATCTCTCGCTTCATATTGCTCCACCAAAATGTATGACGAAGATCATGATACATTTTGGTACTCCCAGGATGGATTGCAAACGGTGTATTGTGCGCCTCCATCATGATTTAAAACTTTAAAACAGGGTCGTTAGGAACATAAAGTCTGGAGTTGACTCGAAGTATTCCTTCTTCATCGATTCTTACTTCTAGCATAGCACCTTCTTGCACTTTCTTCCTCATACGCATCAGCTCCAGGTCTGTAGCTTGAACAGTCGATTAAAGTCGGTTCTACTCGTATATTCGCTATCATCACATGGGTCCCTGGAGTCTTTAATTCTATCTCCATCCTTTGCAAGTCACACAAAATGGGCCTTTGTGTTGACAATATCGCACTCGTACTTGCATAAGATCTTCTACTCAATGCGTCAGCTACCACGTTCGCTTTTCCAAGATGGTATTGAATGGTATGATCATAATCTTTCAACAGTTCAAGCCAACGTCGTTGTCGCATGTTGAGTTCCTTTTGAGTGAAGAAATATTTGAGGCTTTTATGATCTGTAAAGATCTCTACATTCTCCCCATACAAGTAATGCCTCCAAATTTTAAGTGCAAAGACAACAGCTGCCAACTCTAGATCATGAGTAGGATAATTCCTCTCATATTCCTCGAGTTGTCTTGATGCATAGGCTATGACTTTTCCATGTTGTATGAGAATGCATCCCAACCCTTTGCTCGAAGCATCACTGTAGATGACAAATCCCTCCGAGCCAGATGGTATTGTTAGAACAGGTGCTGAAATGAGTCTCCTCTTGAGTTCTTGAAAACTCTTCTCACATTCTTCGCTCCAATCGAACTTTTTATCTTTTTGAGTCAGCTGAGTTAGTGGAGTAGCGATTCGAGAAAATCCTTCCACGAATCTCCGATAATAAACAACTAAACCGAGAAAGCTGCGTACTTCGGTTACTGATTTAGGTTGCTCCCAGCTTTGAATAGCTTCAATCTTTGCCAGGTCAACAGATATTCCACGACTTGATACTACGTGCCCAAGGAATGCCACCTCCTCCAGCCAGAACTCGCATTTCTTCAACTTGGCATAAAGCTTGTATTCACGAAGCTTTTGGAGTACCAGCCTCAAGTGTTGCTCGTGATCTTCATGACTGTTGGAATAAATAAGGATGTTATCAATAAAGATGACCACAAAGTGATCCAAATATTCATTGAATACCCGGTTCATCATATCCGTGAAGGCAGCAGGAGCATTGGTCAATCCAAAGGACATAACTAGGATTTCATAATGCCCGTACCGAGTTCTGAAAGTCGTCTTTGGAATATCCTCAGTTCTAACCTTCAGCTGATGATATCCAGAACGAAGATCAATCTTTGAAAAGAATTATGCTCATTGCAATTGGTCAAACAGGTCATCAATACGTGGCAATGGGTACCTGTTTTTGATGGTGACATGATTCAACTCCCGATAATCAATACAAAGTCGCATACTTCCATCTTTCTTCTTCACGAATAGAACAGGAGCACCCCAAGGAGAAGTACTAGGACGAATAAAGCCAATGTCTAACAATTTATGCAGTTAGATCTTTAACTCCTGAAGTTCAATAGGAGCCATTCGATATGGGGCTTAGGAAATGGGTTTTGTACCAGGTTCAAGGTCGATACAAAATTCAATTTTACGCTCTAGGGGTAGGCCAGGAAGTTCTTCAGGGAATACGTCAGGGAATTTATTAACAATAGAAATATCATTCAAAACTGTCGTATTTTTGTTTAGATCCGTGACATGAGCTAAGAAAGCTTGATATCCATTTTTCAATAAACGAATAGCTTTATGGCTTGAGATGACAGCGATTGATTTTAATGGTTTGGTTGCTTGAATTCTTATAATAGGTCGATTAGAAATATGAAAGCTAACAACCTTACGAAAATAATTAATTTTTGCATGATGAGTAGTTAACCAATCAATCCCTAGAATCACGTCAAATGCAAGTATTTTTAATGAAATAAGATCGACATGTAATGTGTGGGTACCAACTTGAACCAAACAAGACTTATAAACTATGGATGTAATGAAGGTTTCTCCCAATGGAGTTTTAACAGATAAGTCAAAGTCTAATTTCTCCGGAGTCAGATTTAATCGATGAGCGTAAGTAGGAGAAATAAAAGAATGGGTAGAACCGGTATCAAATAAAGTATAGACTTCGTTAGAGTTTATGGTAAGCTTACCCGTGATGACCTCATTCAGGTTCCTTGCTTTCTAAGAGGTCACAACAAACGCTCTCCCTTGCACTACCAGTTTTGACTTTTCTGAGACGGCCTTTGGTGCCTCCATCCTAGCTGAACTTGTTTTTGGTAAACGACAAAATCGAGTTAAATGACCTTCTCTTCCACAATTATAACATGCTTTAGATGGCATCATGCAGTTTGGACTGATGTGCCCCTCCCCTCCGCATTTGAAACATATGATAGGTGGTCGTTCTCCTTCCTTAACAACGGGTGCTGGTGCTGACGTCTTTCCATCATTGTTGAATCTCCTCTTCTTGAAATGACCATTCTTATTGTTTTGGCCCTGATTACCACCGAAGTGGTTACTATTTCTGGCCTGTTGATTCCCTCCACGCTTGTTGTCACCGGTTCGATAACTGCTCTCACTGGTATTATCATTTTGCCGACTGCTCTCTTTTGGTTGTGTTTACTCGTTATCGCGCTCCACAAACTGAGCCCTATTCACAACATCTGAATACAAACACAGTTTATAAGAAATAAGATGTTGACGTATCTCAGGTTTCAAACCTCGCAAAAACATTCGCGTCATTCGCTCTTCATTATCCACCAAGTGGGACGCAAACTGGGACAACTCAGCAAATTTAGCCTCATACTGCGACACGGTCATATTATTCTGCTCCAATTTGATGAAATCCACCTCCTTCATGTGTCGAACACTTTCGGGAAAGTATTTGTCATTGAACAGCTCTTGAAACTTCTCCCAAGACATCTTCAGTGCGGCAGGTTGAGTACGCTTAATCGATTCCCACCAGTAATCTGCCTTTTCTCGCAACATAAAGGCGGCAAATGGAACCTTTTGCTCCTCGGAGCATCCCAAGACATCAAATATCTTGGTGATCTGCTTTATCCATGTTTCCTCTATAAGTGGTTTTGGCTCTCCCTTAAACTCTGGTGGTCCCAGCTCCTTGAACTGTTTAGCGGTGACCGTCCGAGAGTTTTCAGTGTTTCCACCTACATTTTGAACAGGAGCCGCTCTCGCCTGCTGTTGCATGAACTGCATAAAGCTTCTGAACATTCCATCATTCATCATTTGGTCAGTATTGTTGTTTGAATGAGGATTGTCGCCTTCCTGATGCACATTATCCCGATTATTGATATGTGGTGAACCAACAGTCGCCTGTGCTCCATTGCTATTCTCAACACTCTCGGATGCCATTTTCAGATACTGCCACAAAACAAAAGTTAATTGATATGTCATATATTATCCTTATATTCTGACCGACCAATTAAATACCATGCAAATAAACTTAGGTAGGTCATACTAGCGAAGGAATTCCCCGTCTCTACCCTCCTAGTTCTATTCTCACATCTTAGCCAGGGATCATATCCCTAAACTCTGATACCAACTGTGACGCCCCCAAAATTAGGTATACATCACCCATCTTGGGCCGTCAATTACATGATACAGAATACAAATACAACTTACTAATACCACTGTCGTGTACAATACGACAAAACATAACTGTGAGTTTGAATACAATTATTGTCTACTAGAGACTATACAAACTCAAAAGGAGTCCTCGTTACAATTATTATCACACTATTTAACAGAATAGTGAGGACTTCTAATACTATCATCTTGTCCATCACTCTGTTCCCCGACTCGTCCCAGCTATATTCTCATTTTCTGAAGGGAACAGTGAAAGAAAGGGTGAGCTCAACTATCCCAGTAAGAAATATTATGACTAAGATAATGCAGAATAAATTATCATTAGCCTTCAACAGTGTTAAACTGATAAAATATAACGAACATCAAGTTTAACTGCAGCGGAACAAGCAATCCATTAAAAGAGTTAAGTAGATAATAAAATCTATTATCTTATATGATTTAAAAGGTTTTTCAACACTGTTATCGTTGGGACTCAGCTTAATAAAATAATCCACATCATCGAATCACCCCTACACTACGGCCAAGGATATTCTTTAGTATCACGACCACAATTATCCATGCACTACGGGCCAAGAATATTTGTGTATTCATTAATGGTCATGATCATCCCAACAACTGTCCATCAATGCACTACGGGCCAATGAGGACTTTTACCACATCATTTGTAACATTACGGTCATGATTATACCAAATAATCCCTGGTCATAATCATATCAAGTCCATCTATGCATTACAGGCCACAGATGACTTTCAACATTTTATAAGCATGAGGATGATGACAATGATATAAGAATTCAATAAAACAAGTTCAAGAACTAATTTATCCAAGAATTAACAACGTCCAAATTGTCAATATGATACTGCTTTGTGGAGTAAAATTCAAGAATTCTTAGAAGAATATTTTCATGAAAAGATACTAGATGAAGCGCAAATATCAAATATATTCCACTAATTTCATGGAGTATAGAAGTCAAACTTTTAACCAACTGAGTATAATAAAGAATGGAATAACAAAAGAAATCACCATGCATGCGATAGATCGCACAGACAGGATATTCCAACAGAATAATAATAAAGACGGAACCAGGTCCGGTGTAAAACACACAGACAGGATGTTCCAACAGAATAATAATAAAGACGGAACCAGGTCCGGTGTAAAACACACAGACAGGATGTTCCAACAGAATAATAATAAAGACGGAACTAGGTCCGGTGTAAAACACACAGACTGGATGTTCCAACAGAATAATAGAAGAATGTCACCAAGTATAGGGTAGACCGCGTATACAGGTTATTCCAACAAAATAATAAGAAGTAGAATAACAACAATTATTTTCATGAATAAGAAAGAATAACACCCCTTACCGTTTTAAAGAAAAACTGAAATAAGGAAGTAGTTAAGTAGCAGAATACTTTTCTTCTCTCTCTCTCTCTAGTTTGTCTCTCTAGAGTTCAATGAATTTGTAATAAATAATGAAGGAATGAGCTGCTATTTATAGAAAAATGGAATTCATAGTAAATAATCCATGAACGGTCCAGATTGATTACTTTAATCTGACGGTCCATATTTAAAGAAAAATCTTTTAAATAAAATATAATATATTCTATTTATAGAATAACTTTAATAAAGTATTCTGTTTTATATAAAAAGATGTTTCTGTTTTATTACGTTAATAATACGAATAAAACAAAACTTCATTATCGCTAAATAATTCATATTATTAACTGACAATAATTGAATCAAACTGAGTGACTTCTCACATAAGCATTAATAATCAATATTGTGTGCTACTATGCTACCACACGTATTACTGTGCTTTTACTACCGAGTAGTTCAACAGTATCAATGGTAAAACTTCTGCCGTTATTTTTAATAAAACATTTTTGTTGTTTTCTCAATCCGACAATAATTCCGTTTTGGGGTCCACCAATGATTGTGCCGTTGTACGAATATTTCCTGTTAAAACGAATATTCCCTGACCAATCGAATATTATATAACAACTTACGTACTTTGCAAAATTTATAAATATTACCCACAACTATAACATTATATCAAATTAACTCCATAATATTCAAAAATGATATTTATAGAAAATTCATCTTTATTTATAAAAGTTGGGGTCTTACAGTGTGATGTGGCGTCAAGGTGGCAAGATGACAACATTACCCCTCACCAGGGTTATCTCCGGCTTAGGCTGATAAAGTAGACGTTGCTCAGGGTTATCTCTGAGATTGAACTGCTGCAAGTGTTGAAGGTCTTCAGTGTCATCTCTGAGGTGTTCATGTCTTCCCGGTGTTATCTCCAGGTCTTGTACTAAGTGCCTCGGTGTGAGTGTCGAGTGTTCTGAAGCTGTTTCCATGGCTTTGAACCAAGCATTTCTGGGGTTATCTCAAGAACTGTAACTAAGGCACTTGAGGCATTAATAACATTGGTTCATCCTCGTTAGTACTCATAGTTAGTTCATCCCCACTTATCTCCTCTTTTTCAACATCTCGCGTCTCATCCAGTTGTAGATTTGGTTCGGGCACTTCATCAATCTCGAAATCCTCGTCATAACACCAATTGGTTTGAGGACAGTGGTTTAAGGCTTTAAGCATTTGATCCATCTGGTTCTGCAGATTTTGAATTGATATCTCTTGATTTTGAATTGACCGCTCTTGACTAATCCTCCTCTCCTCATTTGATGCTACGAACTTGGATAACAATTCCTCCAACCTTGAATTATGTGTCTCAGTCTTGGAAGCCATGTATTGAGGACCACTGGTTAAGGTAGTGACGAGTTGTTCCATCCGATTATTAAAATTTTGGGTTGACAGCTCTTGGCTAATCCTCATCTCCTCTAGGTTTGCTATTCCCTTCAATATTACATCCCTCGGATTTGGCTTTTCTTCTTGTGGCAATGGAGGTGGACATGAAAATTTTGGTGTGTATATTGGATTTGGAGAGTAGTATTAGTCTTCATAAGTATAGCTCTGTGACGAATCCGGGTGATACCCCCAAACTTGATGATAATTAGTATATATAGAATCGTTAAGGTATTCACCACCGTGTTGTCCCGGCCCAAAACTAACGGTGCATTGATGACTCGGATGATTACCAGCACAATAATTGCAATTAACTGCTATCCTTCGATTACGTTGGGCTCCAACAACGCCCAACCTCCTCAAAAGTGTCTCAAGCTGCGCTGATAATGCAAAAAATGCATTGAGACCATCAATCCTTGCTCCCCTTGGCTGAGTCATTCTCGTATACGGCCATTGATACTTAAATTCCGCCATGGCACCTGAAAAGAAAAAAAAATAGGAAGAGAATTAAATAAAAAGAAAAAAATATTTAAATTAAGACTAATTTGATTGAAGCTAATATTGGCAAAAATATATTAACTAATTCCCTGGCAACGGCGCCAAAAACTTGTTGGGTAAAATCTAATTAAGCACAACACGCAAGTATACGTGGTTAACAAGTAATAAAGTGAAAGTAGAGTATCGTTCCCACGAGGATTTGTTTAATAAACAATCACCAAGTACTAACCCGTAACCAACTCAATCTTATTTAAACGAATGAATTTCAAATTATATAAATTAAATTATTTAATTACACTAATTCTAATTACCCCTAATTAAATTAAGATTACGGAGATTTAAGATCACAACTTCACTTATTGCTTCATTTAAGTTAACACTCTTCTCATCAATTATTCTCTATCTTGAATTGTTAATCAAGAACACTAAAGCAGATAAAACCACCTCTTGATGCATAATACTCATACTCACTTAAATCCACAGATGATAGAATTAAGCAAGACACCCTAATTAACTAATCCACTATATCTCTATGTGAATTACAATTAAAAAGGATTTAAAGCACAAGTTCTCTATAATATTACATATGGCGTAAAGGCATATCTCTATCCTAAACACGAATCATGAATTCCATATATGTAGAAATCACAATCACATGCTATCATGATCAGATCTAAATCTAAACTTCATCTCTCGAGTTCATATAGATTGTCACGATAATTGATGGCCAATCAATTAAACAATTAAGTTCAAATCACAATAGACAATTCTCACAATAAAACATAATAATTGATTGCGAAGTATATTAAAATAAACTACACAATAAGATACATTGTAATCTCAAACAAAGAATTAGTTCATTGAATTAAAACTAAGAATCCACACTTGAATAAACAATAAAAGACAAAGATAAGAGTAGAGTAAAGAATAAATCTGTTGTCAGCAAATCTTCATCTTCCTCAAGCTCCTCCTCTTGATCTTCAATGGTCTTCAAGTTGCTTCAATCTCCAACTCTAATAAGAACTAGGGTTTTACTCCTAATCTACTCTAATCTAATCTAATGGAATCCTTCTAAAACTAGCCTATATATCCTCTCTTTTATGCCTCTCATCATGTATTTATAGTTCTAATGGATACCCTAGCAAGTTAGGCAACTAAGAATCCTATTCTAACTCAAATTGGACACCAAATAACCCAAAATAGATGTCTCCTCGCCGATCGGCATGCCCCTCGCTGTTCCTAGGCCATTTTGGGCGCATCCCGAGCTACAGTGGCCGAGATTCTGGTGGCCCGACACGGGCCGCGCTACTCATAGCTCATTTATAGCGTGGGCCGCGCTACTCTATTTTTTACTGCGACGTTCTTTGGTAAAACGGCCATAACTTTTGATTCGAGATGAGTTACGAAGCCCGCCACCTATCAAATCGAAGATATCGACGAGCTCTACAACTTTCATTCTTTGAAAATTGACAGATTTGGATTGGATCAAGGTTGAAATCGGGCTTGAAGTAGATGCTATGTAAATTGCAAACATGAGAACTCTTAGCTTTGATCTTTGTTGATAAAAAGGCCATAATAACTCTCGCATCCGAACTCCAATTAGGATGATTCAAGATGTTCTAGAAAGCTAAGAAGAAGCTCTACAGAAGAATTCAAGTTCCAAGCTAAGAGCATGCATCCCACTTGGTGTTAAAAGCCCTGCAATCTTTCCTTCTTGCATTTGCTTGCATATTTTTGTCCAAGAGATGTTTGAATTGCTTTTCCTTGCTTCCTCATCCCAATGTTGTGTCATAGCTTACAAAATAACATAAAATGTATGAAATGCACACACAATACATGCAAAGTAACTACGAAACATAGGTTTAAGTAACTAATTCAAGTAATAGATACCGAATAAGTAGGTATAAAACCTACTTATCAGTATTTCAACAGTTTAACGGTAAAACTTTAGTTGTTATTTTTTTAAAAAAATATTTCTATCATTTTCTCATTCCGACAATAATTTCGTTGTGGGGTCTACCAATAATTGTGTCGTCGTACGAATATTCCCTGTTAAAATAAATATTTCCCGACCAATCGAATATTTTATGACAACTTGCATACTTTGCAAAATTTATAAATATTACCCACAACTATAAAATTATATTAAATCAACACCATAATATTTAAAATATATATCGAGAGAAATTTAATCTTTATTTATGAAAGTTGGGATCTTACAGTGTGACACCCCCAAATCCGGGTACTTGAATTCTCACGGGATTTGGTGTTCACTCTCCAAACATCATTTATCTATCTACCCATAATAAATGAAAAACCATAAATAGATAGAAATAAATCCTCTCCTTATGGAGTTACAACATCTGAATGTAAATACATCAATCCCAGGTCATACTAACCATAATTTCAAATGCGGAAACATAAACAAATATTAAGTCTTACACAACTTAAACATAAGTTTGAAACATAACATCACAAATAAACAACAAATCTTCATCACTTGTTAATCCCCTGTAATAGGGTTGTTCATCTCAGTTTGACATTAGAGTCCGCACCAAAAGAAGTTTGGTTTGGATAAGCTCAACAATGGTTCTAAAATTTAGAACATTCATCAACTATGGACTAGTTGAATCAATAAGGGTTCGCTAGTCTTACAAGATTCAACAATAATTGATATTCAATTTGAATAATAAAATTCAATATGTATACAATCTAATAAGTATTGTATAATAGAAATCGTGCTTTTAAAGAATGATAGCATCTAATACGAAATCTTGACTTCAACAATAATAAACAAGATAGAATAAGGAACTTGCCTCGTGCGTAGGCTAAACGATGACTACTTCCGTTTACAACAAGTCCTATACACATACCATATGTATTCACGACATTCGTTAGTTACATTTTCACTTAATTATTTAATATAACTCCACTTTATTCAATAAATCATTATCCTTATAATTTAATTACTTAATTAAATTAGAATATTTTCATTTCTTTATTATTATTACACTCGAATAAATTAATTCATAATAATTTAATCGAATATTTATTTCATTCATAAATATCTCAATTAAAATATTTATTTTATTTAATAAATATTTTAATAATAATTTCCATCGAATATTTATTTCATTTCATAAATATCTCAATTAAAATATTTATTTTATTTTATAAATATTTTAAAAATAATTTACATCGAATATTTATTTTATTCTATAAATATCTCAATTAAAATATTTATTTTATTTTATAAATATTTTAATAATAATATCTATCGAATATTTATTTTAATCTATAAATATTTCAATTAAAATATTTATTTTATTTTATAAAAAATTTAATAATAATTTCCATCGAATATTTATTTTATTCCATAAATATTTCAACTAAAATATTTATTTTATTTGATAAATATTTTAATAATAATTTTCATCAAATATTTATTTTATTCCATAAATATCTCACTTAAAAAAAATATTTATTTTATTTGATAAATATTTTAATTATTTAATTTTATTTTTTTATTTTTTTTTTATTTTTTTGGCCTCTATGGCAGGGTAATTTAGTTTGGTAATGCTCGCCGAGGGCGGGGTTACCCAAACTTAGTTTCTGCAGTTGGCGAACATAACAAGGCCAAATTAGGCCAAAAAATCTCTCACAAGTTCAATTTCCTTGTCCATACATTAATTTAAGCATACCCAACTATTATAATTCTTATATGATCATTACCCAACCTTTCTAGAGTGATTTTAACAAGTTTAAACACACAATTACTTGAATCAAATTATATAATTTCACTGTTACTGATGTTCTTGAAAGTTTTGAAAACAAAACATGAAGATTGGCACTACGGGTTCGTTATAACACTAAATCTGTCCATTCGAAGTTTGTTTTCTTCGTTTTAACATACATAATCATATACAAGTATAAATTTATGATACAACATATGATTAACGCATTAAATTTGTGCGTAAGGGCCATATGGCCATATTTTTATACTCTGTAATTTTGAAGAACAATATACGATATATTTTTATGAAACTGACGTTATGGAAACATACAATATATAATAAAACATATTAGGATAACATCTTATCACATATATATAAACACATAATCATTACTCTTTTTCAATTACAGAGACTTGAAAGCCATTTTTATAAAAATATAATCAACATGAATTTAAATTTGGGTTGAAGAGATTACCCAGAGTGTAGAGTGTAGATTAGTAGAGAAACCTTTCTCAAATTTTTCAATCACCCAACTCACAATTTCCCTCAACAAATTCTCAATTTCTCTCTGTGATTTTCTTTGCCAGACTTAGAAAAATGAAAGAAGAAGACATATATAATTTATAAAACTGACGCAGTTGTGGTCAGTTATCCCAATCATGGGTTAACTGCTCCCAACTTCCCAAAGGGCTCCGTTTGGCTATTCTTAAAAACTCAATCCCATTTAATTTGATAAACTACTTATACTATAGTTTAATAATGTCACATCGATTTACACAATATATCAAATATTTAATTTAATTTAATTTAAATAAAATATAATAATTTCTCATTAATTCACATAGTCATAAAATTAAAATTTTCATTTATTAATTATGTCAAATTATTAAATCTCTAATTAATTATTAAATTAATTAAAATAACATTATGCTTATTAAATATTTTCTTTAATTCAATAAGCCCACATAAATACATAGTTTGAATAATAGAAATTCTCCACATTAATTTAATAAATATAACACATATAATTAAATTAATCTACCACAATTTCATCAATTAATTATTTAACCCAATACTTAAATCATCGAAAAATATTTATTTAATTTAATAAATATTAAAATTAAATTACAAAATCTCGTTCGTCACATCTTTCCCCCTTAAAAGGATTCTGTCCTCGGAATCACGACTCAATTAATTCGACCCGTTACATTCTCTCCCCTTACAAAGATTCTGTCCCCATAATCGCTTACACATAATTTAAGTAAATAAATGAGGTTAATTCTTTATCATATTCTCTTTGAGTTCCTACGTAGCTTCTTCAGCGTTGTGGTTCCTCCAAATTACCTTAACAGAAAGTATGACTTTATTTTTGAGAACTTATTCTTTCTTGTTGACAATCTGAACAGGAATTTCTTCGTAAGATAAATCTTTTTCAAATTGTAGAGGTTCATATTCAATCGCGTGCTTATAATTGGGTTTGTAGGGCCGTAGAACTAAAACATGGAAGACGTTGTTGACATTCTCGAGTGATGGAGGTAAGGCTACCTCATACGCAACTTCTCCGATCCTTCGAAGTACCTCAAAGGGTCCAATGAATCTTGGGCTTAATTTACCTTTCTTTCTGAACCTAATCTTTCCCTTCTAGGGAGAGACTTTCAAAAAAAAAAATAACTACCCGATTCAAACTCAACATTTTTACGATGTGGGTCGGCGTATTTTTTCTACCTATCTTGAGCTGTTACCAGTCTTGTTCGGATCACTTTAACTATCTCTGTTGTCTACTGTACCAATTTTGGGCCTAGTAATTGTCTTTCGCCAACTTCATCCTAGTATAGCAGAGTTTGGTACTCTCTTCCGTATAACGCTTCATAAGGTGGCATGCCAATACTAGCGTGGTAACTGTTGTTGTAGCCGAACTCCATGAGCGGTAGGTGATCATCTCAATTTCTTTTAAAGTCCATTATACAAGCTCTTAAAATATCTTCTAATGTCTGAATCGTTCTTTCACTCTGCCCGTCTGTCTGAGGGTGATAAGTCGTACTTATTCTTAACCGCATACCCATACATTCCTGTAGTCGTTTCCAAAAGTTTGATGTAAAGCGCGGATCCCTATTGGAAACAATTGAAACCGAAACTCTGTGTCTCGAAATAATCTCTTTGACATATAATTTTGCCAACTGGTCTAAGTTAAAATTTGATTCTGATTGGAAGGAAGTGTGCGGATTTTGTCAGTCGGTTAACGATAACCCATACTGCATCATAGCCTTTCTGAGTTGTTAGAAGGCCAACCACGAAATCCATCATAATATTTTTCCATTTCCATTCTGGGATCTCAAATGGTTGTAGCAACCCACTCGGCCTCTGATGCTCGGCTTTCATTTTCTGACATGTCAGACACTTGGCAACACACTCTGCAACATCTCGTTTCAAATTTGGCCACCAGAAATATTGTCAAAGATCTTGGTACATCTTGGTACTACCAGGGGTGAATCGAATATCGTGAGCTATGAGCCTCGCTCAAAATGTCTTCCTTAATCTCTGGTACTGGTGGTACCCAAATTCTACTTTCAAATCTTTGTATTCCTTCATTTTCCATCTTGAATCTCAGTTCGGTTCCTTCGGATATCTTATTTTTTACCTTTTTACATTCTTCGTCCTGAAGTTGTGCCTCCTTAACTTTATCTAGTAGGGTTGTACCAGATTGCATCTAGAACAGCTTCTCATCCATTTCTATAGGATACTTCACTTCCAACTCCAATTTCACCATTGCTGAAATCAACTCCTACTGAGCGGTCAACATCATCAATTTCTCCCGACCTTTTCTACTTAAGGCATCGGCAACCACGTTTGCTTTATTTGGATGGTATAAAATTTCACAATCATAGTCCTTAATTAACTCCAACCACCTTCTTTGGCGCATATTCAAGTCCTTCTATGTGAAAATATATTTCAGACTCTTGTGGTCTGTATATATATTTCACACTTCTCCCCATAAAGATAGTGCCTCCAGACCTTCAAAGCAAAAACAACTGCAGCTAACTCCAAGTCATGGGTTGAATATCCCTTCTCATAATCCTTCAATTGTCGTGACGCATATGCAATGACTTTACCATTTTGCATAAGCACACAACCAAGTCCTTTATGCAACGCATCACTTTAAACCACAAAATTTCCTATATCATCTGAAAGAGATAACACAGGTGATGTACTCAACTTCTTCTTTAGTTCTTGAAAGCTTTCCTCACACTTCTCTGTCCAAACAAATTTCACAGCTTTTCGAGTCAAATTCGCTAACAGAGTTGCGATCTTAGAAAAGTTTTGAATGAATCTTCTATAATATCCTGCCAATCCAAGAAAACTTCGTACTTCTGACGGCATTCTCGGCTGATCCCAGTTTATCACGGCTTCGACTTTGGATGGATCTATCGAAATTTTGTCTTTATCAATCACATTCCCGAGAAATTGTACTCGCTCAATCCAAAATTCGTATTTTGAAAACTTAGCATATAACTTCTCCCTTCTCAACACCTCTAACGTTACCTTCAAATGCTCTTCATGTTCTTCCATAGTTTTCAAATATACCAAAATATCATCTATAAATATCACCACAAATTTATCCAAAAATGACTTGAACACTCCATTCATTAAGCCCATAAATGCTGTAGGAGCATTCGTCAGACCAAACGACATTACCAAAAATTCGCAGTCACCATAACGTGTTCTAAATGTTGTCTTCGGTACATCCTCTGGTCTCACCTTCAGTTGATGATAACCACTCCTCAAATTTACCTTTGAAAAGTATCTCGCTCCCTTCAATTGATCAAATAAGTCGTCGATCCTCGGTAATGGATATCTATTCTTTATCGTGACCTTATTCAATTCTCTATAGTCGATACAGAGCCACATCGTTCTGTCCTTCTTCTTCACAAATAACACCGGCGCTCCCCACGACGATACGCTCGGTTGAATGTACTTCTTATCTAGTAATTCTTGTAGTTATACCATGAATTCTTTCATCTCTACTGGTGCCATTCGGTACGGTGCCTTTGATATTGAAGTCGTTCCTGGTGCCAAATCAATCACAAATTCAACCTCTCTATCTGGCAGAAGTCGCATCGGCGAAGTCCCTCACTACTGGTATCTCCTCTTCTTTCGAATTCTCTTTACGACTGTCGACTATGTAAGCTAGATATCCAACATAACCTTGTCTTAATAACTTCCTGGCCCACATCATCGTCTGACAACTCTCTTGTCTAGGCAACTTGCTACCATAAAATATAACCTTTGACGGAGTCATAAGGTTAATACGCTTCTTTAGGTAATCAATTATAGCCCCGTAATTGAATAACCAATCCATTCCTAAGATAACGTCAAATTTCCCAAGTCGAATAGGGATAAGATCTACGTTCATGATATTACCCTTAATATCCACTCTACAGTTCTTATGTACGTACTTAACAGGGATTATTTCTCTATTCGCAATTTCTATGTTCATAGGGTGTTCTAACTCATCCTTAGGCAATTCTAAGTTCTTAGCAAAGTCATCGGATATAAATGAACAAGTAGCACCCGGATCAAATAATACATAAGCATTAACTTTACTGATCGAAATGATACCTGATGTAACGCCCCCAAAATAGGTCCATTCCACCAAACCTATTCTGAGTTGCCAAATATATGGTACAGAAAACAACTACAACTTCATTATCACAATTGTCGTGCAAAATACAACAACACATATGTTGTGAGCTTTGATATAAATATATACCAACTGTGACTCATGGCACCTTACATAAAAGTGCAGTCAATAACTATTTTAGAAATTAAAATCTTCGAAAAGTGCTCAAGGAAACCTTCGTAAATGGGAAGCCATGCGTCTAGGTTATGATAGCTATCATATGTCCACAAAATTATCCTTGGTTGACCCAATAGACCCCAAAGAAAAATGAGAAGATTATTATCATATTCTTTCCAATGGTGAGTCTTCTCTTAACATATCATTATCTACACTGTCTCTAATTGAGAATTATACTTCAACCAAATACCAATATTATATAGGTAGTGTTCGTAGATATACTCAGCAAGTGGATGTTCACAACCCTGTCTTATGATGACACGAGGTTGTATGTCATTAGACATCTTGTATGATAGTGGCAAATCACCCTTCCAAAGTTGGGTTCGCCTCACCCTATATGATTCACCAAATATAACTACTAAATGATGTATAAAATACAACACACTATTCCAAAGTTCTCAACAAAATTATTTCCATACTGTTTAGGGAGAACCTTCACATCTAGAGACCACCGTTCTATTCCCCTGTTGCCTCCGCTCGACCCAGCTACACTCTTATTACCTGAAAGGAATTGTGAAGCAAAAGGGTGAGCACAAATAGTCCAGTAAAGAATATCATGACTAAAGATAATTAAATTATCAATATCATTCATCATTAATAAATCAGAGATTTAGAACATATGATAGATAATAAAACTTTTCAACCATAGTTGCAGCGGAACGAGCAATCCATTAGAAGAGTCAAATAGACCATAAAGTCTATTATCTTCTCCATGTTAAAAATCCACCAACAATGTTTTATCCTTGTGACATCAATCAACAATTCTGGTCCACAATCATATGAATTACTCATAATCATAATTGTGGTTCTAAATTCCTCTTCTCATCTAGGACGAAGATAATTTTCATCACCTGTCTTTACATGTAACATCAAAGATCATGGTTATACCAAATCACAGTTCTTGTTCATAATCATACTAATAAATTCAACTTTACACTATGGGCCTAAGATATTCGTCAACAGTTCATCTTTGCACTACTGGCCAAAGATATTCAACAACAGGTCATCTTTGAACTACAGGCCAAAGATATTCAATAAAAGATCATCTTTGCACTACAAGCCAAAGATATTCAATAACAGATCATCTTTGCACTACAGGCCAAAGATATTAATATATCAAAGAAATATATAATCATCACCGAATTTATATAAACAGTAATTATAACCATGTTGATCAATTCACCTTTGCACTTAAGCTAAAGATATTCAATTATAAATTTAATGGTCATGATCATACCAGTTAACAATTCAACTTTGCACTACTGGCCAAAGAGAACTCATAGTCACGATCATACCAATAATCTACCCATCTTTACACTCAAGTCAAAGAGAAATTTCATCACCAGAATTATAAAAATGTTATATATGATAATAAAAACAATATGATCAATAACTGTATTTAATTTCAAGAGCAATATTCATAAATCAACGATAATTTGGTCAGAAAAAAAAAACCAATTTTTTCGTGAATAGTACCCATGAATAGTAACTCGTGAATAGTAACTCGTGAATAGTAACTCATGAATAGTACTCCGTATTCGTACATAGTACTGTATACGTAAATAATGTCATATACGTAAATAATGCCATATACATGAATAATACTGTATACGTGAATAGTGTCGTATACGTGAATAGTGTCGTATACGTGAATAGTAACCCCGACATGAAAAAGGTAAAAATTCTACAATAAAATCCATACCAATATTTCAGTATAATGATATTGAAAGAATAACATAATTAGAAAGAAAATAATATCCCTTACTATCCCTTACAATCCCTTACCTCAAAAGAACTGTACTTTCGACTAAAATATTAGGTATAAGACTGAAGGAAACTTACATTGTTGAATAGCAACACATAAAGTATCTAAATACTCACAAAATACGCTCAATAATATAGAGAGAGAAAGAGAGAAAACTTGTTTCTGGTGTAATTTTTCAATTCTAACTCAGCACTCTATTTATAGGAAAATGTTAGAAAGCCAAAGCAGACTTAACCTGCAACCTGATGGCTTTAACTGCTACTATTCCCACCCACCAAAAATCAGCCATCTTCCCCAACAACCAAAAGTGGGGCCCACCCATATTTTTAATAAAAATATTTTAATTTTTAAAACTTCAATAATTAATAATAAATAGCACTTTTTATCAAAAAAATACAAATTTTATGTTTATTCTACATGAAATCGTATTCTCTACAACTTTGTAGCTATAAGTTTTTCCAAATTCAAAACGAAAAATGACTGAAATTCACATACGGACGATTTTCAACACCTCTTAAAATTCATAACAAATCATACGTTAATTTTTAACGGTTCAAAATTTGTGGACATAAACTCAACTTATATATGTATAACATATCCAAAAATCACAACAATCTAACAGTCGGATTAAAATTATAACTCATGCAATAGAGCTTTAAGAACACTGATTTGATTTTCGGACTATAAGTCCCTCGTACCAGTTTCACTCGAATAGTCACCGCGAAAAATTCACAACGAATAATTGGGTGATTCAAATTTATGCATTTAGCTTACTTCCAGCGCTTTCTTTTGATAAATGGATCATCTCCTAACTCATTATACACAAAGAGTTATGGATTTTACAAAATCATGTAATAAACTAATTTTTCTGAAAATCCCATATTTGGTTCTTCTTTTGATTTCTAGATTTCTCTCATTTGACTCACGCACCGTGAATTTAGTGTGAAAATATCACCATTATTATATAATTATATAACCACATTATACATTTATAATGTAAGGTAAAATATCAATTTTCAACAATTGACACTTTTCTAAGAATTCCTCCATTCCGACAAAATACTGATAAAACACCTCAGCATTAATTCTTTCATTTATATTCACACTAAATAAATATTTCTCTATCCATCATTTATATCCACATAAAATAAATATTTCCTTATCATATAAATCAATAACTAATTATTCACAAATAATATTATAGAATCACAATTATGACAACCAGGCCGTTCCCAGGAAAGAGGGGGCTTTTCGATAAGGATTTTTCCTTACTGGCGCGTAATTAGGTGACCAAACCTCTCCTTGACAGAACTTTCTAGACATTGCCAATAATGATATCTAATAATATTAGTCAAATAATATGAATTATTGATATGATAATGGAATATACTGTGCAATGACAATTATTGAAACAACAATAATATAAAATACCAACGCATCAATTATATATTAAATCAATAAAATAAAATATTGAACAGTAATTACTGTAACAATTATTGAGTAATGCCTTCTTACGTAAGAATCAATAATTCAAAAATACTGTGCAATACCGTGTGCTACTGTGCAACAACGCGTATTACTTTACTTTACTCACCGGGTATTCCAACAGTGTTAAAGATAACGATTACGTCGTTATTTATAAAAACTCAAATTTGTCCTTTTCTTCATCCGACAGTTATTCTGTTATGGGTCCCACAAATGGTTGCGCCATCGTACGAATATTCCCGACAATAATAATATTCCACGACAACAATAAGTATTTTATAGCCACTTGCTTATTTTGAAAAAAAATTCACATATCACCCTTAACTTTAACTTTTTATCAATTTAACTATTTACTAAATAGAAAAATTAAATATTTTTATTTCATAAAATTCGGGGTCTTACACCTGACACCACATCATGAGACTGCACTGCATCATGCACTGTCATGTTGAATGTCCTGGCAGTTGGTCTGTTGGTTGTGGTTGGTCCCGTGATAGTCAGAGCGCTTCCACCGTTGTTTCCCCTATTTCCTCCTGATCCTACCCCTCCAGATCCCTTCTTAGGACATTCTCTTGCCAGATGGTCTTTTGAGCCATAAGTGAAGCAGGCACCCTTCTTTGGGTTAGGACAGTTAGGTGCTATGTGGCCTTCCTGACCACAATTGTAGCACACTCATTTTCCCTTTATGCAAACTCCCAGATGAGCTTTCCCGCAGGTCGGGCATGCTTCGATCCTCTTCTTTTGACCTCCTTGATGATTTCCAGTTGACGAGTTGTCAAACCACCTCATTTTCTGATTGATACTTCCTCCCGTGTTGCTGCCACTGGCTTTGTTATTTCCCTCATTTTTACTCATCTTCTTCTTCTGATCCTGATTATACTTGGTCACCGCATCGCTCTCACCTTCAGCTAGGATGGCCTTTTCCAGTATTCCAGTAAAAGTGTTTAGCTGAAATATTGATACTTTTCTATATAACCAGGGCTTCAGTCCTTGTTCAAACCTTCTTGGTTTTCTCTCATCCGTGTGCACTTGATACGGGGTGAACTTAGCCAACTCATTAAATTTTGTCGCATAATCTGGTACGGACATATTTCCCTGTTTCAACTAAAAAAACTGTACGTCCATTTGGTTCTGCGAGCTTGTCGGAAAGTACATCTCGAAGAACATCTCCTTAAACCTCTCCCAGGTGATCACACCTTCTCCACCATGGACCTTATTTGCTTGCCACCAATAACTAGCTTCTGATTTCAACATGAAAGTTACGTAGGCAGTTTTCTGGTCCTCTCTGACTCTAGCGACATCAAAAACTTTCTCCATCTCCATAACCCAAGTTTAAGCTTCTATCGGGTTCATGGAGCCTTTGAACTCTGGCGGTCCCACCGCCTTGAAATCCTTGAACGTTGTATTTGGTGGAGCTTGAGATTGATTGTTAATTGCTTCAGCCAGTAAATTCACCAACTGCTAAATGGGGTCAGCATTGGCGTTGTTGTTGTTGTTGTTATTCATTGACCCTTCCTGGGCTGGTCGACGATTTGGTCTTCTTCTCGGTGACATACTTCTGTTAAAATATACGATTATTAGATCTTTATTCGATTCTCTAAATATTTAACTCAAATAATTTAACATAATCACTTAACACACTTTCTCAAACAACTTGATATATTTATTTAATCAAAAGTTTTAACAACTATGATAACATCACTGCTATTTGTAAAACCCTAACTTATTATAAATAAAATCAAATTTTATCTAATTATTATTTTGAATAATAGGATGTTAATTTGATATAATGCTTTGGTTATGGGTGAAATGTGCAAATTTTACAAAATAAGCAAGTGGATATAATATTCAGTTTGTCGGGGAATATTCGTTTGGTCGTGGAATATTCTTGCTGTCGGGGAATATTCATACGATGGCGCAGTCATTTTTGAGCTCCATAACAGAAAACGGTCGGATGAAGAAAATGACAAGTTTGAGTTTTTATAAATAACGGCGTAGTAGTCACCGTTAACACTGTTGGAATACCCGGTGGTTAAAATACAGTAATACGCGTGGGTGCACAGTAGCACACGGTATTACATAGTATTGTTGAATTATTGATCCTTACGTAAGAAGCTCAACAATTATTACAGTATTTACTGTTCAATATTTTATTTTATTGGTTCAATAATTGATGCGTTGATATTTTATATTATTGTTGTTTCAATAATTGTCACTGCACAGTATCTCTATTATCAGATCAATAATTCATATTATTTAAATAATATTATTAGATAGCATTATTGACAATGTCTAAGGAAGTTTTGTCTAAGGAGAGGTTTGGTCACCTAATTGCGAGCCAGTAAGGAGAAATCCTTACCGGAAAGCCCCATCTTTCCTGGGAACGACGTGGATGTCATAATTGTGATTCTGTAATATTATTTATGAATAATTAATTATTGATTTATATGATATGGAAATATTTATTTTTATGTGGATATAAATGAAGGATTTAATTTTGAGGTGTTTTATCAGTATTTTGTCGGAATGGAGGTTTTAAAAATCAAAATAGTGTTCTTAAAGCTCTATTGCGTGAGTTATAATTTTAATCCGACCGTTGGATCGTTGTATTTTTTGGATATGTTATACATATATAAGTTGAGTATATGTCCACAAATTTTGAACCGTTAAAAATTAACGTATGATTTGTTATGAATTTTATGAGGTATTAAAAATCTTCCGTTTGTGAATTTTGGATATTTTTGATTTGAAATTTGGAAAAACTTAAAGCTACAAAGTTGTAGAGAATTCGATTTCGTGTGGAATGGACATGAGATTCGAATTTTTCTGATAAAAGGGCTATTGTATATGAATTATTGAAGTTACTGTATTTTGAGGTAAGGGATGTTATTTTTTTTGTAAATGGTATTATTTCTTTCAATATCATTATGCCAAAATGTTGGTCTGAACTTTTTATCAAATTTAAAACTTTTTATGTCGGGGTTACTATTCATGTATTCGGTACTATTCACGTATACGACACTACTCACCAAAAAATGAAATTTTCTCTTCTTTGTCCCAATTGTCTATTATGGTTACTATCTTTGATTGTATCCATGTTTTGATCGTCATTCTTGAATTTTTCTCTATTATGTTTTATTATGGAGTATTTTTAAACTTGAATTATCTAAAGTACGAATCTCTAAATTTTGTCCTTTTATCGTATGCGATTCGTTCTCTAAAATGTTTTTCATCATCCTCAGTCATTAATGGTGATACTTGATGAATATCTTTGGCCTGTAGTGCAAAGATGAATGATTACCTGATGAATATCTTTGGCCCGTAGTGCAAAGATGAACAGGTGTTGAGATGAACATAACCAACTAATGATATAAATGAATATCTTTGGCCCGTAGTGCAAAGATAAATATTTGATTCAAGATGTATATTGATTGATGTTATAGGGATAAAATATTGATGATGAACTTTTAAATTCATAGATGATAGTAGATTTCATTCTCTACTTAACTCTTCTAATGAATTATTGTTTCCGCTGCAGTTGTTGATCTAAAACTTGTTATCTATTATATTCTATCAAATTTTTGCCTGTTGAAGACTAATGATAATTTGTTGTATATTATCTTAGTCATAATATTCTTTACTAGGCTAGTCGAGCTCACTCTTTTCCTTTTTGTTCCATTTTTCTTCTCAAGAGGTAAGAATATAGCAGGAACTAGCCGGGGTATGGAGTGATGGTTCTAGAAAGTTGTTTTAGCAGTTCTCGCTATTTTTTGTAAAATAGTGTATTAATAATTGTAATGAGGACTTCTTTTGAGTTTTAATACTGTCTTTTAGACAATATTTGTATTTAAACTCACAGTTTATGTTTTGTCGTATTTTGCACGATAATTGTACTTATGAAGTTGTATTTGTTTCTGTACCATGTATTTGGCGACTCAGAATGGGTGATGTATACCTATTTTGAGGGCATCACAGTTGGTATCAGAGCTTAGGGGTGAGGCAGATTACTGGTGGGAATCTGTGAAGCGTATCAAGCCTGCCACACTCAGCATGTCTTGGGAAACATTTCAGAAGCTGTTCAATGATAAGTACATTCCTGAAAGTATTCGTCATATGAAGGAGGTAGAGTTTATCAGAGTAGAACAAAACAACATGACTGTGTCTCAGTACGAGGCGAAGTTTGCAGAGTTATCCAGGTTTGCACCTCATTTGGTAGAGAATGAGGAACGAATAACACGGATGTTTCTGAGAGATCTAACACCCGAGATTCGGCAATATCTTATCTCTCATAAATTTTCTTTATATTCAGATGTTGCAAACAGGGCTCAATTATTAGAGCGAGATAATGAGTATATTCAGCTGAGGGACCACAACCAGGGTCATACCAGTGACAACAGTCATCGGAGTGATGAGAACTAGCGTGGGGTGAAAAATACAGACAAAAGCGATAACCACTCGGGTGGTAATCATGGCCGTGATAACATAAGAGGTGAGTCAAGTGGAAATTTCAAAAAGAGGAGATTCAACAATGATGGGAAGACATCAGCAGCAGCACCAGCACCAACAACAAATTCTAGGGGAGGAGAACGACCGCCAGTTAGATGCTACAGATGCGGAGAGGAGGGATACATAAGTCCAAACTATTCACAGCCTTCCAAGGTGTGTTTCAATTGTGGAAAAGATTGTCATATAGCCCGATTTTGTCTGGTAGCAAAGTCAAGTCTAACTGGGACAGCGGCACCAAAGGCGACTACGGACAAAACAAAGTCAGTGGTTCAAGGGGGGACGTTTGTCGTGACTGGCTAAAACGCGAGAAACCCGAACGAGGTGATCACGGGTAAGCTAATCTTGAACTCTTGCGAAGTTTATACCTTACTAGATACCGGTTCTACCCATTCTTTTATCTCTCCTGCTTGTGCTCAATGTTTAAACTTGACTTCGGAGAAATTAGACTTTGACTTATCTGTGGAGACTCCATTAGGAGAAACTTTTGTTACATTCACTGTTTACAAATCTTGTTTGATCCAAGTTAGCACTATCACATTGCGTATTGATCTTATCTCTTTAAAGATACTTACTTTTGATGTGATTTTAGGAATTGATTGGTTAACCACTCATCATGCCAAAATTGATTATTTTTTGTAAGGTTGCTAGTTTTCATATTCCTAACCAACTTGTTATACGAATTCAAGCAACTAAACCACTAAAATCAGTCACTGTCACATCAAGCCATAAAGTTATTCGTTTATTAAAAAATGGATGTCAAGCTTTCTCAGCCCATATTATGGACTTGAACAAAAACACTTCAGATTTGAATAATATTTCTATTGTTAGTGAATTTCTTGACGTATTTCCTGAAGAACTTCCCGGTCTACCCCCAGAACGTAAAGTTAAATTCTTTATTGACCTTGACCCTGGTACAAAGTCCATTTCTAAAACCTCATATCGAATGGCTCCTATTAAACTTCAGGAGTTAAAAGTTCAACTACAGGAATTGTTAGATATCAGTTTCATTCATCCTAGTACATCTCCTTGGGGTGCTCTTGTTTTATTCATAAAGAAGAAAGACGGGAGTATGGGGTGCTCTTGTTTTATTCATAAAGAAGAAAGACGGGAGTATGCGACTTTGTATCGACTATAAGGAATTGAACCATGTCACCATCAAGAATAGGTATCTGCTACCTCGCATTAATGACCTGTTCGACCAGTTTCAAGGAGCACAATTATTTTCAAAGATCGATCTTCGTTCTGGATATCATCAGCTGAAGATTAAAACTGAGGATATTCCGAAGACTGCCTTCAGAACTCGGTACGGGCATTATGAATTCTTAGTCATGTCTTTTAGATTAACTAATGCTCCTGCTGCTTTCATGGATATGATGAACCGTGTTTCAAAGAATATTTGGATCAGTTCGTTGTTGTCTTTATTGATGACTTCCTCATCTATTCCAAAAGCCGTGAAGATCATGAGCACCATTTGAAGCTAGTACTCCAAAGGCTTTGTGATAACAAGCTATATGCCAAGCTGAAGAAATACGAGTTCTGGCTTGAGGAAGTAGCATTCCTTGGGCACGTGGTGTCAAAACATGGAGTATCTGTTGACTCGATGAAGATTGAAGCCATACAAAGTTGGGAGCAACTGAAGTCGGTGACCGAAGTATATAGTTTTCAAGGCTTAGCTGGTTATTATCGGAGATTTATAGAAGGATTTTCTCTAATCGCTACTCCGTTAACTCAGATGACTCGGAAAGATATAAAATTCGTATGGAGCGAGGAATGCGAGAAGAGTTTCCAAGAGCTGAAGAGGAGACTCATTTCGGTACCTGTTCTGACAATACCATCTGGTTCGGATGGATTTGTTATCTACATCTATGCTTTAGGCAAAGGGTTAGGATGTATTCTCATGCAACATGGGAAAGTCATAGCCTATGCCTCGCGACAACTCAAAGAATATGAGAGGAATTATCCTACTCATGATCTGGAGTTGGCAGCAGTCGTTTTTGGTTGAAAATCTTGAGACACTACCTGTATAGGGAGAAAGTGGAGATTTATACGGATCATAAAAGTCTCAAATATTTCTTCACCCAAAAGGAACTCAACATGCGGCAACGACGCTGGCTCGAGCTGTTGAAAGATTACGATCATACCATCCAATACCATCCTGAAAAAGAAAACGTAGTAGCTGACGTATTGAGTAGAAGATTATATGCGGGTACAAGTGCGATATTGTCAACACAAAGGCCCATTTTGTATGACTCTTACAAAGGATGGAGATAGAGGAAAAGGCTCCAATTACTCACGTGATGATATCAAATATATAAGTAGAACCAACTTTAATCGATAAAGTTAAAGCTACTCAATCTATGGACCTGGAGCTGATGCGTATGAAGAAGAAAGTGCAAGAAGGTGCTATTCCATAAGCAAGAATCGATGAAGAAGGAATACTTCAAGTCCACTCCAGACTTTGTGTTCCTAACAATTCTGACTTGAAGTATAGAATCATGATAGAGGCACACAACACACCGTTTGCAATCCATCCTGGGAGTACCAAAATGTATCATGATCTTCAACATACATTTTGGTGGAGCAATATGAAGAGAGAGATCGTGGAGTTTATCTCGAGGTGTTTAACTTGTCAACGAGTAAAGGCGGAGCATCAAGTGCTAAAGGGTCCATTGCAACCACTTGAGATTCTGAAATGGAAGTGGGAACAGATTACAATAGATTTTGTTACGGGTCTTCCAAAAGTTTCTCACGGCATAGATGCGATTTGGGTTATTGTTGATAGATTAACCAAGTTTGCTCATTTCTTGCCTATACGTGAGACTTATTCTCTTGAACGTCTTGCTCATATATATGTAAATTAGATTGTGCGATTGCATGGCATGCCAGTATCCATAGTTTCGGATCGTGACCTAAGATTTACTTCACGATTTTGGGTTAGCTTGCAGAAAGCTATGGGCACGGATTTATGGTTCAGTTCGGCATACCATCCTCAAACAGACGGGCAATTAGAAAGGACTATTCAAACTCTTAAAGATCTATTAAGACTTTGTGCCCTAGATTTCAAAGGAAGTTAGGATAAATACTTTCCACTAGTGGAATTCTCCTACAACAACAGTTATCAGGCAAGTATAGGCGTGGCTCCATTCGAAGCATTATATGGATGAAAGTGTCGCTCTCCAGTATGTTGGGATGAGGTGGGTGAAGCAACATTGTTGGGACCAGAGTTGGTACGTATGACTACGGAAAAGATCCAAACGATTCGACAACGTATATAAACGACACAAGATCAACAAAAGAGTTATGCTGATCTTCATCGAAAGGACGTGGAATTTAATATTGGAGATCATGTACTATTACGTATTGCTCCATGGAAGGGAGTTACAAGATTTGGGAAGAGAGGAAAGCTCAATACACGATTTGTTGGTCCATTTGAGATTCTTGACCGAATAGGAAATGTGGCCTATAGACTCGCATTACCTCCAAGCATATCTCGTGTTCATAATGTTTTTCATATATCTATGCTTTGTAAATATGTGAAAGACCCAAACCACATTGTTGATTAGAAGCAGACGAGATTACCGAATATTTAACGTACGAGGAGGTACCTGTCAAGATATTGGATAGGAAAAAGTATGTCCTACGAACAAAGGTTATACCACAAGTTAAGGTTTTGTGGAGGAACCATGTTGAGTTAGAATCGGAAATGAAAGCGAGGTATCCTCACCTTTTCGAAACACCAGGTACGTACGTAAGGAGGGGAGGTTGTAAGACCCCAACTTATTATAAATAAAATCAAATTTCCTCTAATTATTATTTTGAATAATAGGGTGTTAATTTGATATAATGCTTTGGTTATGGGTGAAATGTGCAAATTTTGTAAAATAAGCAAGTGGTTATAAAATATTCATTTTGTCGGGGAATATTCATTTGGTCGTGGAATATTCTTGCTGTCAGAGAATATTCGTACGACGGCGCAGTCATTTGTCGGTCTCATAATAGAAAACGGTTGGATGAAGAAAACGACAAGTTTGAGTTTTTATAAATAACGGTGTAGTAGTTACCGTTAACAGTGTTGGAATACTCGGTGGTTAAAATACAGTAATACGCGTGGGTGCACAGTAGCACACGGTATTACGTAGTATTGTTGAATTATTGATCCTTACGTAAGAAGCTCAACAATTATTACAGTAATTACTGTTCAATATTTTATTTTATTGGTTCAATAATTGATGCGTTGATATTTTATATTATTGTTGTTTTAATAATTGTCACTGCACAGTATCTCCATTTTTATATCTATAATTCATATTATTTGAATAATATTATTAGATAACAGTATTAACAATGTCTAAGGAAGTTCTGTCTAAGGAGAGGTTTGGTCACCTAATTGCGCGCCAGTAAGGAGAAATCCTTATCGAAAAGTCCCCTCTTTACTAGGAACGACCTGGTTGTCGTAATTGTAATTCTGTAATATTGTTTGTGAATAATTAATTATTGATTTATATGATAAAAAAATATTTGTTTATATGTGGATATAAATGAAGGATTTAATTTTGAGGTGTTTTATCAGTATTTTGGCGGAATGGAGGTTTTAAAAATCAAAACAGTGTTCTTAAAGCTCTATTGTGTGAGTTATAATTTTAATCCGACAGTTGGATCGTTGTGTTTTTTGGATATGTTATACATATATAAGTTGAGTATATGTCCACAAATTTTGAACCGTTAAAAATTAACGTATGATTTCTTATGAATTTTATGAGGTATTAAAAATCTTCCGTTTGTGAATTTCAGATATTTTTGATTTGAAATTTGGAAAAACTTAAAGCTACAAAGTTGTAGAGAATTCGATTTCGTGTGGAATGGACATGAGATTCGAATTTTTTTGATAAAAAGGCTATTTTATATGAATTATTGAAGTTACTGATTATTTAAAATATTTTGGAAATTTTTAGAATTTATGGGCCCCACTTTTGTTTGGTGAAAAATGTGCAGAAATTTTATTTTAAAAGTGGTGGGCGGGAATTGTAGCAGGTAAAGCCATCAGGTAGCAGGTTAAGTCTGCTTCGATGTTCTAACATTTTTCTATAAATAGGGTTCTGAGTTAGAATTGAAAATCACACCAGAAATAAGGTTTTCTCTCTCTCTCTCTCTATATATATATATATATATATATATATATATATATATATATATATATATATATATATATATATATATTATCGAGTGTATTTTGTGAGTATTTAGATACTTTGAGAGTTGCTATTCAGTGCAAGTGCTCTTCAGTATCATATTCGATATTCCGGTCAGAAATATTGTATTTTGAGGTAAGGGATGTTATTTTTTTTATAAATGATATTATTTCTTTCAATATCATTATGTCAAAATATTGGTCTGAACTTTTTATCAAATTTAAAACTTTTTGTGTTAGGGTTACTATTCATGTATACGGCACTATTCATGTATACGGCACTATTCACGAATACGGCACTATTCACCGAAATATGAAATTTTCTCTTCTTTGTCCTATATGTCTATTATGACTACTATCTTTGATTGTATCCATGTTTTGATCGTCATTCTTGAATTTTTCTTTATTATATTTTATTATGGAATATTTTTAAACTTGAATTATCTAAAGTACGAATCTCTAAACCTTGTCCTTTTATCGTACGTGATTCATTCTCTAAAATATTTTTCATCATCCTCAGTCATTAATGGTGATACTTGATGAATATCTTTGGCCTGTAGTGCAAAGATGAATGATTACCTGATAAATATCTTTGGCCCGTAGTGCAAAGATGAACAGGTGTTGAGATGAACATGACCAACTGGTGATACAAATGAATATCTTTGGCCCGTAGTACAAAGATGAATATTTGATTCAAGATGTATATTGATTGATGTTACAGGGATAAAATATTGATGATGGACTTTTAAATTCATAGATGATAGTAGATTTCATTCTCTACTTAACTTTTCTAATGAATTATTGTTTCCGCTGCAGTTGTTGATCTAAAACTTGTTGTCTATTATATTCTATCAGATTTTTCTCTGTTGAAGACTAATGATAATTTGTTGTATATTATATTAGTCATAATATTCTTTATTGGGCTAGTTGAGCTCACCCTTTTTCTTTTTGTTCCATTTTTCTTCTCAGGAGGTTAGAACATAGCAGGAACTAGCCGGGGTATAGAGTGATGGTTCTAAAAAGTTGTTTTAGCAGTCCTCACTATTTTTATAAAATAGTGTATCAATAATTGTAATGAGGACTCCTTTTGAGTTTTAATACTGTCTATTAAACAATATTTATATTTAAACTCACAGTTTATGTGTTGTCGTATTTTGCACGATAATTGTAGTTATGAAGTTGTATTTGTTTCTGTACCATGTATTTGGCTACTCAGAATGGGTGATGTATACCTATTTTGGGGGCGTCACACTATTTACATCAACTATCTTGAGATAAAGAATCTAAAGGATTTAAAACATTAAAATATCCCTTTGTTTATAACCACATCGAAATTTACATTTTTAACTACCAGATAGGTTTTCACATAATTAAACTATTCCTATCACTGCATGCTAAGGCGTTGAATAGCCTTGCTACGTTCTTCTTCCATAATACGGGACATCGTCTTGCGATCTAGCATGTACGATGGTTGTCCTTCGAACTGAATTGGGTATCTCATAACTCAATCATGAGCCTCATCCATTACATTTTGAAGTGTAGAGTACGTCTCCCCAAGTACTTCGCACGACAATCCTCTTCTGCAAGATCAGCACGAAGTGATTCCCTTGCCCAAGCCTCCTCTGCTATGGTCAGCCTTGCTGAGCTCTCTTTCAGTTCATTCTTCAACTTCTCTATTTCTTCAAACTTCTCCTCAGTTTGACCCTTCTCGTGAACCTAATCCCACTCCACGTTTCCTAGACGTGTGTGAAGAGTTACAACCTCCCTATCCCTCTGATCGATTGTAATCTGCTGAATAATCGTCCGCTCATTTAGCTCCTGAACAGTGTCACGTAACTCTACGTTATGGTCATATAGCTCGTCGTACATCTCAGCATCGATAGAGTTTGGTGGGAACTCATCTTCTTCCTCTTCTTCCTCAGGATCCTCCTCTGGATCAGTCTCAGGCTCATGCTCCTGACCAACAACGGTGATCAACGGAGATGGCTCTCTCTGTACCAACTGTTCCCTGACGACATGAATGTCTCGGGGCTCCTCCTCCGTAGGAACTCGGGGTTCCTCCTCCCCATCTCGACTAGCTCCTCCAACATTTGACATCCTGACAACACAGTTTTAAATTTTAGTTACTAAATTGTACAAGCGAGAATATAAATTTATCACATAACACATAAAGTTATTTATTATCTTCAATGAATTAAGGAATTCATTTCTTACAACTCGATATGATCTCCTATAAGGCTATTACCTAAGGCTGTTCTCCCACGTAAGGTTTATAACCTACGACTTTGATACCAATCTGTGACACCCCCAAATCCGGGTACTTCAATTACCACGGGATTTGGTGTTCACTCTCCAAACATCATGTATCTATCTACCTATAATAAATGAAAAATCATAAATAGATAGAAATAAATCCTCTCCTTATGGAGTTACAACATCTGAATGTAAATACATCAATCCCAGGTCATACTAACCTTAAATCTCAAATGCGAAAACATAAACAAACATTAAGTTTTATACAACTTAAACATAAGTCTGAAACATAATATAACATAACAAATAAACAACAAGTCTTCATCACTTGTTAACTTTGCCCATGCCTTTGCTAGTAGAAGGCTCGTCGGACCTTTCGTTCTTAATTGCAATGTTATTATTACGCAAGAGTGAGCACGATTGACCACAAGTATAATAATATAACAATAAAATAATAACATGCAAATGAATCAATGACTTCTGAAATAAGAAAACTTGGCTTTTGAATCAAGAATGAATAACAAGAATCAAAAGAACTTTTGAGGGTCATAAGACCTTAAACTACGTCCTAGGTTGTCAAGTGTTTATACTTGAAATCTTTAACAATCATAAGACTATGGACTCTTCTTCTCGTACTTAGGGGGATCAGCCCTTAGTAACATATTGTGCACAATATCTTAACGTTAAAATATAATTAATCCCCAATAACAAGGTTGTTCATCTCAGTTTGACATTAGAGTCCACACCAAAAGAAGTTTGGTTTGGATAAGCTCAACAATGGTTCTGAAATTTAGAACGTTTATCAACTATGGACTAGTCGAATCAATAAGTGTTCGCTAGTCTTACAAGGTTCAACAATAATTGATATTCAATTTGAATAATAAAATTCAATATGTATACAATCGAATAAGTATTGTATTGTAAGACCCCGAATTTTATGAAATAAAAGTATTCAATTTTTCTTATAATTACTATTCAGTAAATGGTTAAATTGATAAATGTTAAAGTTAAGGGTGATATATGAATTTTTTTTCAAAATACACAAGTGGTTATAAAATATTCATTGTTGTCGGGGAATATTCGTTTGGTCGTGGAATATTCTTTCTGTCGGGGAATATTCGTACGACGGCGCAGCCATTTGTGGGCCCCATAACAGAATAACTGTCGGATGAAGAAAATGACAAATTTGAGTTTTTACAAATAACGGCGTAGTTGTTACCGTTAACACTGTTAGAATACCCGGTGGTTAAAATACAGTAATACGAGTTATTGCACAGTAGCACACGGTATTGCACAGTATTTTTAAAATTATTGATTCTTACGTAAGAATGCACTACTCAATAATTGTTATAAAAATTACTGTTCAATATTTTATTTTATTGATTCAATAATTGCTACGTTAAAATTTTATATTATTGTTGTTCAATAATTGTCACTGCATAGTATTTCTCAGTATCAGATCAATAATTCATATTATTTGAATAATATTATTAGATAACATTATTGGCAATGTCTAGAAAGTTCTATCTAAGGAGAGGTTTGGTCACCTAATTGCGCGCCAGTAAGGAGAAATTCTTATTGGAAAGCCCCCTCTTTCTTGGGAACGGCTTGGTTGTCATAAATGTGATTCTGTAATATTATTTGAGAAATAATTAATTATTGATTCATATGATAAGAAATATTTATTTTATGTGGATATAAATGAGGGATATATTTTTGTGGTTAAAAATGAAGGAGTTAATGTTGAGGTTTTTATCAGTATTTTTGTCGGAATGGAGGTATTAAAAATTAGGGTTTTTGAGATATTTTGCGGCGGTTATAATTTTTAATCCGACCGTTGGATCGTGGTAATTTTTGGATATGTTATACATATATAAGTTGAGTACATGTCCACAAATTTTGTACCGTTAAAAATGAACGTATGATTTATTATGAATTTTACGAGATGACTGGTTCAGAAATTGTTGAATTTTCGGAGTTTATCATTTTGATGGAAAATTCTAGAATTAGTGGGCCCCACTCTTGGTTGGTGAAGAAATGTGCTGATATTTTTATTCAAATGTGGTGGGTGGGAATAGTAGCAGGTAAAGCCATCAGGTTCCAGGTTAAGTCTGCTTCGGCGTGCTAATATTTTCCTATAAATAGAGGGCTAAGTTAGAATTAAAAATCACACCAGAAACAAGCTTTCTCTCTTTCTCTCTCTATATTATGAAGCATATTTTGTGAGTATTTAGATACTTTGAGAGTTGCTATTCAGTGCAAGTTTCCTTCAGCTTTGCATTCCAGTCAGAAATACTGCACTTTTGAGGTAAGGGATAGTAAGGGATTTTAAGGGTTGTTATATTTTTCAGTTTCGTAATTTTTTTTACCTTCAAAATTTCTGGAAAAATTTGAAATGATATTTTCATGAGTTTTCTTGATTGTGTCCAAAAATGGTGATTTTTGGATGTATAGATTAAGAGTTATGAATTTTATGAGAAAAGACTATTTTAAAAGTAACCGCTTATAACTCCTTATGGTTAACTCCAAAATTGATAAAATTTTTATTGGGAGTACATGTATATGATAGGAGTATACTCTGTGAATTTCAGAATTTTTAGATAAAAGTACAATTTTTGATAAATGTCTAAATATTCGGCTGTTTTGGCCACATGAAAAAAATAGTAAATGACTTTTAAAAATTCTGAGAAAAATATATGTTCACTATGGAACTATATTATGCTAAATATCAGAAAAAAAATATTTTTGAAACTGATTTGGTATTTTTCATGAAAATGGTCTAGTTATGAGTAAATGAATTAAATATGTTTTGTGAAGAAAGAAAATTAGAAAATAGGATTTTATGGCTTGAGAATCCTATATGAGGTATATGCAGATTTTTGATGAAGGTTTTTGATTATTGGTGATGAAATATTTTGAGTTTGGCATTTTAAAATGATTAAATGTATTATTTTGTAAAGTGTAAACAATTAAAATAAAATGTTTATAAGCTCAAGAAATATTATTCTTTCAATATCATTATACCAAAATATTGGTATGTATTTTATTGTGAAATTTCTACCTTTTTGTGTCGAGTTACTATTCACAAGTTACTATTCACGAGTTACTATTCACGAAAAAAAATTGGTTTTTTTTCTAATCAAATTATAGTTGATTTACGAATATTACTCTTGAGATTAAAACTAGATGTTGATCATATTATTTTTATTATTATATATAATATTTTTATAACCCTAATGATGATATTTCTCTTTGACTTGAGTGTAAAGATGGGTAGATTTTTGGTATGATCATGACTATGAGTTCTCTTTGGCCAGTAGTGCAAAGTTGAATTTTTGATTGGTATGATCCTGACCATTGAATTTATAAGTGAATATCTTTAGCTTAAGTGCAAAGGTGAATTGATCAACATGGTTATAATTATTGTTTATATAAATTCTGAAATGATTATATATTTCTTTGAGATATTAATATATTTGGCCTGTAGTGCAAATATGAACTGTTGATGAATATATTTGGCCGTAGTGCAAATATGAAATATTGTGGAATATCTTTGGCCTGTAGTACAAAGATGAAATATTGATGAATATCTTTGGCCTGTAGTGCAAAGATGAATTGTTGATGAATATCTTTGGCCCGTAGTGCAAAGATGACATGTTGTTGAATATCTTTGGCCAGTAGTGCAAAGATGAACAGATGTTGAGATAAACATGACCAACTAGTGATACAAATGAATATCTTTGGCCGTAGTGCAAAGATGAAGTTATTAGTATGATTATGAACAGGAAATGTGATTTGGTGTAACCATGATCTTTGATGTTTCAGGTAAAGATAGGTGATGAAAATTATCTTCGTCCTGGATGAGAAGAGGAATTTAGAACTACAGTTATGATTATGAGTTATTCATATGATTGTAGACCAGAATTGTTGATTGATGTTACAGGGATAAAACATTGTTGGTGGATTTTTAACATGGAGAAGATAATAGACTTTATAGTCTATTTGAATCTTCTAATGGATTGCTCGTTCCGCTGCAACTATGGTTGAAATTTTTATCATTTACCATATGTTCTAAATCTCTGATTTATTATTGATGAAGGCTATTGATAATTTAATTATATTTAGTCATGATATTCTTTACTGAGCTAGTTGTGCTCACCCTTTTGCTTCACAATTCCTTTCAGGTAATAAGAGTGTAGCTGGGTCGAGCGGGGGTAACAAGGGAATAGAACGGTGGTCATCATTTAGTAGTTATATTTGGTGAAGAAAATAGGGTATGGTGAACCCAACGTTGGAAGGGTGTTTTGTCACTATCATACAAGATGTCTAATGACATACAACCTCGTGTCATCATAAGACAGGGTTGTGCTCATCCACTTACTGAGTATATCTATGGGCATTACCTATATAATCTTGGTGTTTGTTTGAAGTATAATTCACGATTAAAGACAGTGGAGATAATGATAAGTCAAGAGAAGACTCACCATTGGGAAGAATATGATAGTAATCTTCTCGCTTTTCTTTGGGGTCTATTGGGTCAACCAAGGATAACTCTGTGGCCATATGATATCTGTCATAACCTAGACGCGTGGCCTCTCATGTACGAAGGTTTCCTTGAGCACTTCCCAAAGATTCTAATTTCTAAAACAGTTTTTGACTATACCTTTATGTAAGGTGTCATTGTGAGGTGATGTCCACGGTTGGAACATGAGTCACATTTGGTATATATTTGTATCCAAACTCACAGCATATGTGTTGTTGTATTTTGCACGACAATTGTTGTAATGAAGTTGTAGTTGTTTTCTGTACCATGTATTTGGCGACTCATAATAGGTTGGATGGAATGGACCTATTTTGGGGTTGTCACAGTTGGTATCAGAGCTATAAGTAAAGATCCCCGAGCCTCTCACTGGTGACATCCTGTTGATGGGGAATGCACCGAAGCCAGACTCTCCGTAGGGGACGCCGTTCTGCGGTGGCAAGCTGATAGGTACCTTTGTGAGGTGCTGACACATGATGGTGTCCAATGTCACAGTTGGTATCAGAGCTTAGGGATATGATCTCTAGCGGAGATCGAGGAATACAACTAGGAGGGGAGAGATGAGTAAATCCTTCGCTAGTGTGTCCTACCTAAGCTTATTTGTTGGTCAGTCATAATATTGGAATATTATGTGATATGTTAATTTCTTTAATTAACCCTAGTTTTATGGCAGTATTTGAGAATGGCAGCTGAGAATGCTAACAATGGAGTGAATGAGACTGAGGGGATACCTCTAATCACTAACTGTGATAATGTGATGTCAGACGAAGAAGGAATTAGAGATATCCATGTGGTGAGTGAAGAATTGATAGTTGCACCCGAGATAGTCGTAGAAGTAACAGCTGAGACTGAGGAAGAAGAGGAAGAAGAAGTACCTGAGGAGAGTTTATTAGAGGTATTATATGATCAAAATGTAGAATTTCAAAATCGTATTCATGAGTTAGAAGAGCAGGCAGAAGAACGACAGGTGGTCGTGGAACAAAAGGATGCAACAATTCAAGCTTGTGTTACCCGATATGTGATGCTTGAACAGAAGCATTCTTTGGCAGAGTATAAGTTGATAAAAATAGAATCTGAGCTGAAAGAAGAAAAAACTGAACGAGTGAGAATAAGTGATGCATGGTCAAAAGGCGCACGACACGTGAATATTGTGGAAAGAGATGTTCGATCTAAGAAGGCTAAAATAGATGATATGAATTTCTCTTTTTGGAAAGCAATTGGGAGAACCCAACATCGAGTTTTGAATTACCCTGTACATAGCGGTCAACCTGAATCTGATATGGATCGAAGATTGATGATTCAGATCATGAATGAGGAGTACGAAGAGACAGTTGAGGGAGGAATATATCCTATAAAAAGGTATATTCCAACGGTAATGATGATTCCAAATGCTGCTCCAGACAAGTCAAAGTCAAGTAGTTCGAGGGATGGCGGTTGTCATGACTTCCCAACAAATGAGGAACCCAAATGAAGTTATCATGGGAGATGAGCAATGGAGAAATCATGATGATCTGAGAGATAGAATCTGAAATGGAAGTAAGGTATTCTCAACTCTTCAAAAAATCTGGTACGTAAATTTCGGGGACGAAATTTCATAAGGAGGGGAGATTGTAAGACCCCGAATTTTATGAAATAAAAGTATTCAATTTTTCTTATAATTACTATTCAGTAAATGGTTAAATTGATAAATGTTAAAATTAAGGGTGATATATGAATTTTTTTTCAAAATACACAAGTGGTTATAAAATATTCATTGTTGTCGGGGAATATTCGTTTGGTCGTGGAATATTCTTTCTGTCGGGGAATATTCGTACGACGGCGCAGCCATTTGTGGGCCCCATAACAGAATAACTGTCGGATGAAGAAAATGACAAATTTGAGTTTTTACAAATAACGGCGTAGTTGTTACCGTTAACACTGTTGGAATACTCGGTGGTTAAAATACAGTAATACGCGTTATTGCACAGTAGCACACGGTATTGCACAGTATTTTTAATATTATTGATTCTTACGTAAGAATGCACTACTCAATAATTGTTATAAAAATTACTGTTTAATATTTTATTTTATTGATTCAATAATTGCTACGTTAAAATTTTATATTATTGTTGTTCAATAATTGTCACTACATAGTATTTTCCATTATCAGATCAATAATTCATATTATTTGAATAATATTATTAGATAACATTATTGGCAATATCTAGAAAGTTCTGTCTAAGGAGAGGTTTGGTCACCTAATTGCACACCAGTAAGGAGAAATTCTTATTGGAAAGCCCCCTCTTTCCTAGGAACGGCCTAGGTTGTCATAAATGTGATTCTGTAATATTATTTGTGAAATAATTAATTATTGATTCATATGATAAGGAAATATATATTTTATGTGGATATAAATGAGGGATATATTTTTGTGGTTAAAAATGAAGGAGTTAATGTTGAGGTTTTTATCAGTATTTTTGTCGGAATGGAGGTATTAAAAATTAAGGTTTTTGAGATATTTTGCGACGGTTATAATTTTTAATCCGACCGTTGGATCGTGGTAATTTTTGGATATGTTATACATATATAAGTTGAGTACATGTCCACAAATTTTGAACCGTTAAAAATGAACGTATGATTTATTATGAATTTTACGAGATGACTGGTTCAGAAATTGTTGAATTTTCGGAGTTTATCATTTTGATGGAAAATTCTAGAATTGGTGGGCCCCACTCTTGGTTGGTAAAAAAATGTGCTGAGATTTTTATTCAAATGTGGTGAGTGGGAATAGTAGCAGGTAAAGCCATCAGGTTGCAAGTTAAGTCTGCTTCGGCGTGCTACCATTTTCCTATAAATAGAGGGCTAAGTTAGAATTAAAAATCACACCAGAAACAAGCTTTCTCTCTTTCTCTCTCTATATTATGAAGCATATTTTGTGAGTATTTAGATACTTTGAGAGTTGTTATTCAGTGCAAGTTTCCTTCGGCTTTGCATTCCAATCAGAAATACTGCACTTTTGAGGTAAGGGATAGTAAGGGATTTTAAGGGTTGTTATGTTTTTCAGTTTTGTAATTTTTCTGACCTTCAAAAATTCTGAACAAATTTGAAATGATATTTTGATGAGTTTTCTTGATTGTGTCCAAAAATGGTGATTTTTGGATATATAGATTAAGAGTTATGAATTTTATGAGAAAAGACTATTTTAAAAGTAACCGCTTATAACTCCTTGTGGTTAACTCCAAAATTGATAAAATTTTTATTGGGAGTACATGTATATGATAGGAGTATACTCTGTGAATTTCAGAATTTTTAAATAAAAGTACAATTTTTGATAAATGTCTAAATATTCGGCTGTTTTGGCCACATGAAAAATAGTAAATGACTTTTAAAAATTCTGAGAAAAATATATGTTCACTATGGGACTATATTATGCTAAATTCCAGAAAAAAAATATTTTTGGAACTGATTTGGTATTTTTCATTAAAATGGTCTAGTTTAAATGAATTAAATATGTTTTGTGAAGAAAGAAAATTAGAAAATAGGATTTTATGGCTTGAGAATCCTATATGAGGTATATGCAGATTTTTTATGAGGGTTTTTGATTATTGGTGATGAAATCTTTTCAGTTTGGCATTTTAGGATGATTAAATGCATTATTTAGTAAAGTGTAAACAATTAAAATAAATTGTTTATAAGCTCAAGAAATATTATTCTTTCAATATCATTATACCAAAATATTGGTATGTATTTTATTGTGAAATTTCTACCTTTTTGTGTCGAGTAACTATTCACGAGTTACTATTCATGAGTTACTATTCACGAGTTACTATTCACGAAAAAAAATTGGTTTCTTTTTCTAATCAAATTATAGTTGATTTACGAATATTACTCTTGAGATTAAAACTAGATGTTGATCATATTATTTTTATTATTATATATAATATTTTTATAACCCTAATGATGATATTTCTCTTTGACTTGAGTGTAAAGATGGGTAGATTTTTGGTATGATCATGACTATGAGTTCTCTTTGGCCAGTAGTGCAAAGTTGAATTTTTGATTGGTATGATCCTGACCATTGAATTTATAAGTGAATATCTTTAGCTTAAGTGCAAAGGTGAATTGATCAACATGGTTATAATTATTGTTTATATAAATTCTGAAATGATTATATATTTCTTTGAGATATTAATATATTTGGCTTGTAGTGCAAATATGAACTGTTGATGAATATATTTGGTCGTAGTGCAAATATGAAATATTGTGGAATATCTTTGGCCTGTAGTACAAAGATGAAATATTGATGAATATCTTTGGCCTGTAGTGCAAAGATGAATTGTTGATGAATATCTTTGGCCCGTAGTGCAAAGATGACATGTTGTTGAATATCTTTGGCCAGTAGTGCAAAAATGAACAGATGTTGAGATAAACATGACCAACTAGTGATACAAATGAATATCTTTGGCCGTAGTGCAAAGATGAAGTTATTAGTATGATTATGAACAGGAAATGTGATTTGGTGTAACCATGATCTTTGATGTTTCAGGTAAAGATAGGTGATGAAAATTATCTTCGTCCTGGATGAGAAGAGGAATTTAGAACTACAGTTATGATTATGAGTTATTCATATGATTGTAGACCAGAATTGTTGATTGATGTTACAGGGATAAAACATTGTTGGTGGATTTTTAACATGGAGAAGATAATAGATTTTATAGTCTATTTGACTCTTCTAATGGATTGCTCGTTCCGCTGCAACTATGGTTGAAATTTTTATCATTTACCATATGTTCTAAATCTCTGATTTATTATTGATGAAGGCTATTGATAATTTAATTATATTTAGTCATGATATTCTTTACTGAGCTAGTTGTGCTCACCTTTTTGCTTCACAATTCCTTTCAGGTAATAAGAGTGTAGCTGGGTCGAGCGGGGGTAACAAGGGAATAGAACGGTGGTCATCATTTAGTAGTTATATTTGGTGAAGAAAATAGGGTAAGGTGAACCCAACGTTGGAAGGGTGTTTTGTCACTATCATACAAGATGTCTAATGACATACAACCTCGTGTCATCATAAGACAGGGTTGTGCTCATCCACTTGCTGAGTATATCTATGGGCATTACCTATATAATCTTGGTGTTTGTTTGAAGTATAATTCACGATTAAAGACAGTGGAGATAATGATAAGTCAAGAGAAGACTCACCATTGGGAAGAATATGATAGTAATCTTCTCGCTTTTCTTTGGGGTCTATTGGGTCAACCAAGGATAACTCTGTGGCCATATGATATCTATCATAACCTAGACGCGTGGCCTCTCATGTACGAAGGTTTCCTTGAGCACTTCCCAAAGATTCTAATTTCTAAAACAGTTTTTGACTATACCTTTATGTAAGGTGTCATTGTGAGGTAATGTCCACGGTTGGAACATGAGTCACATTTGGTATATATTTGTATCCAAACTCACAGCATATGTGTTGTTGTATTTTGCACGACAATTGTTATAACAAAGTTGTAGTTATTTTCTGTACCATGTATTTGGAGACTCAGAATAGGTTGGATGGAATTGACCTATTTTGGGGTTGTCACATGTATAATAGGAATCATGCTTTTAAAGAATGATAGCGTTTAATATGAAATCTTGACTTGAACAATAATAAACAAGATAAAATAAGGAACTTGCTTTATGTAAAGAAACAAGGTTTAGGAACTTGCCTCGTGCGTAGGCTAAATGATTACTATTTCTGTTCACCACAAGTCCTACACGCATACCATATGTATTCACGACATTCATTAATTATATTTTCACCTAATTATTTAATATAACTCCACTTTATTCAACAAATCATTACCCTTCTAATTTAATTACTTAATTAAATTAAAATATTTTCATTCCTTTATTATTATTACACTCGAATAAATTATTTCATAATAATATCTATCGAATATTTATTTCATTCATAAATATCTCAATTAAAATATTTATTTTATTTTACAAATATTTTAATAATAATTTCCATCGAATATTTATTTCATTCATAAATATCTCAATTAAAATATTTATTTTATTTTATAAATATTTTAATAATAATTTACATCGAATATTTATTTTATTCTATAAATATCTTAATTAAAATATTTATTTTATTTTATAAATATTTTAATAATAATTTCTATCGAATATTTATTTTATTCTATAAATATGTCAATTAAAATATTTATTTTATTTTATAAATATTTTAATAATAATTTCTATCGAATATTTATTTTATTCCATAAATATTTCAACTAAAATATTTATTTTATTTGATAAATATCTTAATAATAATTTTCATCAAATATTTATTTTATTCCATATATATCTCACTTAAAAAAATATTTATTTTATTTGATAAATATTTTAATTATTTAATTTTATTTATTTTTTATTTGTTATTTTTTTGGCCGCCGGGGCAGGGTAAGTTAGTTTGGTAATGCTCGCCGGGGGCGGGGTTACCCAAACTCAGTTTCTGTAGTTTCTGCAGTTCGCGAACATAACAAGGCCAAAAAATCTCTCACAAGTTCAATTATACGTTCTGTGAAGAACACAGAATATGGTCATAACTTCTAATTTCCTTGTCCATACATTAATTTAAGCATACCCAAATATTATAATTCATATATGATCATTACCCAACCTTTCTAGAGTGATTTTAACAAGTTTAAACACACAATTACTTGAATCAAATTATATAATTTCACTGTTCTTGATATTCTTGAAAGTTTTGAAAATAAAACATGAAGATTGCACTACGGGTTCGTTATAACACTAAATCTGTTCATTCGAAGTTTGTTTTCTTTGGTTTAACATGCATAATCATATACGAGTGTAAATTTATGATATAACATATGATTAACACATTAAATTTGTGCGTAAGGGTCATATGGCCATATTTTTATACTCTGTAATTTTGAAGAACAATATACGACATATATTTATGAAACTGATGTTATGAAAACATATAATATATAATAAAACATGTTAGGATAACATCTTATCACATATATAAACACATAATCATTACTCTTTTTCAATTACAGAGACTTGAAAGCTATTTTTATAAAAATATAATCAACGTGAATTTAAATTTGGGTTGAAGAGATTACCTAGAGTGTAGATTAGTAGAGAAACCTTTCTCAGATGCTTCTTCAATCACCCAACTCACAATTTCCCTCAATAATTTCTCAATTTCTCTTTGTGATTTTCTTTGCCAGACTTGTAAAAATGAAAGAAGAAGACGTATATAATTTATAAAACTGACGCAGTTGTGGTCAGTTATCCCAATCATGGGTTAACTGCTCCCAACTTTCCAAAGGGCTCCGTTTGACTATTCTTAAAAACTCAATCCCATTTAATTTGATAAACTTCTTATACTATAGTTTAATAATGTCACACCCATTTACATAATAAATTAAATATTTTATTTAATTTAATTTAAATAAAATATAATAATTTCTCTTCAATTCACATAGTCATAAAATTAAAATTTTCATTTATTAATTATGTCAAATTATTAATTCTCTAATTAATTATTAAATTAATTAAAATAACATTATGCTTATTAAATATTTCATTTAATTCAATAAGCTCACATAAATACATAGTTTGAATAATAAAAATTCTCCACATTAATTTAATAAATATAACACATATAATTAAATTAATCTACCATAATTTCATCAATTAATTATTTAATCCAATAATTAAATCATCGAAAAATATTTATTTAATTCAATAAATATTAAAATTAAATTATAAAATCTCGTTCGTCACATACAGTACCAGTTTGTGAAACCATTATATGTTGCAAGTATATCTTGCAGACGAATCTAGCAAAAATAAATGGTATCTTGATAGCGATTATTCAAGACATATGATAAGAGACAAATCAAAATTGAACAATTTACAAGCTACATACTATAGTGACGTAACTTTTGGAGATATAAACTAAGGTAAAGTAATTGGAATTGGAATTATTGGTAATATACACATAACAATTTCTAATGTTGAACTAGTCACATGACTCAAGTACAATCTTTTGTCTATCAGTCAATTATATGATAGTGATTTTAAAATATCATTTAGTCCTCATAACTGTTCAATATTTGATCACTCCGATAAACTAGTTTTATTATGTCCTAGCAATCAGAATATATACACGTGTGACCTAGATGCATTCTCTCACCTAGACAATGAGTGTCTTGTATCTGCCAATGATGATCCATGACTTTGGCATCGTAGGTTATAAAACATTAACATGAAACTAATAAATAACATATCTTCCAAGGAAGATGTTCGTGGTCTTCCAAAACCAAAATTTCTAAAAGACCATGTTTGTGAAGCTTGTGAATTAGGAAAACAAATACATTCATCTCATAAACCTAAATTAACTCATAGTATCAACCTTTCGACCTTTAGAATTCTTACATATGGATCTAGTAGGACCAATCCCTAAACACAACATGGGAGGTGTTGTTTACATTCTAGTCTTAGTTAATGACTATTCTCGATTCAAACCGGTAGATTTTCTAAAATTTAAAAATGAAGCGATAAACTCTTTCTCTACATTATGCAAGAAAATTCAGAATCAACATGGAAGCTCAATTATTTATATTCGGTCTGATCAATGTTCTAAAAGGGCGCTAGGCGGGAGGTGGACGACCCGAGGGCCGAGGGAGGGGGGGGGGGGCTAGCGCCTAGGGGTTTGGGCGGGGCTTAGGCGTGATTTTTTATTTTAAGTCAATTTTAATATTTTATCTTACATTTATCCAAACAAAACAATAATATAAAGCAAAATAATCTATAATAAAGATAATAAAGGCCTTTGCTAAAAGTTCAAACACATATCCATATTATCAATGTCAAAGTTCAAACATAAACATTCATTGTTGAATGTTCAAATATATCTTTAACGTATTAGTTTTATTCATAAACAAGATTGTTATTAAAAAATAAAATTTCAAGAATTCAATTCAATATTAAAACTTAAGGAACTAAACATAAATTTAAGAATTATATTGAATTAAACTAAATATTACAAATGTATCATCATTTATATAATTTGAAGTTGGTACAAGTTTAAAAAATTACAGTTATAATAAAATTATCTATTTTGACTTGATATTGTTCACTTCTTATTGTGATTTGATATGCTACAACCTGCATTATGAATATGGTAAATCATTAGAAAAATAAATATATCAAGATCTGGTTTGGGTAGTTTTTAAAATAAAAAAGTCTCTCCGCCTAGACCTCGCCTAATTTTTTGGAGGAAGTTTTTGCCGTCTTGGGCCTAGGTGAGGCACAAGGGGGACCTAGCACCTAGGCGGGAATTTTTAGAACACTGAGTCTGACCATGGATGAGAATTTGACAATTCTAATTTCATTATGGTCTGTGATGAGCACGGTATAAGCCATAATTTTTTAGCTCCCTATACACCATAATTAAATAGTGCGGTTGAAAGGAAAAATAGAACCTTACAAGAAATTTCTAATACAATGCTAAATGAATATCTCCTTCCTAAATATTTTTGGATTGAAGCAGTAACAACTTCATGTTATATTTTAAATCGAGTCTTGTTAAGACTAATTTTACTTAAAACCCTCTATGAGCTCTATTACAAAAGAACCCCAAAAATAAATTATTTTCGTGTCTTTGGGAGTAAATGTTTCATTCTAAACACTAAAGAACATTTGATGAAATTCGATCCCAAATCTAATGAAGGGATATTTTTGGGATACTCACTTAATAGTAAAGCGTACAGAGTTTTTAACAAAAAAAACTCTAGTCGTTGAAGAATCAATGAATGTAACATTTGATGAGTCAAAACCCCCTCCCAAATATAAAGAGCGAGAAAATAATGATGTTGTCATTGAGGACATTATCAGATATATGGAGGAACTAAAGCTAGATAATACATCTCCACCTGTCAATATATCTCTTGAAAATTACAATCTGTAGTTAAGTGACTTGCCCAAAGAATCACATGTCTTCAAAAACCATCCCTTAGAAAATGTAATAAGTGACATTGATAAATGAATTCTTACTAGATTACAAGTACTAAACTAAGCCGGTCGTTTGACTTTTCTATCTCAAATTGAGCCTAAAAACATAAAAGTTGTGTTGATTGATGAAGAATGGATAATGGCTATGCAGGATGAACTTGAATAGTTCACCAAAAACAAAGTTTGGGAATTAGTTCCAAACCCTAAGGAAACTTCCATTATTGGAACTCGATGGATTTTACGTAACAAGTTAGATGAAAGTGGAACTGTCATACGTAATAAGGCATGACTAGTTGCTCAAGGATATAACCAACTTGAGGGAGTTGATTATGATAAAAACATATGCTGTAACACTCCCAAATTTGGGTACCTGTTACCTCAGACCTGATGCATTACTATATAACTTTTATATGAATATTTATAACATTTATTCATAAAATAATGAATAAAACCTTGCTTTGATACCCATTAATACATTAATTCTTTTCATTTCCAGAATCTACAACCTTTACAACCTGGTATTACACTTTTAAATCCTATTGATTTAAATTTTACAGTTTCAAATTATAAATAATGTGTTTCACTTAAATATATTGGGTTTTAGGTATTCATGAACACACAACTAGACTTAACTATTCTTCTATACAATATTCTTTGACTATACAATTATAGTATGTCATATGAATGTTATCTAGCATAGCTAGAATTAAACAAACAACTTCAATCAGTACTTCTTCCCTTTTTCCTTTGTCTATCCTGAATCCTTCGATTCACTTTGGTTTAGCCAAAAATAATTATTTATAGCAAGGATGAGTAACTACGTTGCCCAGCAAGTTTAATAGTTATCATATAACGCTTAGTCCACATTTTAAACACAACTTAAATTATTCATGCTTTGTAGTTTATACATAATTCATATTTTTCATACATTGCATTTATTCAGGCATCATAATGCTCACACTCAGTAGTCATACCTGCTTCATGCTTATCATATACCTCATATTATGAATATAGTAAGTTTTCATAACTCAATGCACATCAATCATTAACTTGATTCAATAGATTTATATCACAGTATAGCACATAATGCACATCTCAATTTATTCACAAGGAGTACATATAATATAGGGACTATGTACACATTACAATTAACAAGTTCACATATAAAAATAAGTCCTGAAAAACTTGTCTGTACCGACATTTTACCATTACGCTAACCTGTTGTGTTTCTCTACATGACCTACACGATATGTGAGATTGATAATAAAAACAATCAATACTTAATCTCATGGTTAACCTTACTTTAATAACCTACATTAACTTATATTGTCATTGTACCACCTTTATATTCAACTTCGTTAATATAACTCAACTTTATTTCCCTTTTCATCGCTACATGTGCTAGCTTATCGCACTTGTAGTTTACTGTGTGTGTATCACACCACCAAATCATACCATATTTTGCTAAACATTACTCATCTATGTTCCTTACACTTAGATTAGGCATATAACCTTCGTTCATCACTTTGTGATCATACACACATGGTATACATTGCATAGTTATTTCATTGCATACTTATTTCATATACATTCTCAAATATACTTATTTTGGTCCAATCATAACATGATACAAATCATTGGTCATTATACACTTCGAATAAGTTCTTACGTTATGTTGTGACATTTCTAGGAATCAAATAACATTATTCCATTATAGTTTAAAAATAGAAAATATGATTTTCTAGGGTACTTTGGGAATTTTTATGAATCTTTGTAATGAGATTTTTGACTTCCATGTTTGAATAAGTGTTTAGACCATACATCATAGTATTTAATTCCATAGTTAGTCAACTAAAACAACCTCTTATGTCTTCTTAAGGTAGTGTCTCAAAATGGGTATTCCACCTACTCTACTACCAACTGCATCATAAGTTAATTTTTTAGGCCACTTTGATTATACTTTTTGACTTTATGAGTTATCCCATTTGATCTTTTGTTTGTACAAACATTTAGATCATATATCATAGTATTTTTTCATGAGTTTGGTTTCTTAAATTCGGTTATGGAAGTTAACCAAAACTGGGTACAAACTAGGGTGTTTTCCTATTTTCACTCTACTATCTGCACTCTACTATTTTCACTCTACGAATTTCAATGTTCACTCTACGATTTTTACTCTACGATTTTTAGAGTTAACTCAAAGATTTTTAGATTCCACTCTACTGTCTACTGCACCATTCTACTATCTGTAGAGCCACTCTACTATCCAACTGTTGTAGAACTGAGTTTAATGCCTACTTTGATGATTTGTTGGAATTTATTCGTTAAGCTTTTGACTCTACCATCTGGCCCTACTTCTACACCACATACCAAGGTATTTTAATAAGGGTTTAGGTTCCTCATTCATATCAGTTAGGCCTACTTTAATTGAGGTTCAAACTGGACAGTTTAACAGTTTTTCCCCAAAACTGATTTTGACACTTCTTAAATTTCTTTCAGTTTAGGTTACTTCGAGAGTCTAGGCATGTGTATTTTAGTTGCCTAAGATTACTTTTAGCTTCATCTCACTTTTTTTAGTCATCTAACCAATTTTGACCTATCAACACTCACTTTAGGCTTGAAAAATAGATCCTAACTTGGTTTTCTTACTAGCTTTGGTCATGACAATGATTAGGAATCATCAACAGCATGCATTAGCAACTTTATGTGTTCATTACAGTCTTACCAATTCATGTACTAAAATTTACCCAAAACAGACTAATTTTGACCTAAAACGTGATTCTTAAAAAGTCCAATATTCAAAACAGTTTAGACATGGTTTCTTTAACTTGTGTAGCTTACTTATGCCATATTATAGCTATTGAAACTTACCTACAAGATTCAGGTATGGACTCTCTTCGTTTAAGTATTAGATGACACTTTAAAGCTTACTTTTTATGGGCCAAAGCATGAAAACTGAGTAGTACTCAATATGGACCTTAACTAAATTAAGAAACAACTTTTAAATGTTAATTATGAACATATTATGGTCTCCTTACTAACTCCAAAATTCAGGTACTACCTGTCGATGTCAGGATTATTATTTGTCATTTTCAGTTCTTGTCTTTTGGTGTTCTCATGTTAGGGGAGATTTGTTTGAAAAAATAGGTTTGAAAAGGTTCGACATGTATATGTCGACGATTTGACTGTAAGAGTCGCCAGTTGGTTATTTTTAAATGGTTGCACTAACTCAACCGAGAAAAGATTTGCACAAAGACCTAGTGATGTAACACTGTTTTACAGGTCTGCAAAACCGAAATTCGTTAGGGTCTGGGGGCTTGATTAAGCGGATGGAAGGTGTTTGGTACCCCGCGACTTCCATGATAACACTGTTACTACCACTTTTCATTAAAACTTTTATATGTTTATGTGTGTGTGTGTATGTCTATGTGTAGTTATTTGGAAGTAGTGTTATGCCTCGTTTGCACCTATATACAAAGGGTTTGACTTTTGTATAAAAGTTTAAGTTTAACAAGATATAGCAATGATGTTTTGTAAATTAGGTTTTTTAAACCCTTCTGCTCAATAGTAATTGAGGCCTTTGATACTTTCATTTTATTATATGTTCGGGTTGATTACTTTTATTTTTGAGATGCGAGGCATCTTCGAGAAAATAAGATACATAGTAGTGCCGAACTCTTTGTGGGCATGAGAGTCATCTAAGGAAATTCAGACACCGTAGATAATTTACAAGCTGGCTGTAGCTAAAAATGTCCATCGTGGGAACTGAATCTAGATTCAGAGACTAAATCTGTGATCACATGATTCCTAGGCTCACATGAAAAAGTAATATGTACAAAAGCTAGAAAAAGAACTAAATTTGAGTAAATCTAAACTATTCCAGTTTCAACGGTTCCAGTTTAGTCACCATGAACTGGTCAAAGTAAGAAATAGCTAGATTTAAACAAATCTAACCCGCAGGCTGAAATGACGAATATCTACATTATGAAAGCAGATAAAACAGTTATATATATATAAGCTGTAAATGTATATATATGAACGATCAACTGCCACGAAGTAAACTCCAGGAAGGACTTTTGAATGGAATATATATATATATATATATATATATATATATATATATATATATATATATATAGGGAGAGGATCAAGAGTAGAACTCTTAAGTAGTAGAACTCCCTTAAATAATAGAATTGTATCAAAACGACGTAGTTTTGATAAGACGCGGTGGCATTTTTGTAAATACCATGCCACCGCGTATTTACAAAAATGCCACCGCGTCTTATCAAAACTACGTCGTTTTGATACAATTCTATTATTTAAGGGAGTTCTACTACTTAAGAGTTCTACTCTTGATCCTTTCTGTATATATATATATATACATAAATGAAAAAAAGCTTAAAATCTGAAATATCTTACAGTGGGCTGCTAAGAAGACTTCAGATAGCTTTAAACGTCTGAAAACTCGGTTTCTATGACGCCCCCAAAATAGGTCTACACAATCCATTCTGAGTCGCCAAATACATGGTACAGAAAATAAGTACAACTTCATTATTACAATTATCATGCAAAATACGACAACACATATGATGTGAGTTTAAATACAAATATTATCTTCTAGACAATATCCAAACTCAAATAAGTCCTCAATATAATTATTGATACACTATTTTAAAAAAATAGTGAAGATTGCTAAAATAACTGTCTGGACCCATCACTCCATACCTCGACTAGTACCCGCTATATTCTCGCCTCCTTAGATGAAAAATAGAACAAAAAGGAAAAGGGGGAGCTCAACTAGCCTAGTAAAGAATATTATGACTAAGATAATTTAGAACAAATTATCATTAGCCTTCAATAAATTAGATAAAATATAATGAACAACAAGTTTTAGATCAATATTCGCAGCAGAAATAATAATTTATTAGAAGAGTTAAGTAGAGAATGAAGTCTACTATCTTCTATGATTTAAAAGTCCATCATCAATATTTTATCCCTATAACATCAATCAATATACATCTTGAACGAAATATTCATCTTTGCACTACGGGTCAAAGATATTCATTTGTATCACCAGGTGGTCATGTTCATCTTAACACCTGTTCATCTTTGCACTATGGGCCAAAGATATTCATCAGGTAATCATTCATATTTGCACTACAGGCCAGAGATATTCAGTTATATCACCATTTAGGACTGAGGATGATGAAAAATATCTTAAAGAAAATGAATCTAGTGAGATAAAAGGACAAAGATTAGGGATTCGAACTTCAGTTTATCCAAGTTCAAAAATACTCCATTATAATCAATTATGGAGCAAAATTCAAGAATGAAGATCAAAACTTGGATACAATCAAAGATAGTAACCAAAATAGACAACTTGGACAAAGAAAAGAAAACTTAATTTTTCTCTGAGTAGTGCCGTATTTGTGAATAGTATTGTATACGTGAATAGTGTTGTATACTTCAATAGTAACCCCGACACAAAAAGGTAGAAATTTCACAAGAAAAATTATACTTCGTGGATAGTACTCGTGAATAGTACCGTATTCATGAATAGTACCGTATTCATGAATAGTGCCGTATACGTGAATAGTAACCTTAACATGAAAAGGTAAAAATTTTATAATAAAATTTATACCAATATTTCGGTATAATAATATTGAAAGAAATAACATCATTTACGAAGAAAATAACACCCCTTACCTCAAAAGAACAGTACTTCTGACTAGAATATCATATATAATGTTGAAGAAAACTTGCACTGAATAGCAACTCTCAAAGTATCTAAATACTCGCAAAAATACGCTCGATATAATAGAGAGAGAAAACTTCTGATTCTGGTGTGATTTTCAATTCTAACTAAGCACCCTATTTATAGGAAAATGCTAGAACGTCAAATAATACTAAAATTTAATAAAGTAATATTTTAATAAAAAATTTCATGCACACCACTTGACCAAACTTAGCACACCACAAGTGGGGCCAACCAAATTCAGAAAATTCCACAACAACCAAAAGTGGGGCCCACCCATGTTTTTAATAAAATCATTTATTTTCGAAACTTCAATAATTCATAATAAATAGTCTTTTTATTAGAAAAATACGAATTTTACGTCCACTCCATAGAAAATTTAATTCTCTACAACTTTGTAGAATAAATATTTTTTAAATTCCAAACAGAAAATGACCGAAATCCACATATGAATGATTTTTAATTCATTCATTCCAACAAAATATTGATAAAACTCCTCAACATTAATTCTTTCATTTATATCCACATAAAATATAAATATTTCTTTATCATATAAATCAATAATTAATTATTCATAAATAATATTACAGAATCATAATAATGACAACCAGGCTGTTCCCAGAAAAGAGAGAGCTTTTCGATAAAAATTTCTCCTTACTAGTGCGCAATTAGGTGACCAAATCCCTTTTTTAGACAGAACTTCCTTAGACGTTGTCAATAATGCTATCTAATAATATTATTCAAATAATATGAATTATTGATCTGATAATGGGAAATACTGTGCAGTGATAATTATTAAATCAACAATAATATAAAATATCAACATAGCAATTATTGAATCAATAAAATAAAATATTAAACTGTAATTACTGTATCAATTATTGAGACTGTGTCTTCTTATGTAAAAATCAATAATCCAAAAATACTGTGTAATATCGTGTGCTACTGTGCAACCGCGTGTATTACTGTACTTTAACTATCGGGTATTACAACAGTGTTAACAGCCCTTAGTACCATAATATGGACTCTTCTACTCGTACTTAGGGGGATCAGCCCTTAGTACCATACTATTCACAATATCTTAACGCTAAAACATAAGTAATCCCCTATACAGGGTTGTTCATCTCAGTTTGACATCAGAGTCCGCACCAAAGGAAGTTTGGTTTTGATAAATTCAACAAGGGTTCTGAAATTTAGAACATTCATCAACTATGGACTAGTCGAATGAATAAGGGTTCGCTAGTCTTACAAGGTTCAACAATAACTGATATTTAAATCGAATAACAAACTCAAGAGGTATACAATAGAATAAGTATTGTATAATAGGATCATACTTTGAAAAGATTAATAACCTTTAATATAACAAATTGAACTTGATCAATAAATAATAACAACTTGCTCGATATAGAATATAAGTCTACAATTTGCTCAATGTAAAGAGGTAAGTTTATAAACTTATATACTGATAACGAGTAGGGTTAGGAAACTTTCCTCGTGCGTAGGTTACATGTTAAATATACACGTTCTTCGATTTAATCCTACATACCATTTCCATTTATAATGCCAGTTAATTATATTGTAACTAGTCATCACAAGTTCATACTTTTATTGTCGAACTCTGATTATGACTATACTTAGTCAAATTACCACACTTGTTTTCACATAATATTACACTACACGAACAACAAGCTAACTACACGTTCAACAATTCAATCAATATGTAAATGCCTTATTGATATGTTAAGAACCTATTTTAACATCTCTTTATATGTCTAACACATTTTTATGTTCATTAGATTAGGTTACTATTACATTCTTGGACATGAACAATTTAAGAAAAAATCATTTCTGAACAATCTGCAAAGTGGCGCTGCGGCACCACCATTAAGCTTGTGGCTGGCGCTGCGGCCTGGACAATGGTGCTGCGGCGTGGCTGGCACTGCTGCGCGGGTCTCAAGCCTGCAGTCGGTGCTGCCGCGCGGAGCACCAGTTCCAAAAAACTAGAGTTCGCGAAAAATGTAGAACATGCCAATTTCTACCAATTTCTTTATTCATACATGCATTTAGACATACCCAGGCATTATATTATACACATAATCATTACTTAACTTTCTAGCATGATTTTAACAAGTTAAAACATACAATTTCTAGAATCAAATCATGTAATTTCATGTTCTTGGTGATTTTGAAAGTTTTTAAAGATAAAACATAAAATTAACTCTATGGGCTCGTTATAACACCGAATTTGTCAATTCAAGGTTTGTTTTCTTCATTTTAACATACATAAACATATATAAGTGTAAGTTGATGATACAACATATGATTAACGCATTAAATTTGTACGTAAGGGCCATATGGCCTTATTTTATACTCTGTAACTTCAAAAAATCTAATTACGACATATTTTTTTGAAATTGATATTATGAAAACATGCAATATATAGTAAAACATGTTATGATAACATCTTATCACATATATAAACATAATCGCTACTCTTTCCAATTACAGAGTCTTTAAATTTTTAATTACAAAGACTTACACTAATTTTTCAAAAAAACTTCAATGCCGTAAATTAAAACTTGAATTTAAGGGTTTACCTTTGATTACTCTGCTTGGATTACACAAGGATGATAACAACTTCTAATTTTTTCCACAATTCTTCTCCTTTAATTTCACTGATTCTCAATTTCTCTCTATGACTAGTTTTGTCAGACTTAGAAAAATAAAAGACTTAGCAAAATAAAAGAAAGAAGACGTATATAATTATAAAAACTGAGTCTTAATAGAGTCTTAATAGACTTCAAGAGTTTGAATAGTCCTTTCTGATTGCCCGTCCGTTTGAGGATGGTATGCCGAACTAAATCGTAAATCCGTGCCCATATCTTTCTGCAAACTAACCCAAAATAGTGAAGTAAATCTTGGGTCACGATCCAAAACAATTGATACTGGCATGCCATGTAATCTCACAATCTCATTCACGTACGTACGAGCAAGACGTTCAAAGGAATAAGTCTCCCGTGTCGGCAAAAAATGACCAGACTTGGTTAATCTATCTACAATAACCCAAATCGCATCTATGCCTTGAGAAACCTTGGGAAGACCCGTAACGAAATCCATGGTATTATGTTCCTACTTCCATTTTAGAATCTCAAGTGGTTGCAATGGACCCTTTAGCACTTGATGCTCCGCCTTTACACGTTGACAAGTTAAACACCTCGAGATAAACTCTGCGATCTCTCTCTTCATATTACTCCACCAAAATGTATGTCGAAGATCATGATACATTTTAGTACTCCCAAGATGTGTGACACCCCCAAATCTCGGTACTTCATTACCTCAAGATTCGGTGTTTACTTAGTCAAATCATTCATATCTAACTACCCAAACATAATAAGAATTGAATAATAAACCTTCCCTTAAGGGATTACATAAACAAAATCTCCCAGGTTATCTAACCTTTAATTACAATCATTCAAATGCGGAAATTAAATAAATACTTCATTACATCAATCAAATTAAAGTCTAGTAAATAACTGTCAACATATTACAAGTCTTCAGTACTTGTTCATCTTTTCCTTTCCTTTACTGGTGCTAGGTACATCTACCTTCTCATCTTTAACTGTAATAGTTATATAAGCAAGAGTGAGCAAACAAAGCTCACTTGAAATAACAATGAAGAAAATCTTACAACATTTGCCAACTAATAGGCTCAATAGAACTGAACAATATGTTCTATTAACATTCTGAAATATACAACTGAGGGTCTAATGACCACAAACCATGTCCACAGTTATAAGTAATCTTTCAACTTTAACTTTAACAGTCATAAGACTATAAGGACTCCACGTACTTAGGGGGATTAGCCCTTCGTATAATGTATTGTGCACAAACATTTCAACGCTAAGCGTAAACCTCTTATAAAAGAGTTGTTCATCTCAATATTTGAATACAAGTCCGCACCAAAGTAGGTATGGTTTTGATACATTACAAGGTAATTTAGAATTCAACGGTCATCAACTAAGGATTACTTGAATACAAAAGAACTAACTGTACGCTATGGAATAATCATAACTGAATCGATATTTGTAGCTTAATATCATGCTTTAGGAATAATCTAAAAGCATAAACACTGAATAATCATAAATAATTTGCTTGAAACATATAAAGTCAAGGTTATTGAGAATTGGATACTAAGCATGCAAAGTGAATAGTAATTTGAACAATAAAGTTGTTCAACACTAGAATATTAAAATATAGCGATTCACATGCTAAATAACAAGTTACATATTAAAGAAACTTGCTCAATATTAAAGTATAAGATTTAGAATACTTGTATAGTCATGAACAACTAGATACAAGGGCTTTCTCAATAATAAACAATCTAGCTCTACGAAACTGTAGAGTTAGCAACTTACGTAATTGTAATTGAACTAAAAGCAATAACGTACTCAAAGAAATTAAACTTGCACAACGAAGTGTTAGAGTTAGAAAACTTGCTCAATTGTTATAAAAGTAGAGTTAAAGAACTTGCCTTGCGCGTAGATTAAACCGTTAATATCCAAATCACAATACCCTATATATATATATATATATATATATATATATATATATGTGTGTGTGTGTGTGTGTGTGTGTGTGTGTGTGTGTGTGTGTGTGTAATATGATATGATCAGTCATAATCAACGCTACATCACGTATAGTTTAAATGTCTAACCATGTAATCAAGTTATATTCCTAAATGATAATAAACTCGTTAGGTATTAACACCATGTTCGTTCAACACATTACAATACTAAAATAACAGAATTATTTGGTCATATAGCATTACAACTAAAAATTTCAGACTTCTGTGCAAGACAAAAGTCATTTTACAAATCTTGTGAGTCATCACCTTAATGTTTATCCCATGTGCTCTATATCTATTTTATATTAGATGGGAGTGCCACCTAGCAACAAGATGCATTGAATCATGCCATTTATATTAGATTAAGAGAGAAAAAATGCATACTTTCATTTTCATTTTCTCCAAGCCCATTCTCTCTCTTCAACTTCAAAATTTAGAGTGAGAGAGTGATATAAGATTAGCCAAGTTCAGTTTATAGCTTAACAAGATCAGAACTCAAAGATCAGAAATCAAGATCAAAGCATAAAAGGTATACAAGCCCTAAAAATTCGAAATCTTGTGATCCATGTTATTTGTTATGATATGTTGTTTTAAGATGTGTATTAGGGTGTCACTTGATGATTTGGGTTGCCATATAGTGAATCCATAACATCAAAGTGCACGAAATAGCATTTTTCAAAAATCTGGAAAAAGGTTGATAAGTGGCCTGACAGTCGAATGTCAGGGCCTCTAGATCTTTATGTGTTAGATGTTTTATGTGTTTTATGTTTTGAATCTGTTCTATGACATGAGAACTGTGATCTGAAACTGATAACAGGGTCATAGAATGTTTATATCGTGAGTTATTATTGGTCAAACATCGTTGACCGTTCACGGAGACTGAGTTTCAGGGCAACCCACAAACCCAGATCTCGTCTGACAACCATTTTGAAGGCTCGGATCTTGCACGTGTTTAGTTGTTTGGCTAAGTTATGGTTTTCATCTTGTAGCCTGACATAAGGACTACCCAATAATGCTCTTAGAACAACCAGATGCATAACTGAATCATAGATAATGGTGGTCAAAAGACTGTTGACCAAATGACCGGATGAAGATTCTGGGAAAACCCAAATCTTCAAAGACTGTTTCCTGACCCCTAGTTTGACCGACCTTGATATCTTAGATCTGTTGTTGTTAAGATGATCTGATGTTATGTCGTTATACACTGTCATGTATTCTACACTATTGGACCACTAGAGTACACAAACTAAGTCTTGGAGGTTATGATTTAAAGCTTCAAAATAGGTACCTTGGCTGTTCTTCATTTCTGGGTAACCCAGAAAATGAAGAACAGGCCTGACATGATTTTTGGAGGCCGATATCTTTCTGTTGTGATGTATGATTTCCATGAAGCTTGTTTCTAGTTGAAATGCTACACATATACTACAATCTTAATATAAAGTATCAACCCAGAAGCAACAAGAACATGGTTATAAATTTGGTAAAACCACCTACCTTGTCTACTGACATGCGTTTCTAGGCAGGCTCAAGAACAAGCCAAGAACACCTATAGCGACGTGTCTGTCGCTACAGGCCTCTTTAGCGACAGTTAGTTTTAGAAATTAATTATTTTAATTAATAATTAGATAAAAAATGGATTTTAATTATTAAAAATACAAAATAAATTTCGAAAAAATATTTTAAATTCTGAAAAGTAGTTTTTAATTATTTTGAGTATATTTCATAAATATTTAATATTTTTGGAATATAAATGATATTTAATTTATTTAATTACAATATTAAATAAATTATTTAAAAATGATTTTAATACATGAAAAATCATAAAAAATAATATTATGGCATAAGAAAATATTTGAAGATATTTTCAGTGACTTTTAATATTTTGTGATGAATTTCATTAATTAATAGATATTAATGATAATTAGTTTATTTAATAACTATATTAAATAAATTATGAAAAAATAGAATTAATGTTTTATAAATCATATAAAAATGATTTAAGGGTTAGAAAAATATTTTAAGTTATAAAATATAACTTTTGATATTTTGTCATGAAAATATTAATATTTTAATATTAAAAGTAATTATCGGATAATGAATTTAACTGTTTAAAAATCATATAAATACGATTTTGAAGTATTAAAAATACTTTGTGATATTATAAATATATTATAATATTAAGTGATGATTTTCATTAATATTTGATTACAAATAAATATTAATGATAATTGAATTATGTGGTATTTAATATATTTATGTAAGACCCCGAATTTTATGAAATAAAAGTATTCAATTTTTCTTATAATTACAATTCAGTAAATGGTTAAATTGATAAAAAGTTAAAGTTAAGGGTGATATATGAATTTTTTTCAAAATACGCAAGTGGTTATAAAATATTTATTGTTGTCGGGAATATTCGTTTGGTCGTGGAATATTCTTTCTGTCGGGGAATATTCGTACGACGGCGCAACCATTTGTGGGCCCCATAATGAATAACTGTCGAATGAAGATAACGACAAAATTGAGTTTTTATAATTGATGGCGTAGTTGTTACCGCTAACACTGTTGGAATACCCAGTGATTAAAATACAGTAATACGCGTGGTTGCACAGTAGCACACGGTATTGCACAATATTGTTGAATTATTGATCCTTACGTAAGAATGCACTACTCAATAATTGTTACAGTAATTTCTGTTCAATATTTTATTTTATTGAATCAATAATTGCGGCGTTGATATTTTATATTATTGTTGTTTCAATAATTGTCACTGCACAGTGTCTCCATTATCAGATCAATAATTCATATTATTTGAATAATATTATTAGATAGCATTATTGGCAATGTCTAGAAAGTTCTATCAAGGAGATGTTTGGTCACCTAATTTTACGCCACTAAGGAGAAATCCTTATCGGAAAGCCCCCCTTTCCTGGGAACTACGTGGTTGTCATTATTGTGATTTTGTAATATTATTTGTGAATAATTAATTATTGATCTATATGATAATGAAATATTTATTTGATGTGGATATAAATGATGGATTTATTTATGTGGTTATAAATGAAGGAATTAATGTTGAGGTATTTTATTAGTATTTTGTCAGATTGGAGGTATTAAAAGATCAAATCAGTATTCTTACATTTTATTGTGTGAGTTATAATTTTTAATCTGACCGTTGGATCGTTATGATTTTTGGATATGTTATACATATATAAGTTGAGTATATGTTCACAAATTTTGAACCGTTAAAAATGGACGAATGATTTGTTATGAATTTTAAGAGGTGACTGATTCAGAAATTAGGTTTATAAATAAATTTGGTGAAAAATTCTAGAAATGGGTGAGCTCCACTTTTGGTTGTTGGGGATGGTGGCTGATTTTTGGTGGGTCGAATAGTAGCAGGTAAAGCCATCAGGTTGCAGGTCAAGTCTGCTTCGGCGTGCTAACAGTTTCCTATAAATAGAGAGCTAAGTTAGAATTGAAAAACACACCAGAATTCATAAGTTTTCTCTCTTTTTCTCTCTAGATTATTGAGTGTATTTTGTGAGTATTTAGATACTTGGTGAGTTGCTATTCATCAGTACAAATTTCCTTCAGCGTCATATCCGATATCTAGTCAAAAGTACTGCTCTTTTGAGGTAAGGAATAGTAAGGGATATTAAGGGATGCTATATTCTTCATAATGATGTTATTCTTTCAATATCATTATACTGAAATATTGGTATGGATTTTATTGTGGAATTTTTACCTTTTTGAGTCGGGATTACTATTCACGTATACGACACTATTCACGTATACGGCACTATTCACGTATATGGCACTATATACGTATATGAAATTATTTACGTATACGGTACTATGTACTAACACGGAATACTATTCACGAGTTACTATTCATGAGTTACTATTCACGAGTTACTATTCACGAGTTACTATTCATGAGTTAGTATTCATGGGTACTATTCACAACAAAATTGGTTTCTTTTCTGACCAAATTATAGTTGATTTATGAATATTACTCTTGAAATTAAATCCATATTTTGATCGTATTGTTTTTATTATCATATATAACATTTTTATAACCCTGATGTTGAATTTTCCTTTCACTTGAGTATAAAGATGGGTAAATTATTGGTATGATCGTGACAGAGGAATATCTTTGGCCTGTAGTGCAAAGATGAATTGTTAACTGGTATGATTATGACCATTGAATTTATAATTGAATATCTTTAGCTTAAGTGTAAAGATAAATTGATTAACATGGTTATAATTATTGTTTATCTAAATTCTGAAATGATTATACATTTCTTTGAGATATGAATATCTTTGGCCTGTAGTGCAAAGATTAACTGTTGACGAATATCTTTGGCCCGTAGTGTAAAGATGAATTATTGATGAATATCTTTGGCTCGTAATGCAAAGATGACTTGTTGTTGAATATCTTTGGCCTGTAGTGCAAAGATGAGTTGTTGATAAATATCTTTGGCTCGTAATGCAAAGATGATCTGTTGTTGAATATCTTTGGCCTGTAGTGCAAAGATGACTTGTTGATGAATATCTTTGGGCCGTAGTGTAAAGATGAATTTATTAGTATGATTATGAATATGAACTGTGATTTGGTATAACCATGATCTTTGGTGTTTCAGGTGATGAAAATTATCTTTGTCCTGGATGAGAAAAGGAATTTTGAACTACAATTACAATTATAAGTTATACACGTGATTGTGGACATGAATTGTTGATTGATGTTACAGGGATAAAACATTGTTGGTGAACTTTTAATATGGAGAAGATAATAGACTTTATGGTCTATTTGACTCTTCTAATGGATTGCTCGTTCCGCTGTAACTATGGTTGAAATTTTTTATCATCTACCATATGTTCTAAATCTCTGATTTATTACTGATGAAGGCTATTAATAATTTAATTATCTTTAGTCATGGTATTCTTTAATGGGCTAGTTGTGCTCACCCTTCTATTTCAAAATTCCTTCCAGGTAATACAAGTGTAGCTGTGTCGAGCGGGGGTAACAGGGGAATAGAACGGTGATCATCATTTAGTAGTTATATTTGATGAATCCAATAGGGTGAGGCGAACCCAACGTTGGAAGGGTGTTTTGCCACTATCATACGAGATGTCTAATGATATACAACCTCGTGTCATCATAAGACAGGGATGTGCTCATCCACTTGATGATTATATTTACGAGCACTACCTATATAATCTTGGTGTTTGTTTGAAGTATAATTCACGATTAGAGACAGTGGAGATAATGATATGTCAAGAGAAGACTCACAATTGAGAAGAATATGATAGTAATCTTCTCGTTTTTCTTTGGGGTCTATTGGGTCAACCAAGGATAATTCTGTGGCCATATAATATCTATCATAACCTAGAAGCATGGCCTCCCATGTACGAAGGTTTCCTTGAGCACTTCCCAAAAATTCTAATTTCTAAAACAGTTTTCGACTATACCTTTATCTAGGTATCACTGTGAGGTGTTGTCCACGGTTGGGACATTTGTCACATTACGATTGGGACACGAGTCACAGTTGTTATATATTTGTATCCAAACTCACAGAATATGTGTTATTATATTTTGTACGACAATTATTGTAATAAAGTTGTTGTTATTTTCTGTACCATGTATTTGGCGACTCAGAATAGGTTGGATGAAATAGACCTATTTTGGTCACATTTGGTATCAGAGCTTAGGAATATGATCTCTGGCGGAGATCGGGGAATAGAACTAGGAGGTGTGTGATGAGTAAATCCTTCGCTAGTGTGTCCTACCTAAGCTTATTTGTTGGTCAGTCATAATATTGGGATATTATGTGATATGTTAATTTATTCAATTAACCCTTGTTTTGAAACTGTATTCTAGAATGATATATGAAATACAAGAGATGAACAATAAAAAAATCATGATGATATGGAAGATGGAATCTTAAATGAAAGCAAGGTATTCTCAACTCTTTGAATTATCAGGTACGTAAATTTTGTGGACGAAATTTTATAAGGAGGGGAGATTGTAAGACCCCGAATTTTATGAAATAAAAGTATTCAAATTTTCTTATAATTACAATTCAGTGAATGGTTAAATTGATAAAAAGTTAAAGTTAAGGGTGATATATGAATTTTTTTCAAAATACGCAAGTGGTTATAAAATATTCATTGTTGTCGGAGAATATTCGCTTGGTCGTGGAATATTCTTTCTGTCGGGAAATATTCGTACGACGGCGCAGCCATTTATGAGCCCCATAACGAATAACTGTCGGATGAAGATAACGACAAAATTGAGTTTTTATAATTAACGACGTAGTTGTTACCGCTAACACTGTTGGAATATCCGGTGGTTAAAATATAGTAATACGCGTAGTTGTACAGTAGCACACGGTATTGCACAGTATTATTGAATTATTGATCCTTACGTAAGAAGGCACTACTACATAATTGTTACATTAATTTTTGTTCAATATTTTATTTTATTGAATCAATAATTGCTGCGTTGATATTTTATATTATTGTTATTTCAATAATTGTCAATGCACATTATCTCCATTATCAGATTAATAATTCATATTATTTGAATAATATAATTAGATAGCATTATTGGCAATGTCTACAAAATTCTGTCAAAGAGAGGTTTGGTCACCTAATTGCGCTCCAGTAAGGAGAAATCCTTATCGGAAAGCCCCCTCTTTCCTGAGAACTGCATGGTTGTTATTATTGTGATTCTGTAATATTATTTGTGAATAATTAATTATTGATCTATATGATAATGAAATATTTATTTGATGTGGATATAAATGATGGATTTATTTATGTGGTTATAAATGAAGGAATTAATGTTGAGGTATTTTATCAGTATTTTGACGGATTCGAGGTATTAAAAGATCAAATCAGTGTTCTAACATTTTATTGTGTGACTTATAATTTTTAATCTGACCGTTGGATCGTTGTGATTTTTGGATATGTTCTACATATATAAGTTGAGTATATGTTCACAAATTTTGAACCGTTAAAAATGAATGAATGATTTGTTATGAATTTTAAGAGGTGACTGATTCAGAAATTAGGTTTATAAATGATTTTGGTGAAAAATTCTAGAAATGGGTGGGCCCCACTTTTGGTTGTTGGGGATGGTGGCTAATTTTTGGTGGGTGGAATAGTAGCAGGTAAAGCCATCAAGTTGCAGGTCAAGTCTGCTTCGGCGTGCTAATATTTTCCTATAAATAGAGGACTAAGTTAGAATTGAAAAATACACCAGAATTCATAAGTTTTCTCTCTTTTTTTCTCTAGATTATCGAGTATATTTTGTGAGTATTTAGATACTTGGTGAGTTGCTATTCATCAGTGTAAGTTTTCTTCAGTGTCATATTCGATATCCAGTCAAAAGTGATGCTCTTTTTGGGTAAGTGATAGTAAGGGATACTAAGGGATGCTATATTCTTCATGATGATGTTATTCTTTCAATATCATTATACTGAAATATTAGTATGGATTTTATTGTGGAATTTTTACCTTTTTGAGTCGGGATTACTATTCACGTATACGACACTATTCACGTATACGGCACTATTCACGTATATGGCACTATATACGTATATGAAATTATTTACGTATACGGTACTATGTACTAACACGGAATACTATTCACGAGTTACTATTCACGAGTTACTATTCATGAGTTACTATTCACGAGTTACTATTCACGAGTTACTATTCATAAGTTAGTATTCATGGGTACTATTTACAACAAAATTGGTTTCTTTTCTGACCAAATTATAGTTGATTTATGAATATTACTCTTAAAATTAAATCCATATTTTGATCATATTATTTTTATTATCATATATAACATTTTTATAACCCTGATGTTGAATTTCTCTTTCACTTGAGTGTAAAGATGGGTAAATTATTGGTATGATCGTGACTGAGGAATATATTTGGCCTATAGTGCAAAGATGAATTGTTAACTGGTATGATTATGACCATTGAGTTTATAATTGAATATATTTAGCTTAAGTCTGTAGTGCAAAGATGAGTTGTTGATGAATATCTTTGGCTCGTAATGTAAAGATGACCTGTTATTGAATATCTTTGGCCTGTAGTGCAAAGATGACTTGTTGATGAATATCTTTGGGCCGTAGTGCAAAGATGAATTTATTAGTATGATTATGAATATGAACTGTGATTTGGTATAACCATGATCTTTGGTGTTTTAGGTGATGAAAGTTATCTTTGTCCTAGATGAGAAAAGAAATTTTGAACTACAATTACGATTATGAGTTATACACGTGATTGTGGACATGAATTGTTGATTGATGTTACAGGGATAAAACATTGTTGGTGGACTTTTAACATGGAGAAGATAATAGACTTTATGGTCTATTTGACTCTTCTAATGGATTGCTCGTTCCACTGCAACTATGGTTGAAAATTTTTATCATCTACCATATGTTCTAAATCTCTGATTTATTACTGATGAAGGCTATTGATAATTTAATTATCTTTAGTCATGATATTCTTTACTGGGCTAGTTGTGCTCACCATTCTATTTCAAAATTCCTTTCAGGTAATACAAGTGTAGCTGTGTCGAGCGGGGGTAACAGGGGAATAGAACGGTGGTCATCATTTAGTAGTTATATTTGATGAATCTAATAGGGTGAGGCAAACCTAATGTTGGAAGGGTGTTTTGCCACTATCATACGAGATGTCTAATGATATACAACCTCGTGTCATCATAAGACAGGGATGTGCTCATCGACTTGCTGATATATTTACGAGCACTACCTATATAATCTTGGTGTTTGTTTAAAGTATAATTCACGATTAAAGACAGTGGAGATAATGATATGTCAAGAGAAGACTCACCATTGGGAAGAATATGATAGTAATCTTCTCGTTTTTCTTTAGGGTCTATTGGGTCAACCAAGGATAATTCTGTGGCCATATGATATCTATCATAACCTAGAAGCATAGTCTCCCATGTACGAAGGTTCCCTTGAGCACTTCCCAAAGATTCTAATTTCTAAAACAATTTTTGACTATACCTTTATGTAGGTATCACTGTGAGGTATTGTCCATGGTTGGGACATTTGTCACATTACGGTTGGGACACGAGTCACAGTTGGTATATATTTATATCCAAACTCACAGCATATGTGTTGTTGTATTTTGTACGATAATTGTTGCAATAAAGTTGTAGTTGTTTTCTATACCATGTATTTGGCGACTCAGAATAAGTTGGGTGAAAGGGACCTATTTTGGGGTTGTCACAATTTAAATACGATATTAATGATTGAAAAATCATGATAAATGATAATAATTATCTGAAAATTATTATAAGACTTAGAAAAATATTTTGACTGAGATTAAAATTATCTGAGATAATTATTAGGTGTTTATGCAGAGTTTAATTGAACTTAAACTCGAAGAATTAATCGACTAGACCGTCAGGACGTTAGAACTTTGTGTCGGGTTCAACTTACACTGCAATAGTTGACTTGACACCGAGTCTTATGTGTGTTATAGACTGATAGGGTTATATGTTATGTGTTTAGGTTATTCTCTGTGTGTGTGTGTGTGTATATATATATATATATATATATATATATATATATATATAATAGTATTATATTGTGATGATATTATTCTAATATTGGAGATCTATATTACTAATATTAGGTCTTCGGATAAAGCGTATAAATTGTGTAGCGGTAATCAAAGGTTCAGGCAACTTTGTTTTTACTTAACTTTACTAAGAGTTGTTACATTTAGATAAGCTTATGGTTAATCATTGCTGGTTACCATGAATTGTACTATGCACATATTATATGTATAAGTCAGGTATGAAAGGCTGATCACCTTCATTACCAGTTGGTTCAGATATATTTATTCATGTATAATACTTGTTCAGTCAAAAGTTTGTTCCTGCTAGTTCACAATTATATTGTTGAATTATAGCCAGCTTATTATTCAGACTCTTTCAATCATAATATATTTTTATATTATTAAATTTAAACTTGCTGGACAATTCTTATGTTCACCCCTGCTATATCATGATAAACATTGCAGATTAAGGCGAATGCGTCGGATACAAGGAAAGGTTAAAGACAGTTACAGCGTAAAGTTAATATGTGTGATTAGATTGTAATAGTATTGTATAATAATATGTTATGTGTTAGACAGATTATGAATTGTGTATAAGTTAAGGTTACTCGACCTTGGGGAATAGTGTGTAAAGTTATTGTATAAACAATTTATGTTTATATCTTCCGCAAATAGTAATAGTTGTACAGAATGATTGAACCGAATCCGCGGTGATTTGGGACCCGGATTTAGGCCCCTCATACTTTCTGTGTGAAGTTATACTTCAGAATTTTATGGTCTGTGTATATCTCATATTTTTATCCATAGAGATAATGTCTCCATATTTTCAGAGCAAATACTACTGCCGCCAACTCTAAATCATGAGTCGGATACCCTTTCTTATAGTCTTTCAGTTTCCTTGATGTATACGCAATAACCTTGTCGTTCTGCATAAGGACACCACCCAATCCTTTGTGTGAAGCATAACTATACACCACAAAGTTTCCTGTATTATCTGGTAGTGACAGCACAGGTGCCACACTTAACTTCTTTTTCAGTTCTTGAAAACTTTCCTCACACTTTTCCGTCCGAACAAATTTTACAGATTTTCTCGTCAAATTTGTTAACGGAGTAGCGATCTTGGAAAAATCTTGAATAAATCGTCTGTAATATCTGGCCAATCCCAAGAAACTTCTTACTTTTGATGGAGTTCTTGGTTGTTCCCAATTTATCACTGCTTCGACTTTTGATGGATCCACTGAAATCCCATCCTTATCGATTACATGACTAAGAAATTGTACACGTTCCAGCCAAAATTCACATTTAGAGAATTTCGCGTACAATTTTTCTTTTCTTAGCGTCTCCAGCGTCAGACGTAAATGTTCCACGTGTTCCTCTCGAGATTTAGAGTACACCAGAATATCATCGATAAATACCACCACAAACTTGTCTAAAAATGGTTTAAACACCATGTTCATCAAATCCATGAATGCTACAGGGGCGTTTGTCAAACCAAATGACATCACTAAAAATTCATAATGTCCGTAGAGAGTTCGGAATGCCGTTTTCGATAAATTCTTCTTCCTCACTTTTAATTGGTGATATCCACTTCTCAAGTATATTTTCGAGAAATATTTAGCACCCTTCAATTGATCAAACAAGTCATCTATTCTTGGTAATGGATATTTGTTTTTAATAGTGACTTTGTTCAATTCCCTATAATCAATGCAAAGACTCATTGACCCATCCTTCTTCTTCACGAATAACACTGGCGCTCCCCACGGTGATACACTCGGTTGAATATACTTCTTATCTAATAGTTCTTGCAGATGTACCATCAGTTCCTTCATTTCCTACCGGAGCCATTCTGTACGGGGCCTTCGCTATCGGGGCTGTTCCTGGCGCTAAGTTGATCACGAATTCAATCTCTCTATCGGGCGGAAGTCCCCACAAATCTTCCAGAAAAACGTTCATAAATTCCCTAACCACTTGTATTTCCTCCAATTTAACACCCTTATCCTTTTGGAGTATCGACTATGTAAGCTAAGTACCCTACACAGCCCTGACTCAACAACTTCTTGGCCTGCATCATCGTCAGACATCTCATTTGTCTAGGCGATTTACTGCCATGAAAAACTATCTTTGACGGAGTCATAAGGTTTGCACACTTCTTTTGGCAGTCAATTATTGTTCCATAATTGAATAGCCAATCCATTCCCAATATCACGTCAAACTCTCCGAGTTTTATCGGGATTAAATCTACCATCATGATATTCCCCTTAATATTCAGCCTACAGTTCTTGTATACGAACCTAACAGGAATCATTTCCCTATTCGCAATTTCTATGTTTAAAGGGAAATTCAGCTTTTCCCTAGATATTTCTAACTTCTTAGCAAATTCATCAGATATAAACGAGCAAGTAGCACTCGAATCAAATAATACATATGCATTTATATCATTGATTTGGATAATACCTGACACGACAACTTTTAATTGCACCGCGTCCTGCACCGTCATGTTAAAGGTTCTCGCTGTGGGCTTATTTGTTGACGTCAGTCCAGCAATAGTTAGTGCACCTCCACTAGCATTTCCCTTGCTTCCAGCTGTCTCGTCCGACTTCTTCTTTGGACACTCGAGAGTAAAGTGATCCTTTGACCCGCATGTGTAGCAAACATTCTTCTTGGGTTGATTGCAATTTGGGGCGATGTGACCCTCCTAGCCACAGTTGAAGCATACTCGTTTTTCGATCAAGCATACACCCTTGTGAAACTTTTTGCATGTAGCAGATGCTTCGAACTTCTTCTTTTGCTGGCCTCCTTGCTGATTTCCAGCTCCCCCATTCGCATTCCACTTCCTTTTCAAATTGTTGCCATTTCTGCCGTTACTACCACCACTCTTAGCTTCACCTTCACTTTTCTTTTTTCTCTGCTCTTGATTGTGTTTTGTTACAGCCTCGCCTCCACTCTCAGCGAGTGTCGCCTTCTCCATCACTGCTACAAACGTCTTCAACTAGAACAGGGAAACCCTACTGTACCACCAGGGCTTCAGTCCCTGTTTAAACCTCTTTGCCTTGCGTTCATCTGTGCTGACTTGATATGGCGCAAACCTCGCCAACTCGTTCAATTTCGCGGCATACTCAGACACCGACATCGCTCCCTGCTTCAACTCCAAAAACTGAACCTCTAACTGACTTTTCGAACTCTCTGGCAAATAGGTCTCGAAGAATAACTCCTTGAACCTATCCCAGGTCATCACTCCTGGTCCTTCCCGTGTTTTATTGGCCTGCCACCAATAACTAGCTTCTGCTTTCAACATGAACGTTGTAAAAGTAGTCTTCTGTTCATCCCCTACCCTAGCGACTTTAAATACTTTCTCTATTTCCATAATCCAGGTATGTGCCTCGACTAGATTCATGGACCCACGGAATTCAGGTGGTCCAACCGCCTTAAACTCCTTAAACATTGTGCCTTAGTTTTGTGGTTGATTCTGCAGTCCACCTATCAGTAACGTCACCAGCTGCTGAATGGGGTTAGCTTCAGCATTATTGTTGTTGGTTCCTTCAGTGGTTCTTTGTCGGGGTGGTTGACGTCTTGGAGGCATTTTCCGTTAAAAATACACTCATTAGATTATTACTCAACTCTTTTAAGTAAATTTTTTTTAACTTGCCCCCAAAGAAGTAATAATCACATAACACATAACACTTTGGAATAATAAGATAAATAACTTTTATTCACTCATAATTTCTTTGGAAAACATCATAACAATAACAACACTGCTATTTACATTATTTTCCTGAACTACTAAAGCTTCAGGACATCATCATCATATCCCATAGGTTACATGACACTGGGCACTTACATATTATTTATCATATCATATATCTTATATGAAGTACATTCCCTAGGATGTCCTATTAAGATACTGCATAGCCTTTCGACGCTCTTCTTCCATAACTCGGAACATTGTTCGGCGATCTAACGTGTACGATGGCAGAGTCTCGAACTGAATTGGGTAACCCATGACCCGATCTTGAGCTTGATTGATCATGGTATTGAATACTTTATCCATCTCCTCCATCTTCATCCTCTTTAATTGCGCGTCTCTTACTGCTATCCCGGTTCGTTGATAAGCTTCTTCGTATGCGTCTTCAGCTCTTGCTCTCTTAATATCTTTTTCCTTCAGTTTGTTCTTTAGTTCTGCAATCACCTCGATCAATTGTTCTTTCTCTCCTTCAGTTTGTACTAGCTACTCTTCGACATTAGTCAGTCGTTCCTCATGATCCTGGATCTCATCGTCCTTCTGTATCATTACAGTTTGTTGTTCAGCTACTATCTCTTGCAACTCCTCGACGGTATCCTGAAGTTCCACGTTACGGTCGTAGACTTCATCATACATACGAGCAGCTACCGAGGTTAGTTCTTCCTCCTCATCGTCGTCATCCTCATCCTCCTATGGCAACTCCACGGGATCCTCCTCATTCGTCTCCAAATCATCATCCTCATCTTCAACCACTATGACCAACGGGGCTGACTCCCATGGCAGTAGCTGTTCCCAATCAACCTGAATGTCACGAGGCTCCTCCTCTATAGGCATCTGAGGTCCTTCCTCTCTAGCCTGACTGGATTATCTGACGTTAGTCATCCTAACAAAAAAGTTTTAATGTTTTAATTATCAATCATTCTACTCGACACTCACGAGCACATAAGTTATAAACACATAAGCACATAAATGTGTTATTACTTCTTCCTTAAAACTCGATAAGAGTTATCTCCACTATCTTTTCAAAGGTTACTTCCTAAGGCTTTTTCCCCACAAAAGGTTCATAGCCTAAAGCTTTGATACCAACTTGTGACACCCCCAAATCTTGGTACTTCATTGCCTCAAGATTCGGTGTTCACTTAGTCAAATCATTCATATCTAACTACCCAATCATAATAAGATTGAATAATAAACCTTCCCTTAAGGGATTACATAAACAAAATCTCCAAGGTTATCTAACCTTTAATTACAATCATTCAAATGCAAAAATTAAATAAATACTTCATTACATCAATCAAATTAAAGTCTAGTAAATAACGGTCAGCATATTACAAGTCTTCAGTACTTGTTCATCTTTCCCTTTCCTTTACTGGTGCTAGGTACATCTACCTTCTCATCTTTAACTGTAATAGTTATATAAGCAAGAGTGAGCAAACAAAGCTCACTTGAAATAACAATGAAGAAAATCTTACAACATTTTCCAACTAATAGGCTCAATAGAATAGAAAAATATGTTATATTAACATTCTGAAATATACAACTGAGGGTCTAATGACCACGAACCATGTCCACAGTTATAAGTAATCTTTCAATTTTAACTTTAACAGTCATAAGACTATAAGGACTCCACGTACTTAGGGGGATCAACCCTTCGTACAATGTATTGTGCACAAACATTTCAATGCTAAGCGTAAACCTCTTGTAAAAGAGTTGTTCATCTCAGTATTTGAATACAAGTTCGCACCAAAGTAGGTTTGGTTTGGATACATTACAAGGTAATTTAGAATTCAACGGTCATCAACTAAGGATTAGTTGAATACAAAAGAACTAACTGTACGCTATGGAATAATCATAATTAAATCGATATTTGTAGCTTAATATCATGCTTTAGGAATAATCTAATAACATAAACAGTGAATAATCATAAATAATTTGCTTGAAACATATAAAGTTAAGGTTATTGAGAATTGGATACTAAGCATGCAAAGTGAATAGTAATTTGAACAATAAAGTTGTTCAACACTAGAATATTAAAATATAGCGATTCACATGCTAAATAACAAGTTACATATTAAAGAAACTTGCTCAATATTAAAGTATAAGATTTAGAATACTTGTATCCTCATGAACAACTAGATACAAGGGCTTTCTCAATAATAAAAAATCTAGCTCTACGAAAGTGTAGAGTTAGCAACTTGCGTAATTGTAATTGAATTAAAAGCAATAACGTACTCAACGAAAATAAACTTGCACAACGAAGTGTTAGAGTTAGAAAACTTGCTCAATTGTTATAAAAGTAGAGTTAAAGAACTTTCCTTGCGCATAGATTAAACCGTTAATATCCAAATCACAATACCCTATATACATATGTTAATATGATATGATCATTCATAATCAACACTACATCACGTATGGTTTAAATGTCTAACCATGCAATCAAGTTATATTCATAAACAATAATAAACTCGTTAGGTATTAACACCATGTTCGTTCAACACATTACAATACTAAAATAACATAATTATTTGGTCATATAGCATTACAACTAAAAATTTCAGACTTCTGTGCAAGACAAAAGTAATTTCTGAGCATTCTGCTAAATGGTGCCGCGGTGCCACAGTTTGAACTGTGGGCCGCGCTGCGGCGCTGAGGTGGCGCTTCGGCGCGAGAAATGTATAAGAACTCGGCGCGAGGTCCGGCGCTCCGGCACTGACTTCGGCGCTGCGGCGCGAAGTCTGGCTGGGGCGCTGATTTTGGCGCTAAGGCGTGAGATTTGACGATGGAGCGTGAATTTTTACGTTGGGGCGCCGAAACTCACAGAAACCAAACCAAGAACAGAGCCAAAGTTATTGTCTTAATTTATAACAACAATTAACACCAATTAACATGTATAACTTCACATAAATTACACATTAATGTTAACAATCATCCATATATACCAACGACCAATAATTAAGCAGCGATTTTAGAAAACTTAATTCGTTGAAAATACTGTTTTAAACCAAACTACATCACTGATAATTGATAACCACATTAAACATTGTAAATCCATATAAAAACCAATTTGATTCCCTTAAAACACAACATGCCAACATGTAAACCAATGAATATATATAGTTCAATTTCTAAATTAACATACGCTAATTTTGTTATCATACACGATCACAGTTCATGTATACTTATATTTACTGTAAAACCATTTCTTGAATACGTAATTCAGCATACCATCTTATTTATATATTAAGCATTATATATATATATATATATATATATATATATATATATATATGCTAGCATAACAATTATAACAACAAAACACGAAATTCCCTTACCAATTATACCAACATGGTTTTACAGAAATTTTGGTAAAATCTTATACACAGTGATATACCAGAAAACAGAAACTACCAAGTTCATAGGAAAATGGCTTAAAACATATCTACGTACATATATTAAGGTTATAGGAACATACCTTTTTGTTGCTTTAGAAAACTTTGCGATTTACTGATAAAGTCTTGATAATCTCAGAACTTTCCTCTCTCTATCTCTCTCTCAATTATCTCTGAAATCCTTTCCTTTAGCAGACAACTCTCTCTTTTCTTAGACTCAAGTTTAACACTAAGTTGTAAACCCAAAAACTCAACTGATAACTCAGCGTAAACATAAAAACGGCTATGGCCATAATAAGTCTAATAATTAACATCGGTTTTAAACATATAATGTATAACTTATAAATATAAATATATTTTATTTATATATTTGTTTGATTTATTTAAATTTCAAAAGAAATCCAAAAGCCATAGGACTTTGTTTGGCAAAAACCCTTTAAATTTAAAAGATTTAATATATATATATAAGCCTTGTTTGGCAATACTAGATTTAAAGCTACTTTAATCTATTTTAATAACTCTTTATAATATAATTATTTGTCACACCTTATTTAATTAAGTTTTCATACTTAATTAATTAATTACTTCAAATAATAATTTATTAAATAATTCACTTAATCACATAACTCAATCCACATAACACATTAATTATTTAACAAATAAATAATTAACTAAGTCAAATTAATCAAATTGAACAATTATTTATCCAATAATAAACACATCCAATAAATATTTATATAAATCAATATATATTTATAATTTACATTTAAAAAAAATCTGGAATGTTACAGGATGGATTGCAAATGTTGTGTTGAGTGCCTCCATCATGATTTTATGCTTCAAGTCAGAATCGTTAGGAAAACAAAGTTTGGAGTTGACTCGAAGTATTCCTTCATCATCGATTCTTACTTCTAGAATAGCACCTTCTTGCACTTTCTTCTTCATACGCATCAGCTCCGGATCTGTGGCTTGAACAACTTTAACTTTATCGATTAAAGTCAGTTCTACTCATATATTTGATATCATTACGTGGGTACTTGGAGCCTTTAACTCTATCTCCATTCTTTGTAAGTCGTACAAAATGGGTCTTTGTGTTAACAACATCGCACTCGTACCCGCATATGATCTTCTACTTAATGTGTCAGCTACTACGTTCGTTTTTCCAAGATGGTATTAGATGGTATGATCGTAATCTTTCAATAGCTCAAGTCAACGTTGTTGCTGCATGTTGAGTTCCTTTTGGGTGAAGAAATATTTGAGGCTTTTATGATCCGTATAAATCTCCACTTTCTCCCCATACAAGTTGTGTCTCCAGATTTTTAACACAAAAATGACTGTTGCCAACTCCAAATCATGAGCAGGATAATTCCTCTCATATTCTTTGAGTTGTCGTGAGGCATAGGTTATGACTTTCCCATGTTGCATGAGAACACATCCTAACCCTTTGCCTAAAGCATCGCTGTAGATAACAAATTCATCCGAACCAGATGGTATTATCAGAATAGGTGCCAAAATGAGTTTCCTCTTGAGCTCTTGGAAGCCCTTCTCGCATTCCTCGCTCTATACGAATTTTGTATCTTTCCGAGTCAACTGAGTTAACGGAGAAGCGATTCGAGAAAATCCTTCCACGAATCTCCAATAATAACCAGCTAAGCTTAGAAAGCTACGTACTTCGGTTACTGACTTAGGTTGATCTCAACACTGACTCATATCTCAATCTTGGATAACACGTCACAATGGAACCTATTAGTTTACCATCGCACGAATATGGCATCCCCTACGGAGAGTCTGGCTTCGGTGCATTCCATAAAGGAAGTCACCAGTGAGAGGCTCGGGTACCAACTCCTGTAATTGGGTTTTTAACTCCTGAAGTTTAATAGGAACCATTCGATATGGGGCTTTAGAAATGGGTTTTGCATCGGGTTCAAGGTCAATATAGAATTCAACTTCACGTTCTGGGGGTAGACCGGGAAGTTCTTCAGGAAATACGTCAGGAAATTCACTAACAACAGAAATATTATTCAAATCTGACGTATTTTTGTTCAAGTCCATGACATGGGCTAAGAAAGCTTGACATCCATTTTTCAATAAACGAATGGCTTTATGGCTTGATATGACAGTGTTTGACTTTAGTGGTTTGGTTGCTTGAATTCGCATAACAGGTTGGTTAGGAATATGAAAACTATCAACCTTACTAAAATAATCAATCAATCCCTAAAATCACATCAAATGCAAGTATTTTCAAAGAAATAAAATCGAAAGGTAATGTGATGGTCCCAACTTGAATCAAGCAAGATTTATAAACCGTGGATGTAACAAAAGTTTCTCCTAACGGAGTTTCAACAGATAAGTCAAAGTTTAATTTCTTAGGGGTCAAGTTCAAACGTTTAGCACAAGCAGGAGAGATAAAATAATGGGTAGAACCGTTATCTAGTAAGGTATAAACTTCGTAAGAGTTTATGATTAACTAACCCGTGATAACTTTGTTCGGGTTACTCGCTTTTTAAGAAATCACGAAAAACTCTCTTCCTGAGACCACTGACTTTGTTTTGTCGGTATCCACCTTTGGAGTCACCATTCCTGCTGGACTTGGTTTCGCTACAAGATAATCTCTAGCTATATGACCTTCCTTTCCATAGTTATAACACACCTTGGATTATTGTGGGTAGTTTGGGCTGATGTGTCCGTCTTTCCCGCATTTATAACATACGACCGGTGCTTGTTCTCCTCCTCTAGGAACAGTTGATGTTGGTGCTGACGTCTCCACGTTGTCATTGTTGTACCTTCTATTTTTGAAATCTTCTCCCGACTCGCTTCTTCAACTATCATGGCCATGATTACCACCAGAATGGTTACCGCTTTTGTCTGGATATTTTCCTCCCCGCTGGTTGTCATTGCTCCGATGACTGCTGCCACCGGTATGACCCTGGTTGTGGTCCCTCGGTTGAACATACTCATTATCTCACTCTAATAATTGAGCCCTGCTCACAACATCTGAATATAGAGAAAATTTGTGCGAAATAAAATATTGCCGAATTTAAGGTTTCAGACCTCTTGGAAATAACTGTGTCATACGTTCCTCATTCTCTACCAAATGAGGTGCAAACCTGGATAACTCTGCGAACTTAGCCTCGTACTAGGACACAATCATATTGTTCTGTTCCAGTCTAATAAACTCTACCTCCTTCATATGACGAATACTTTCAGGAAAGTACGTGTCATTTAATAGTTTTTGAAACGTTTTCCAAGACATGTTGAGTGCGGTAGGCTAGGTACTCTTCACAGATTCCCACCAGTAATCTACCTCACCACGAAATATAAAGGTGGTGAATGGAATCTTATGTTCCTCCGTGCATCCCAAGACATCAAATATCTTGGTAATTTGCTTAACCCACGTTTTTGCCTTGATCGGATCCGGCTTTTCCAAAAATTCTGGTGGTCCCAACTCTTTAAACTACTTGGTTGTGACAAGCCGCGCTTTACCATTGTTTCCATCTATATTTTGTACACGAGTCTCACTCGTCTGATTTTGCGTGAACTGCAAAAAACTTCTAAACATCACATCATTCATCATTTGATCAGTGGTGTTGTTTATAAGAGGAACATTGTCGTCCTGTTGCACGTTCTCCTGGTTGGTGATTAAAGGTGTCTCAACGGTCTCATTCACTCCATTGTTAACATTTTTATCTGCCATTCTCGAATATTTCCATTAAACAAGGGTTAATTAAAAAAATTGACATTCCACATATTATCTCTATATTCTGACCGACCAATTAAACACAAATAAGCCTAGGTAGGACACACTAGCGAAGGATTTACTTGTCTCTTCCCTCCTAGTTATATTCCCCGATCTCAGCCAGAGACCAAATCCCTAAGCACTGATACCAACTGTGATGCCCCCAAAATAGGTCCACATAACCCATTGAGTCACTAAATACATGGTACAGAAAATAATTACAACTTCATTATTACAATTGTCGTGCAAAATACGACAACACATATGGTGTGAGTTTAAATACAAATATTATCTTCTATACAATATCCAAACTCAAACAGGTCCTCAATACAATTATTGATACACTATTTTACAAAATAGTGAGGACTGCTAAAACAACTGTCTAGACCCATCACTCCACACCCCGACTACTTTCCGCTATATTCTCGCCTCCTGAGAAGAAAAATGGAACAAAAAGGAAAAGGGTGAACTCAACTAGTCCAGTAAAAAATATTATGTCTAAGATAATGTAAAATAAATTATTGTTAGCCTTCAATAAATCAGATAAAATATAATGGACAACAAGTTTTTGATCAATATTCACAGCGGAAATAACAATTCATTAGAAGAGTTTAGTAGAGAATGAAGTATACTATCTTATACGATTTAAAAGTCAATCATTAATATTTTATCCCTGTAACATCAATTAATATACATCTTGAACCAAATATTCATCTTTGCACTACGGGCCAAAGATATTCATTTGTATCACTAGTTGGTCATGTTCATCTCAACACATGTCTATTTTTGCACTACGGGCCAAAGATATTCATCAGGTAATCATTCATCTTTGCACTATAGGCTAAAGATAATTAGTTATATCAAAATTTAGGACTGAGGATGATGAAAAATATCTTAAAGAAAACGAATCTAGTGAGATAAAAGGACAAAAATTAGGGATTAGTACTTCAGTTTATCCAAGTTCAAAAATACTCCATAATAATCAATTGTGGAGCAAAATTCAAGAATGAAGATCAAAACATGGATACAATAAAAGATAGTAACAAAAATAGACAACTTGGACAAAGAAAAGAAAATTTACTTTTATTGTGAATAGTGTCGTATTCGTGAATAGTGTCGTATATGTGAATAGTGTCGTATACGTGAATAGGAATTTCAACACGAAAAGGTAGAAATTTTACAAGAAAAAGTCATACTTCGTGAATAGTACCGTATTCATGAATAGTGCTGTATACATGAATAGTGCCGTATACGTGAATAGTAACCTCAACATGAAAATGTATAAATTTTATAATAAAAGTGATACCAATATTTCGGTATAATGATATTTAAAGAAATTACATTATTTACGAAGAAAATAACATCCCTTACCTCAAAAGAACAGTACTTCTGGTTGGAATATCGAATATAATATTGAAGGAAACTTGTACTGAATAGAAACTCTCAAAGTATCTAAATACTCGCAAAAATACACTCGATATAATATAGAAAGAAAATTTCTGATTCTGGTGTGATTTTCAATTCTAACTAAGCAACCTATTTATAGGAAAATGCCAGAACGCCAAAGAAGACTAAAATTTAATAAAATAATATTTTAATAAAAAAATTCACGCACACCACATGACCAAACTCAGCACACCAAAAGTGGAGCCCACCAAATTCAAAAAATTCCATAACAACCAAAAGTGTGGCCCACTAATATTTTTAATAAAAAATTTTATTTTCGAAACTTCAATAATTCATAATAAATAGCACTTTTATCAGAAAAATAAGAATTTTATGTCTATTCCATAGGAAGTTTAATTCTCTATAACTTTGTAGAAGAAAGTGTTTCCAAATTCCAAACAGAAAATGATTGAAATCTACATACGGATGATTTTTAATACCTCCATTCCGACAAAATACTGATAAAACTCCTCAACATTAATTCTTTCATTTATATCCACGTAAAATAAATATTTTCTTATCATATAAATCAATAATTAATTATTCACAAATAATATTTCAGAATCACAATAATGACAACCAGGTCATTCCCAGGAAAGAGGGGGCTTTTTGATAATGATTTTTTTCCTTACTGGCGCGCAATTAGGTGACCAAACCCCTTTTCTAGATAGAACTTCCTTAGATATTGTCAATAATACTATCTAATAATATTATTCAAATAATATGAATTATTAATCTGACAATGGGAAATACTGTGTAGTGACAATTAATGAATCAACAATAATATAAAATATCAACGTAACAATTATTGAATCAATAAAATAAAATATTGAATAATTATTACTGTAACAATTATTAAGGAGTGCCTTCTTACGTAAGAATCAATAATTCAAAAATAATGTGCAATACCGTGTGCTACTGTGTAACCATGCGTATTATTGTACTTTAACCACCGGATATTCCAACAATGTTAACGGTAACAACTATGTCGTTATTTATAAAAAAACTCATACTTGTCGCTTTCTTTATCCGACAGTTTTTTTTTATGGGGCTCACAAATGGCTACGCCATCGTACAAATATTCCTCGACAACAATGAATATTTTATAACCACTTGCTTATTTTATAAAATTTGCACATTTCACCCATAACCAAAACATTATATCAAATTAACACATTTTTATTCAAAATAATAATTAGAGAAAATTCAAATTTATTTATAAAAAATTGGGGTCTTACAGTTTCCACCGGTTAAATTTCAGTATTTAGTAAATCACGAGCTTACAAGTGTTTAGAAAGAAGAATCACTCAGTTCAGAGCACTCTAGAAATGTTTATAGGCTAAAATGGATAGAGTTTTCTCTTTTTTTTTCCTTTTTATTTCAAATGAACTCCCAAGAGCTCATATTTGAAAACCCGATGGCCGCGGGTCTACCGTCATCTCGAAGTACGTGCACTTTAGTACACGTTATCCACTCGAACCTGCATAACTTTCAATCCGGGCATCCGATAAATGAGTGATGTACCTTTTCGGGAAGCTATTGTTGAGAGCTACACAATGACATGGAATTAGAGGTTGTACGAAGCTGGGAAGATGGGTCCATGACCAGATCTTCAAGTGTTCAAATTTTATCCAGTGTGCTGTCTTGTGTAGTAGTTATTGGGGATTTGAGTTATGTTTCTTGTGGGACACCTTGTATGAAGTGTTGATTGAAATGATGATGAGACGACATGAATGTAGTATCGAGGTGGCAAAATGATGATTTTACCCCTCACCGGGGTTATTTCCGACTTTGTGCAGATATATCAGTCGTTGCTCAGGGTTATCTCTGAGATTGAGATGCTGTGAATGCTGAATGTCCTCAGGGATATCTCTGAGGTGTGCTTGACCTCCCGGGGTTAGAATTGACTGTTCTGGGGTTATCTCCGGAACTGAGACTTCATCCCTCGGGGTTATCTCCGAGGTTGGAACTGAATCTCCCGGGGCTATCTCCGGGATTGAAACTGACTATCTCGGGGTTATCTCCGAGATTGAAACTACTTCCCTTGGGGTTATCTCCGAGGTTGGAACTGAATCTCTCGGGATTATCTCTGGGATTGAAACTGAGTTAACTTCTAGGGTTTTCTCTGGAAGACGATTCCGCTTTCCTGCAAAGTTAGTAACAGGAATGCAAAATTTTGAGTGTCTATAGATGCACCTCTTTATCATATTCATGCAATATAATGGCATGGGTAGGATAAAAATCACTAGACATTTAAAATGTGACAAGATAATCATGATGCAAATGTAATGCAGCATGATGCGAATGTTGTGCTGAGTGTTTGGAGGCTGCTCCATGACTGAGACCAGAGGATGTTGACATTGGGGTTATCACCAAAGCCCTTAACCTTCATCGCAGGCTTTCCACCAAAGATGTTCTTCTCATGTGCGAGAGACACTTGGGGAATTGTGCTTGGATTATTGATTATATGACAAATTCCATCATTGGTCCTCCCCGATGAGGATGGTTTTATATGGTTTGCATGGCAAGGTCTTTCTGGTGCTTCGTTGGAGTTACTGCCAACGGTTAATGATGTTAAGGCTGCTTGACCCTCGTTGAAATGTCCTTCAACGGCTGATATCATCGGACCACCTCCGATGCTTTGCTGGATTTACTTGCCAACGGCTAATGATGTCAAGGTTGCTTGACCTCCGCTGAAATGGTTTTCAACAGTCTGAATATCATCAGACCACCTCTAATGCTTCGCTAGATTTTCTTGTCAATGGCTGATAACGTCAGGGCTGCATGACCTTCATTGAAATGGTTTTCAACTGTCTAAATATCATCGGACCACCTTCGATGATTCACTGGATTTACTTGCCAATTACTTGCCAATGGTTTTTAACGGTTTGATGTATGAAATCTCCGATGGAGATGAACTTTTGACGAGATGTATGCTTCTGATCGCAATTACTCCCAGGTTGATGGCTTTGGACCTTCGCAAGGTATTACCACGGGTAGCTTTCATCAGCTTTAATCATCAGTTTTGTAAACCATGTGTTCGGGCGAGTACCAATGATTGATATGTAGACCCGTAGTTTGGTCTCTGAAAATTAGGATTTCAGGCTTTTCTGCTTAATCGCGTAGCGCCGATTTTCTAGATTTGACTTTTCAGCTTGTGGGACCTCCTTTGTAACTTAAATTTGATCGAGCCAGAGGGGGTGGGGACCATTTATCATCTACTGGTTGTTATAACACAGTTTTACCAGTTTTAGGATGTTCATCCCTTTGATGGGGTATTGGGTTAGCGTTTGTCATCTCAGCTTCTATCAGCAAAGGATTTATCCAGGATTTATGCATGTTAAACTTAGCGTGAGAGGGCTGACTTTATTACTAGCCATCCAGGTTATTCTATATAGTATTCTGCATGGTTGGAGGCAGAGATTGCATCGACTAGGGTTGTATCCTTAGAGCCAGATATTGATTCTGATAGTGGGGAGCCTATGGAGGACCCTTATTCTCCCACGGATGATGAGTTGTTTGCTGGGTTGTCAACAGCTCTTGTTGATTCCCCCAGTATTCCTGCTGCTGTGACTCCACCTTCTGCAGAGTATTTAGAGCAGAGTTTTCATCTGATGATGTTTGAGAGGGATCAGGCTAAGGCCTTGATGTTGACAACTTTTCTTATAGAGATGATGCTCTAATTGAGATAGATGATGCTCTAGCTCATAGAGATATCATTGTTACTGAGCGGGACGAGGCTCGATCATCTAGGGATACAGCTGTTATTGAGCGAGATGATGCTCTATCAGCCTGAGATGCCGCACTATAGATAGTACTGCATCGAGGTCACATACTGTTGATATCATTGTAGAGATGAGTACATTCATTGATGAGCATAGTGTCACCATGCAGATGGCCGTAGATCTCTTGGCTCGTGTGGATACCCTAGGGCAGGAGCTCATAGAGTTACCCCCATCTTCTAAGAGGGATGTCATGTTAGCCTTGATGGCTCGCTAATCCACTAGGTTGTAAATTAGCTTTGGTATTCCTGCATAGACTAGGTTAGCCATTTTTGTCATGTACAGGACATGTTGTATGTATCAAACAGTATTATATGGCAAAGAAATATGTTTTGATTCACTTCCCTTTTAGTTATGCCTTGTTACTATTTGTCGAATTATAATTACGCACAACACGCAAGTATACGTGGTCAACAAGTAATATAATGATAAGAAAAGAATCATTCTCACAAAGAATAACAAGAAATTAATCCTAACAATTACCATTTTATATTAACCCAAATTTCTTAAACAACTCGAAATCAGTTATTATAACTAATAAAAACTAAAAATTAAAAATACCAATTAATTAACACAACTAAGAACCGTAATTTCAAGAAAATAATGGAGATTTAAGCTTACAACGTCACTTTAAGTCTCAATCCAATTATCACAACTTATTCCAATTTAATTCACTATCTTAGTTTATTAATCAAGAACACTTATGTAGAATTAGCCATCTCTCAATGTACTAATACCATATTAACTTAAATCCATAAATTAGATAGAATTAAGCCAAACACCCTAATTAACTAATTCACTATATCTCTATGTGAATTAAAATTAAGCAGAGTTTAAATTCCAAGTTCTTATCTGATTACATGCGATGCTAGGTATATCTCTATCCTGACATAATTCAAGATTCCATTAAATCACAGAATTCAAGAACACATGCTATTGTGACTAGGTCTAGACTCATACACTATCTCTCGAATCCATACAAATCCACATAAAATTGGTGATCAAGCAATTCATAAATTAAATACAAATCACAATAGATAAACTTAATTAATAATTTATTAAACCCAAATCAAGGCATGATAATTGTCATTCAACATTAAAGATCCATTGCAAGCCTAAAAAATAATTTAGTTCATAATTAATGAATTAAAAACTGAATAAATGAAAGAAATCATCATCCCAATTACAAAAACTAAAATTAAAGAAGAATAGTAATACACCACTCTTCTCGCCCTTCAAATCTGCAATCTTCGTGAGATCACCTCCTTCCTACCTTCCTCCAAGATCGTCTTCTAAGTTATGGCTCTCTAAGTGTAATTCAATTGTTGGATATCTTCAGCACTCTACTCCTTAGCATAAGTTAATTCACTTCCGCTGAACCAAATCCAATTCTAATCCATGTCAAAGTCATCCCATAGGAATTCTAATAAAAATCAAACTCCTAATTGTTCCCAACAAGTTTTTAAACAAAGAATCCCAATTAATATGAAATAACTTCCTTGAAACACTCCTAACATGACCTCATTACATAAAGAAGTCATAACTCCCAACACAACTCAATTGCATGCAAAATAAAATAACTCAGCAACTGTCACGCCCGACCGACGCGCCCTGCGCCGGGTTCTTCATTAAAGCGACGCTTCCCGCACTAGTGTAACAACAACTCCAATCCATGCAGCGCGCCCCGCGTCATTTCCTTTGTATTCACGGCGCGCCCCTGTAAGACCCCGAATTTTATGAAATAAAAGTATTCAATTTTTCTTATAATTACTATTTAGTAAATGATTAAATTGATAAATGTTAAAGTTAAGGGTGATATATGAATTTTTTTCGAAATACGCAAGTGGTTATAAAATATTCATTTTGTCCGGAAATATTCGTACGACGGCTCAGCTATTTGTGGACCCCATAACGGAAAACGGTCGGATGAAGATAACGACAAAAATTGAGTTTTTATAATTAACGGCGTAGTTGTTACCGTTAATACTGTTGGAATACCCGGTGGTTAAAACACAGTAATACGCGTTGTTGCACAGTAGCACACGGTATTGCACCAATTATTGATTTTTACGTAAGAAGGCATTACTCAATAATTGTTATAGTAATTACTGTTCAGTATTTTATTTTATTGATTCAATAATTGCTGCGTTGATATTTTATATTACTGTTGTTTTAATAATTATCACTACACAATATTTTCTATTATCAGAGCAATAATTCATATTATCTGAATAATATTATTAGATAACATTATTGGCAATGTCTAGAAAGTTCTGTCTAAGGAGAGGTTTGGTCATCTAATTGCGCGTCAGTAAGGAAGAGATCCTTATTGGAAAGCCCCCTCTTTCCTTGGAACGGCCTGGTTGCCAGTACTATGGTTCTGTAATATTATTTGTGTATAATTAATTATTGATTTATATGATGAGGAAAATATTGATTTTATGTGGATATAGATGGAGAAAATTTTAATGTGACAATTGTTGAAAATTAATATTTTATCTTTTTCTGATAAAATAATTGATTTAAATATATTATTTTAATAATATATTAATGGTGATATTTTTACAATGAATGTGGGATATATGAATAAATGAGGAGGAAAAGTATTTTTGTTGGATTAAATGTTTAACACATGTTTTGTGTGTTGGTGGACACAATTCTTGACCAAAAATTTATTATAGATTGTAAAATCATCCGTTTGTGGATTTCAGTCAATTCCTGAATACAAAGGTGTCGTATGGGCACGTGAAAGTTGTCTTCTCTTGATCTTCAGGAGCTATGACTGTTTGATTGTACCCTGAATATCCATCTAATAAACAGTAATATTCATGCTTCGCCAATCTGTCCAATATCTGATCGATAAAAGGTAGAGGAAAGTTATCCTTGCGGGTTGCCTTATTCAGTTTCCTATACTCCATGCAAACCCTCCAACCGGTCACTGTCCTCATCAAAATTAATTAATTATCATCATTCTTCACTACGGTCATTCCACCCTTTTTCGATACGCATTGAATTGGACTGACCCATGCACTGTCTAAAATTCGGTAGATAATTCCCGCATCCAACCACTTCAATATTTCTTTCTTTACCACTTCTTTCATGATTGGATTTAGTAGTCTCTGATGGTCCACTGTTGGCTTGGCATCCTGTTCCATGAGAATCTTATGCATGCAAAAGGGGGGGCTGATCCCTTTTATATCGGCAATTGTCCACCCTATTGCAGACTTGTATTCTTCCAAAATCCTCAGCAATTTACTTTCCTGCAATTCGTTAAGTGCAAATGAAATAATAAGAGGTAAAGTATTTGAATCGTCCAATAAGCATACCTGAGGTGTTTAGGAAGCGGTTTGAGCTCAAGAGTATGTGGCTCCTCAAGTGAAGGTTTCATTCGAGCTGAAGCTTTTTCTTCTATGTGTAATGGCTCGAACAAAACCTTGAATCTACTAACTCGAGGCAAAAGAATCCAGCATGTACAAGTAACCACGAAGTCTGGATCATCCAAATCCTCATCCCCCAATAAAGTGTTTTCCAATAGATCTTTGACCAAACTTTTAACCAGGTCTTCATTAATTATCTTCTCAATCACATCCAACCAGAAACACTCCTTCTAATCTGTAGGAAAACTCATGGTCTTGAACACATTAAATTTGACTTCCTGTTCTTGAACCCTCATGGTTAGTTCCCCTTTTTGCACATCGATGAGAGTCCTACCCGTAGCCAAAATGGTCTCCCTAGGATGATTGGAATATTTTTATCTTCTTCATAATCCAAAATTATGAAATCAGCTGGAAATATAAATTTATCCACCTTAACCAAGATATCTTCTACAATTCCTCTTGGGTACGTTACCGATCTATCCACTAACTGTAGAGATATGTTTGTAGGCTTCGGAGCTGGCAAACCCAACTGAGTATATACTGACAATGGCATAAGATTTATGCTCGCCCCCAAGTCACAAAAACACTTGTTCAAGGCCATGTTTCCAATTGTGCAAGGAATGGTGAAACTCCCCGGATTATTTAACTTCGGAGGTAACTTTCTCTGTAAAACTGCACTGCACTCCTCCGTTAATGCTACAGTTTTGTAATCCTCTAACTTCTTTTTCCTTGACAAAATCCCTTTCATGAATTTATCATAACTTGGCATTTTTTATAGGGCTTCTGCGAAAGGAATGTTGGTATGAAGTTTCTTAAAAACTTCTAAAAATTTGGAAAATTACTTGTCTAACTTCTGTTTCTGAACTCTTTGCTGAAACGATGGTGGAGGATATACAATTGGCTCAACCTATGTCTTGCTCTTGTCCACTTGTTTTTCTTCACCTTGTTTCCCCTCAACCTTTGTCTTCACCTTCTTTGTCATCTTTTTTAGCTGAATTTTCTATGTTCTGACCCTCAAGTTTCTTTCCACTCCTCAACATGATCGCTTGACACTGCTCATGATTCCCCATTGGGTTTTTCTCAGTGACACTAGGTAGAGTTCCTTGAGACCTATTATTCAATGCAAAAGCTAGTTGTCCCATCTGATTTTCTAAGTTCTTGATGGCTACTGCTTGTGATTTCATTGATGGTTCTTGCGATTTCATGGCTGCCTCGTTGCTCGAGATGTACTTCAACAACATCTCTTCTAAATCTGGCTTTTTCTCTTGGTGTGGAGCTGCTTGTTGATGTTGATTCTGAAATCTCGGGGGATAAGATGGTCGTGGAGCTTGTTGATTTTGGTCGTTACTCCATAAAAAATTTGGGTGATTCTTATTCCCTGGATTGTAGGCATTCAGATACATGTTCTGTGGAATCCTGTTGCAGCTACCCACAAATTGTACTGATGTTGGGTTAATAGCACACTGTTTCGTAGGATGTTCCCCCGCGCACAATTCACAAATATAAGCAATATACTGAGTTTGTGCACCCGACAAAGTATCCACCTTCTTTGATAGCGCTAAAATTTGAGCCGCTAACAATGTTACCCTATCTACATCTAAAACACCAGGCTATCTTAGGCTTTGTTAGCCGCCATTGTTTCTACCAACTCATACGCCTCCTCATAGCTCTTGGCCATAAACGCTCTACCCGAAGCTGCATTTATACTAGTCCTGATATTCCCATTCAACCCGTTGTAGAACGTGTTCATCTGCAGACATTTAGGTAATCCATGATGTGGGCACTTTCTGAGCAATTCCTTGTACCTCTCCCATGCCTCATACAATGATTCCCCATGCTCCTGTTCAAACATGGTTATCTCATTTCTCATCTTCACAATCTTGGTTGGTGGGAAAAATTTGGCAAAGAATTTCTGAGCAAGGTCTTCCCATGTAGTTATCGATCCCAGTGGTAGAGAGTGTAACCAACTTTTGACCCTGACCCGCAGTGTGAATAGGAACAAGCGAAGTATGACTGCGTCATCTGACACCTCATTGTATCTGAAGGTGTCACGTATCTCCAAAAAGCTGACCAAGTGCTCGTTAGGATCATCGTTGGCCAATCCCCCAAACTGTACTGAGTTCTGAATCATCTGTATGGTCCCAGGCTTGATCTCAAAAGTGTTTGCAACAATCACCGGCCTAGTGATACTCGACTAAAGCTCAGTCACCTTGGGAGTGGCATAATCCCTTTGCACTTTTTGATCTTCGGCAACCATAATTTCTTCCTTATCAGAGTTCTCGAAGTTTTCCCTCTTGTCTTTAATCCACTTACTTAGCCTTTGAAATCGTTTCTCGATATCGTCCTCAAAAGGAAGTAAGTCTAGCTTCTTAGATCGAGTTTGCATAAACTAACTCAAAGAACCTGAAACAGGAAAGAACAAAACAAAAAGAAAAATTTGTTTAAGTAAAACTGAACTAATTAAACTGATATTGAAAAATATTAAAATAAAAATTATTCCCTGGCAACGGTGCCAAAAACTTGTTGGTCGAATTCTAATTACGCACAACACGTAAGTATACGTGGTCAACAAGTAATATAATGATAAGAAAAGAATCGTACCCACAGAGAATAACAAGAAATTAATCCTAACAATTACCAATTTTATATTAACCCAATTTTATTAAACTACTAGAAATCAGTTATTATAACTAATAAGAACTAAAAATTAAAAATACCAATTAATCAACACAACTAAGAACCGTAATTTCAAGAAAATAATGGAGATTTAGGCTTACAACTTCACTTTAAGTCTCAATCTAATTATCACACCTTATTCCAATTTAATTCACTATCTCAGTTTATTAATCAAGAACACTTATGTAGAATTAGCCATCTCTCAATGCACTAACACCATTTTAACTTAAATCCACAAATTAGATAGAATTAAGCCAAACACCCTAATTAACTAATTCACTATATATCTATGTGAATTAAAATTAAGAAGAGCTTAAATTCCAAGTTCTTACCCGATTACATATCTCTATCCTAACATAAATCAAGATTCCATTAAATCACAGAATTCAAGAACACATGCTATTATGACTAGGTCTAGACTCATACATCATCTCTCGAATCTATATAAATCCACATAAAATTAGTGATCAAGCAATTCATAAATTAAATACAAATCACAATAGATAAACTGAATTAATAATTTATTAAACCCAAACTAAGGCATGATAATTGTCATTCAACATTAAAGATCCATTGTAATCCTAAAAAGTAATTTAGTTCATAATTAATGAATTAAAAACTGAATAAATGAAAGAAATCATCATCCCAATTACAAAAACTGAAATTAAAGAAGAATAGTAATACACCACCCTTCTCACCCTTCAAATCTGCAATCGTCGTGAAATCACCTCCTTCATTCATTCCTCCAAGATCGTCTTCTAAGTTATGGCTCTCTAAGTTTAATTCAATTGTTGGATATCTTTAGCACTCTACTCCTTAGCATAAGTTAATTCACTTCCACTAAACCAAATCCAATTCTAATCCATGTCAAAGTCATCCCATAGAAATTCTAATAAAAATCAAACTCCTAATTGTCCCCAAGAGGGTTTTAAACAAAGAATCCCAATTAATATGAAATAACTTCCTTGAAACACTCTAAACATGACCTCATTACATAAAGAAGTTATAACTCCCAACACAACTCAATTACATGCAAAACTAAATAACTTAGCAACTGTCACGCCCGACCGGCGCGCCCCGCGCCAGGTTCTTCGTGAAAGTGGCGCGGCCCACACTAGTGTAACAACAACTCCAATCCATGCAGCCCCCCCCCCAAGTGCCATTTCTTTGTAGTCATGGCGCGCCCCGCGTCAATGATGCATTATGTCCATAATTGCTTGAGATTTCTTCCAATGCCAGCATTTTGATGTGTTCACCTTAATATCCTGTAACAAGAATAAAAACCCATCAAAAGGAACATGAAATACTCAAAAACTAACAATATATCAAGCTAAATAAAGATAAATAGTAGGTTAAAAACCTACTCATCAATTACTTGCTTGATAGTTGCATGTTCTACAGGACTTGTGATCTTGATGTATTTGTAACTCCTCCTTGATGGATGGACATTGAGATGTCTCAGGATCTTTCAGAATAGATTGTCGATCTTTGTATCCTCCTACCCTTTGGTGTTTTGGGACTAGTTTTTATATGTGGTTATGGAGATGATTATGGCTTTCCTCTCTGAGGTTGATCGCCCCACACATGGTCGTCGATAATCCTTTGTATTGGGGAGCCCATGTAGTTCTCTCTCTTATGGATTGGTGTTTCTCTTTGAGGACTCAACCGCAGCTTAGATTGTCACCAGTTCTCCCATTTATGTGGGGAGACCAGGTAGTTCCATTCCTTTGGTCTAAGCCGATGAGGTGTGGTTTAACCGCCCCACAGATGGTCGCCGATACTCCTTTTGTATTGGGGAGATCAGGTAGTTCCATCTCTTATGGTTTGGTTTGAAAGTGGAAAGATGATCCTGGTGCCATTAACAAGGTTTTGTGTTTTTGGTAGGGGTGAGATCGCATCGCGAATGGCTACCTACGTACTCCCATTGTTGAGGGGAGATCAGGTCTGCGTAGTTCCAACCTGGCGTGAAAATATTGAAAGTTGTAAGTGGTAGAGAGGGTGTAGAGATTTTTTTTTGTGTAGTTAGATCGGACCATAAAAATGGCTGCCTACGTACTCCCATGTATTGGGGAGATCAGGTCTGCGTAGTTCGCCCCTGATGGGAAAAACTGAAGTTATGAGGAAGTGTTTTATACCTAGTGGGATAAACTGAAGTTGTGAAATGTTTTATCCCTAGCAAGATAAACTGAATTGGGGAAAGCTTTTATCCCTAGTGGGACAAACTGAAGTAGTGAAAGATTGTATGTAGTGAGAAAGTTTTTGAAAACCTGAATAGAATGATGGATCTGATGATCCAGGACCAGGATTCTAGTTTGCAGGTAACTTCATAGTACCGTTTCACGGTGTCAGAGTTGATGAGTTGGGAAAATTCCTCGCCATCCATCTCTTGTAATCTGAGGGCTCCTCTTGTCAATACGTCCTTGATAACAAACGGGCCTTCCCAGTTTGGGGCGAATTTTCCATTAGATTGATCTTGGTTATCAAGGACCTTCTTCAAGACCAAGTCATGTTCTTTAAATTATTGTAGCTAGACTTTCTTGTGTTGTAGGATCGAGCGATCCTGTGTTGGTATAACTGACCATGGAAGATAGTTATAGCCCACCTTTTATCTATTAGAGACAATTGGTGATACCGATCTGTAACCATTGGTCTTCATTCAACTGAGCGTCTATCAACACTCTGAGGGATTCCGTTTCCACCTCTATGGGGAGCACTGTTTCCATTCCATAGGTTAATGAGTAGGGGGTTGCCCCAATGGAAGTGCACATTGACGTTCTGTAGGCTAATGTAGTCAAAGGCAACAAGTCAGGCCATCCTTTGTGATTGGTGGACATCTTTTGCTTGATCTTTTTGATATTCTTATTAGTCACTTCAACAACACCATTCATCTTTGGACGATAGATAACAAAGTTGAGATGTTTGATGTGGAATTTACTGCATAACTCCTCCATCATTTTGTTGTTGAAGTTTTTGGCATTGTCTGATACAATCACCTCTGGTTGTCCATATCGACAAATAACATTGTTTCTGATGAAACCAATGATCACCTCCTTAGCAACCATGGGGGAAGAGGCTGCTTCTACCCACTTGGTAAAGTAGTCGATCATGGTGAAGATAAACCGATGACCATTACTAGCTAAGGGCTTGATTGGCCCGATCACATCAATACCCCACATTGAGAAGGGCCAGGGCGAACAGATATTGTGGAGCTCCCTTGGAGGGGCGTGGATAACATTCCATAATTTTGGCATTGGTAACATCTCTTGACGTGATCATCACAGTCAGCTTTGAGAGAGAGCCAATAATGCTCTATTCTTAGGATTTTCTTGACAAGTAGAGGGTCGGTCATGTGTGGGCATCATACTCTACCATGGATTTTATCCATGAGCCTCTGAGCTTGATCTTTGTCTAGGCATCTAAGAAGGCCTAGTCCTGCATCTCTTTTGTAGAGTGCATCTCCACTCGGATAGAATTTCATGGCCATTCTATGGATCCGCTTTCTTACAGCTTGACTCGCCTCAACCGGTGTACGCTCAACACGCAAGTGCACGTGGTCAACAAGTAATATAATGATAAGAAAAAGTATCGTTCTCACATAGACTAGTATGAAATTAATCCTAATAATTACCAGTTTTATATTAATTCAATTTTATTAAACTATTTAAATTAAGGATTAAAATTAAGAAAAACTAAGAACTAAAAATTCCAACCAATTAACACAAATTAAAAACCGTAATTTCAAGCAAATAAAGGAGAATTAGGCTTACAACTTCACTTTAAGTTTCACTCCAATTATCACACCTTATTCCAGTTCAATTCGCTATCTCAGTTTATTAATCAAGAACACTCAAGTAGAATTAGCCATCTCTCGATGCACTAACACCATATTAACTTAAATCCACAAATTAGATAGAATTAAGTCAAACACCCTAATTAACTAATTCACTATATCTCTATGTGAATTAAAATCAATGAAGGTTTAAATCTCAAGTTCTTTACATGATTACATGTGATGCTAGGTATATATTTATCCTATCATTCATCAAGATTCCATTAAACACATTATTTAAGAACACATGCTAAAGTGACTAGGTCTAGATTCATACACCATCTCTCGAATCAATATAAATCCACATAAAATTGATGATCAAGCAATTCATAGATTAAAGCACAAATCACAATAGATAAACTAAATTGATAGATTATTAAACTGAACTCAAAGCATAACAATCATTGTTCAACCATAAAGATCCATTGCAAGCCTAAAGAGTAATTTAGTTCATCATCATTTAAATAAAAACTGAAAAGATAGAGAAATTCATCATCCCAATTATAATAATTGAATTAAAGAAGTAGAATAGATACAAAACCACCCTTCTTCTTGCTCCACTTCTCAATCTTCGTGATTCGGACCTTCCTTACTTTCCTCCACTAATCTTCTGAAATTAGGGCTCCAATCTTGCTAATTGATTGATTGATGTGAATTGATTTCTGGTGTTGGCGTGTTATCTGATCTTAAGTCATGAAATTAGTTCATAAACGATGTAAGACCCCAACTTTTTATAAATGAAATTGAATTTTCTCTATTTATTATTTTGAAATAGTAAGGTTTGATTTGATTAATGTGGTAAGTTATGGGTAAAATGCGCAAATATTTTAAATAAGCAAATGGTTATAAAATATTCATTTTTTCAGAGAATATTCGTTTAGTCGTGGAATATTCTTCCTGTCGGGGAATAATCGTACGACGGCGCAGCCTTTTTTGGGCCCCATAATAGAAAGCTATTGGATAAAGAAAATGACAAGTATGAGATTTTATAAATAACGGCGTTGTTATTACCGTTAATACTGTTAGAATACCCGGTGGTTAAAACATAGTAATACACGTTGTGGCACAGTAGCACACGGTATTGCACCAATTATTGATTCTTACGTAAGAAGACACTACTCAATAATTGTTACAGTAATTACTGTTCAATATTTTATTTTATTGATTCAATATTTGCTATGTTGATATTTTATATTATTGTTGTTTCAATAATTATCACTGCATATTAATTCCCATTATCAGATCAATAATTCATATTATTTGAATAATATTCTTAGTTAAAATTATTGGCAATATCTAGAAAGTTCTGTCTAAGGAGAGGTTTGGTCACCTAATTGCACGCCAGTAAGGAGAAATTCTTATTGGAAAGCCCCCTCTTTCCTGAGAACGGCCTGGTTATCAGTATTGTGATTCTGTAATATTATTTGTGAATAATTAATTATTGATTTATATGATAAGGAAAATATTTATTTATGTGGATATAAATGAAGAAATTTTTAGAAAAGTGACAATTGTTGAAAATTAATATTTTATCTTTTCTGATAAAATAATTTATTATATTTTAATAATACAATAATGGTGATATTTTACGATGAATATGTGGTATATGAATAAACGAGGAGGAAGAGCATTTTTGTTACAAAAAATATTTAACACATATTTTGTGTGTTGGTGGACCCTATTTTTGACTGAAATTTGATTATAGCCTGCAAAATCGCCCATATGTGGATTTTGGTCATTTTTCGATTGGAATTTGGGAAAAACTTAAACTTATAAAGTTGTAGAGAAATAAATCTCTTATGGAATGGACATAAGATTCGAATTTTTCTGATAAAATGGCTATTTATTATGAATTATTGAAGTTCCGGAATATTGAGTCTGAATTGATTTTGTTGCATTAAATGATAAAAATATGTTTTGTGTGATTGGTGAGCCCCACATGTGTTGCAAAATATGTTGAATTCAGATGTCAAAGTATGCGTATAATTTTTAATAAATAATAATATTTTATTAAATTTTCTGCTTTGGTATTTTAAGCATTTTCCTATAAATAGAGTGTTTAGGTTAGAATTGAAAATCATACTAGAAACTGAAGTTTTTTCTCTCTTTATTATCGAGCATATTTTTGTGAGTATTTCAATATTTTGAGTGTTACTATACGGTACAAGTTTCCTTCAGCGTTATATCTAATATTCTAGCCAGAAGTACTGTTCTTTTGATGTAAGGAATGTTATTTTCTTCAATATCATTATGCCGAATTATTGATATGAGTTTTATTGTTGAATTTTTTCCTTTTTGTGTCGGGGTTACTATTCACGTATACGGCACTATTCACAAATACGTCAATATTCACCGAAAAATAAAATATTCTCTTTTTCGTCCCAGATGTCTATTATGGTTACTATCATTGATTGTATCCATGTTTTGATCTTCATTTTATACTCGTTTTGTTAAAATTTTGGCTTCTATACTCCATGAAATTAGTAGAATATCCTTGATATTTGCGCTTCATCCAGTATCTTTTCATGAAAATATTATTCTGAGTATTCTTGATAAGTTTTAACTTTTTCATGTCGAAATACTATTCACGGGGTTACTATTCCTGAAGTTACTATTCACTGGGTACTGTTCGCCTGAGATACTATTCATGGCAAAAATTGATTATTTTTCGGTCCAAATTATTTTTGGTACAATATTATTCTTTAATTTTACTCCACAAAGCATTATCATGTTGACAATTTGGACGTTATTGATTTCTGGATAAATTAAATTATAAATCTTTAAAAATTTATCATTGAACTTGTTTTATTGAATTCTTATATCATTGTCATCATCCTCATGTTTATATTCTGTTGAAAGTCATCTGTGGCCTGTAGTGCATAGATGGACTTGGTATGATTATGACCAGGGATTATTCGGTATAATCGTGACCGTAATGTTACAAATGATGTGGTAAAAGTCCTCATTAGCCCGTAGTGCATTGATGGACTGTTTTTAGTATGATTATGGCCATGGATTCTCTTCGGCCAATGGTGCAAAGATGAATTATTTTATGGCATGATCATGACCGTTGATGAAAACACGATTATTTTTGGCCCGTAGTGCATGGATAATTTGTGGTCGTGAACTAAATAATATCATTAGCCCGTAGTGCAAGGATGATTCGATGATGTGGATTAATTTTTTTTTTGCTAAGTCTCAGCGATAAAAGTGATGAAAAGCCTTTTAAATAATATAAGATAGTAGGTTTTATGCCCTACCTGACTCTTCTAATGGATTACTTATTCCGCTGCAGTTGTTGATCTAAAACTTGTTGTCTGTTATATTCTATCAGTTGTTATACTGTTGAAGGTTAAGGATAATTTATTCTGCATTATCTTAGTCATAATATTTCTTACTGGGCTAGTCGAGCTCACCTTTCTTTCACTGTTCTCTTCAGGAAATGAGAATATAGCTGAGACTAGTCGGGGAATGGATTGACGGTCCAGATGGTTGCATTAGTAGTCCTCTTTATTATGTGAAATAGTGTGATAATAATTATAATGAGGACTTATTTTGAGTTTGAATACTGTCTAGAAGACAATATTTGTATTAAAACTCATAACTCATGTTATATATTTAAGTTTGTATTTAAGTTCTGTACCATGTATTTGGCGACTCAGAATGGGTGATGTATACCTATTTTGGAGGGCGTCACAGATGGTATCAAAGCTTAGGGATATGATCCCTGGTTGAGATGTGAGACAAGAACTAGGAGGGGAGAGACGGGAAATTCCTTCCATAGTATGACCTACCTAAGTTTATTTGGTATTTAATTAGTCGGTCAGAGTATAGGGATAATATGTTGCATGTCAATTAACCTTTGTTTTATTGCAGTATTTGAGAATGGCAGCTGAAAATGTTAACAATGGAGTGAATGAGATCGTGGAGAAACCTCTAATCACCAACCAGGATAATGTGATTATAGATATCCATGTGGTGATTGAGGAATTAAAAGTTGCACTCGAGCTAGTCGCAAATGTAGCAACTGAGAGTGAGGAAGAAGAGGAACCTGAGGAGGATTTATTAGAAGAACTTATTAGTCAAAATACAGAATTGCAAAATCGCATTCATGAGTTAGAAGAGCAGGCTGAAGAACGGCAGGCGGTCGTGGAGCAAAGGGATGCAACAATTCAAAATTGTATTACCCGATGTGCGATGGTTGAACAGAAGCACTCTTTGGCAGAGTATAAACTATTAAAGCTGGAATCTGGGAATTCAAATGTCAAGGAGCAGCTGAAAGAAGAAATAACTGAACGAGTGAGAATGGAGGATGCATGGGTAAAAGCCGTCCAATCCAATAAGGCCAAAATGGATGAAATGAATTTCGCTTTTTGGACAGCAATTGGGAGAATCCAACATCGAGTTCGGAATTACCCTGTGCAGAGCGGTCAACCCCAATTTGATATGGATCGAAGATTAATGATTCAGATCATGGAGCAGGAGTACGACAAAGCAGTTGAGAGTGGAATATGCCCTATAGCAAAAGTCAATTCCAACGGTAATGATGACACCAAAGACTGTCCCGTACAAGCCAAATTCGGTAGTTTAAGGGAGAGCATTTTTCGTGACGAGGAATCGAACGAAGTTATCACGGGTAAGTTAATCATAAACTCTTGCGAAGTTTATACCTTATTCAATATCGGTTCTACCCATTCTTTTATTTCTCCTACTTGCACTCAACGTTTAAATTTGACCCCAGTACAAAACCCATTTCTAAAACCCTCAAATATTTCTTCACCCAAAACGAATGTAACATGCACCAAAGATGTTGGCTCGAGCTGTTGAAGATTATGACCATACCATTCAATATCATCGTAGAAGAGCGAACGTGGTAGCTGACGCGTTGAGTAGACGATCGTATGCAGTTACGAGTGCGACGTTGTTAACACAAAGACCCATTTCGTACGACTTACTCTAGAGACCCACGTGATGATGTTAAATATACGATTAGAACCAACTTCAATTGATAAAGTTAAAGTCGCTTAGGCTACAGACTCAGAGCTGATGAATGTGAAGAAGAATGTTCAAGAGTACGTTATTTTAGAAGCAAGAATTGAGGAAGAGAGGAAATCTCAACCCTTGATTTAATTGTTCTATTTGAAATCCTCGATCGAGTAGGAGCTGTGGCCTATAGACTCGCCTTACTACCAAGTATGTCGCGTGTTTATAACGTTTTTCACGTATCGATGTTACGTAAATATGTGGACGACACGAGCCACATTATTGAATTAGAACCGGGCGAGATAACAGAAGATTTAACGTATGAAGAGGTACCTGTTAAAATCTTGGATACGAATAAATATATTTTACGGTCAAAGGTTATACCTCAAGACTTAGAATCTGACGAGGTATCCTCATCTGTTCTGCATACCAGGTACGTACGTCAATTTCGAGGATGAAATTTCATAAGGAGGGGAGGTTGTAAGACCCCAACTTTTTATTAATGAAATTGAATTTCCTCTATTTATTATTTTGAAATAGTAAGGTTTGATTTGATTAATGTGGTAAGTTATGGGTAAAATGCGCAAATATTTTAAATAAGCAAGTGGTTATAAAATATTACTTTTTTTCGGGGAATATTCGTTTGGTCGTTGAATATTCTTCCTGTCGGGCAATATTCGTACGACGGCGCAACCTTTTGTGGGCCCCATAACGGAAAGCGATTGGATGAAGAAAACGACAAGTATGAGTTTTTATAAATAACGGCGTAGTTGTTACCGTTAATACTGTTGGAATACCCGGTGGTTAAAACACAGTAATACGCGTTGTGGCACAGTAGCACACGGTATTGCACCAATTATTGATTCTTACGTAAGAAGGCACTACTCAATAATTGTTACAATAATTACTGTTCAATATTTTATTTTATTGATTCAATAATTGCTACGTTGATATTTTATATTATTGTTGTTTTAATAATTGTCACTGCACAGTAATTCCCATTATCAGATCAATAATTCATATTATTTGAATAATATTATTAGATAGAATTATTGGCAATGTCTAGAAAGTTCTGTCTAAGGAGAGGTTTGGTCACCTAATTGCGCGCCAGTAAGGAAAAATTCTTATTGGAAAGCCCCCTCTTTCCTTGGAACGGCCTGGTTATCAATATTGTGATTCAATAAATTTGTGAATAATTAATTATTGATTTATATGATAAGGAAATATTTATTTATGTGGATATAAATGAAGGAATTTTTAGAAAAGTGACAATTGTTGAAAATTGATATTTTATCTTTTCTGATAAAATAATTCATTATATTTTAACAATATAATAATGGTGATATTTTACGATGAATATGTGATATATGAATAAATGAGGAGGAAGAGTATTTTTGTTACAAAAAATATTTAACACATGTTTTGTGTGTTGGTGGACCCTATTTTTGACTGAAATTCGATTATAGCCTGCAAAATTGCACGTATGTGGATTTCGGTCATTTTTCGTTTGGAATTTGGGAAACCTTAAACTTACAAAGTTGTAGAGAATTAAATTTCTTATGGAATGGACATAAAATTCGAATGTTTTTGATAAAAGGGTTATTTGTTATGAATTATTGAAGTTCCGGAATATTGGGTCTGAATTGATTTTGTTGCATTAAATGATAAAAACATGTTTTGTGTGATTGGTGAGCCCCACATATGTTGCAAAATATGTTGAATTCATATGTCAAAGTATGCGTATAATTTTTAATTAATAATAATATTTTCTTATTTTCTGGTTTGGTGTTCTAAGTATTTTTCTATAAATAGAGTGTTTAGGTTTGAATTGAAAATCACACCAGAAACTAAAGTTTTCTCTCTCTATATTATCGAACGTATTTTTGTGAGTATTTCAATACTTTGAGTGTTGTTAAATGGTGCAAGTTTCCTTCAGCGTTATATCTGATATTCCAGCTAGAAGTACTATTCTTTTGAGGTAAGGGATGTTATTTTCTTCAATATCATTATGCCGAATTATTGATATGAGTTTTATTGTGAAATTTCTACCTTTTTATGTCGGAGTTACTATTCACGTATACGGCACTATTCACAAATACGGCACTATTCACCGAAAAATGAAATGTTCTCTTTTTCGTCCCAGATGTCTATTATGGTTACTATCATTGATTGTATCCATGTTTTGATCTTCATTTTATACTCGTTTTGTTAAAATTTTGGCTTCTATACTCTATGAAATTAGTAGAATATCATTGATATTTGCGCTTCATCTAGTATCTTTTCATGGAAATATTATTCTGAGCATTCTTGATAAGTTTTAACTTTTTCATGCCAGAGTACTATTCACGGGGTTATTATTCCCGAAGTTACTATTCATTGGGTACTATTCACTCAGTTACTATTCACCCGGGATACTATTCATGGCAAAAATTGATTACTTTTCGGTCCAAATTATTTTTGGTACAATATTATTCTTTAATTTTACTCCACAAAGCAGTATCATGTTAACAATTTGGACGTTACTGATTTATGGATAAATTAAATTATAAATCTTTAAAAATTTATCACTGAACTTGTTTTATTGAATTCTTATATCATAGTCACCATCCTCATGTTTATATTCTGTTGAAAGTCATATGTGGCCTGTAGTGCATAGATGGACTTGGTATGATTATGACCAGAGCTTATTCGATACAATCATGACCGTAATGTTACAAATGATGTGGTAAAAGTCCTCATTGGCCCGTAGTGCATTGATGGATAGTTTTTAGTATGATTATGACCATGGATTTTCTTCGGCCAAGGGTGCAAAGATGAATTATTTTATGGCATGATCATGGCCGTTGATGAAAACACGATTATTTTTGGCCCATAGTGCATGGTTAATTTGTGGTCGTGATACTAAATAATATCCTTGGCCTGTAGTGCAGGGATGATTCGATGATGTGGATTAATATTTTTTTTTGCTGAGTCTCAGCGATAAAAGTGATGAAAAACCTTTTAAATCATAGAAGATAGTTGGTTTTATGCTCTACTTGACTCTTCTAATGGATTACTTATTCCGCTGCAGTTGTTGATCTAAAACTTGTTGTCTATTATATTCTATCAGTTGTTATACTATTGAAGGCTAAGGATAATTTATTCTACATTATCTTAGTCATAATATTTCTTACTGGGCTAGTTGAGCTCACCCTTTCTTTCACTGTTCTCTTCAGGAAATGAGATTATAGCTGGGACTAGTCGGAGAATGGATTGACGGTCCAGATGGTTGCATTAGTAGTCCTCACTATTATGTGAAATAGTGTGATAATAATTATAATGAGGACTTATTTCGAGTTTGAATACTGTCTAGAAGACAATATTTGTAATAAAACTCACAGCTTATGTTGTATATTTAAGTTCTGTACCATGTATTTGGCTACTCAGAATTGGTGATGTATACCTATTTTTGGGGGCGTCACAAACGACACCCAACAGAGTTCCAGTCCATGCCAAATTGATCATTGTACGCAGCTGAAGAGTTGTAATTGAACTAAGACACTTTCTCTCTCCATGTACCCCCGCCCCGGCGGGGGTTTTCTTTGTATTTATGCCTACCCCGGTGGGGGGTGTTCTTGCAGAGCTGATTTTGCCTTTTTATGCCAAGTCTTGCCACAACACCACCAATATGCCACGAATGCTACGCAATGCAACCTAAACATAAAACAAACACAAGATAAGTAAAATTGAACAGAAATGAACGGGATCAACACCATTTAAGTCTGAATTAGAACCCGATTCATAGGTATAAAATCCACTCATCACTGGTGCCTTTTGCCTGGCAAATCTGATATTTGGCATATCTTCCTTAACAAGTATGTTGATCAAGGAGGCTAAAGTTCCGAGGAATGTGGAAGAAGGATATTTCTTCAAACTCTGAAGTCGTTTGGATAACTTACTGATGGTAAGGCAGCAAATGTAATTCTTTGGTGTGATAGATCCGAGTGGTTTGTCTGATTACCAGTTTGGAAACTCTGAAGATAGTTAATCGTCTGACGCCCATGGATTCGGCTAGTTTTAACCCCATGATACAGCTTTTATACTCAGCTGTGTTGTTAGTGTTGACAAACTGTAATTTGATGGAAACATGATACTGCTCTCCCGAAATGGATACTAGAATGGCTCTAGCTCTAGAACCTTCCATGTTTACAACTCCATCAAAATACATTCTCCATGGTTGGTGTGTATTGTCCTGATGGTGTTGTTGAACTATCATTACCCCTTCATCAGGAAAATATGTTTTCAAAGGTTTGAAATCCCCTGAAGGTGTGGAGGCCAGTTGATCCATAATTCCTTGACCTCTGATAGACTTGTAAGTCACGTAGATGATGTCAAATTGTTGGAGGACCAACTGCCATTTGGACAGTCAAAAATTTCATATAGGTTTGCTAAATACGTACTTGAGAGGATCCATGCGAAATATGAGATGGGTTGTGTGACCGTGGAGATAATGTTGTAATCTCATGGAAGCCCATGCTAAAGCACATCAAGTTTTCTCAATCAGAGTGTACTTATGTTCACTGATGCTGAATCTTTTGCTGAGATAATAGATAGCTCTTTCTTGGCCTCTATTGTCTTTCTGTCCCAGCATGCAGCCCATGACATTTTCATTGATTGACAAGTACATAAACAAGAGAATACCATCCCCGGGAGGTACCAAAATAAGAGCTTTAATTAGTTGCTCTTTGATGGAAAGGAAGGCTTTTTGACACTCTTCATTCCAATTCTTGGAGGAGTTCTTCCTTAACAACTTGAATATGGGTTCACAAGTTGCTGTGAGTTGGGAGATGAATCGACTAATGAAGTTGATTCTTTCCAAAAATTCCCGTATTTCCCTCTTTGTCTGGGTATGGGCATCTCCATGATGGCCTAGATTTTTGTAGGATCCAGCTCAATGTCTTTGTGGCTTACTAGGAATCCTAGAAATTTTCTTTATTTGACATTGAAGGCGTATTTGGCCGGGTTCAAAATCAAGTTGTACTTACGCAATTAGTTGAAGAGCTTTTTGAGATGATCTAGGTGGTCTTCCTCCCTTCGAGACTTGACAATGATGTCATCCACATAAATTTCTATCTCTTTGTGCATTAGATCATGGAAAAGAGCCATCATTGCTCGCTGATAGGTAGCTCCAGCATTGATGAGGTCAAATGACAACCTTCTGTAGCAAAGGTTCCCCAAGGAGTGATGAATGCAGTTTTCTCATGATCCTCTTCAGTAACCATGATTTGATGGTACCCAGCAAAGTAGTCTGCAAAGGAGTACATGTCATACTGAGCTGTATTATCAATGAGTAAGTGGATGAATGGTATGGGAAAGATATCTTTGAGACAAGCTTTGTTCAGATCCCTATAATCCACGCAAACTCGCACCTTCCCTCTGGGTTTAGGTATGGGGACTATGTTAAATAGCCATTCAGGGTATGTTGATACCATGATGATGCCGGCTTGAAATTGTTTCATAATTTCTTCTTTAACTTTCAAACCCCACCCAAGTTTTAATCGCTTAAGTTTCTGTATGACTGGCTTGAATCCCTCTTTGATGGGAACGTGGTGAATGACGATGCCAGTTGACAAATCGACCATGCAAACACATCATGAAATTAGGTCAATAGAGTAACCATGTCATTCTTTTGGTTTGGAGTAAGGTTCGTACCAATCTGGATTTGTTTGGGGTTTTCTGAGGTTCCAAGGTTAAAAGAGGTGGTTTAATCAAGATTTGGCTTGGGTTTGTCTTTGACCCATTCTTTGATCTCTTGAGGCACCTCATAGTTCTCTTGTTCAATCTCCATCAAGTCAGAGTCCAACACTACATCAAAGTTACAGTCCTTATAAAGAATAGGCATTCCATCAACAAGTTTAGGCATATTTAAATTTTGAGTCTTGAAACAAAAATGCTTTCACTTAATATATGAAACTCTTTAATCATACAGAATGTTAGCATAAAATGACAAAAACAACTGCTAATACTATGTGTGAGACCCCGAATTTTATGAAATAAAAGTATTCAATTTTTCTATTTTGGTAAATGGTTAAATTGATAAAAGGTTAAAGTTAAGGGTGATATGTGAAATTTTTTTAAAGTAAACAAGTTGTCATAAAATACATGGTCACTATTCACGAGTTACTATTCACGGGTTACTATTCACCCAAATTACTATTCACTCTAGTATCGTTCACTCGAGTATTTGGGACACTTTTTGTGTCGGAGTACTATTCATGAGTTATTATTCACGAGTTACTATTCACGGGTTACTATTCATCTAAATTACTATTCACTCTAGTATTGTTCACTCGAGTATTTGGAACATTTTTTGTGTTAAAGTACTATTCACGAGTTACTATTTACGGGGAATATTCGTACGACGGTACAATCATTGGTGGACCCCACAACGGAATTATTGTCAGATTGAGAAAACGACAAAAATATTTTATTAAAAATAACGGCGAAAGTTTTACCGTTGATACTGTTGAACTACTCGGTAGTAAAAGTACAGTAATACGTGTGGTTGCATAGTAACACACGGTATTGATGCTTATGTGAGAAGTCACTCAGTTGGATTCAATTATTGTCAATTAATAATATAAATTATTTAGCGATAATGGAGTTTTGTTTTATTCGTATTATTAACGTAATAAAACAGAAACATCTTTTTATATAAAACAGAATACTTTATTAAAGTTATTCCATAAATAGAATATATTATATTCTATTGTGCATAGTATTTTGCGTAGTAAAATCTTTTTATATAAAACAGAATACTTTATTAAAGTTATTCTATAAATAGAATATATTATATTTTATTTAAAAGATTTTTCTTTAAATATGGACCGTCAGATTAACGTAAATCAATCTGGACCGTTCATGGATTAGTTACTATGCATTCCATTTTCCTATAAATAGAAGCTCATTCCTTCATTATTTTCTTACGAATTCACTGAACTTTAGAGAGAGAAACTATAGACAGAAACTATAGAGAGAGAGAAGAAGAGTATTCTGCTACTTAACTACTTCCTTATTTCGGCTCTTCTTTAAAACGGTAAGGGGTGTTATTCTTTCTTATTCATGAAGAGAACTTATCTTATTCCATTCTTTATTATTTTGTTGGAATAACCTGTATGCGTGGTTTACCCTATACTTAGTGGAATGACCTGTATATGCGGTTTACCCAATACTTAGTGATCTTCTTCTGTTATTTTATTCTTTATTATTATGTTGGAATAACCTGTTTATGCGAAGTACCGCATACTTGGTGAAATTCTTTTATTATTCCGTTCTTTACGATTCTGTCGGAATATCCTGTCGGTGTGAATTTCACCTGACCTGGTTCCATTATTTATTATTCCGCATTTATTATTCTGTCGGAATATCCTGTCGGTGTAAATTTCACCGGACCTGGTTCCGTCTTGTTATTATTCTGTTGGAACATCCTGTCTGTGTGTTTTACACCGGACCTGGTTCCGTTTTTATTATTATTCTGTTGGAACATCCTGTCTGTGTGTTTTACACCGGACCTGGTTCTATTTTTATTATTATTCTGTTGGAACATCCTGTCTGTGTGTTTTACACCGGACCTGGTTCCGTTTTTATTATTATTCTGTTGGAACATCCTGTCTGTGTGTTTTACGCCAGACCTGGTTCCATTATTTATTATTCTGTCGGAACATCCTGTCTGTGCTTTTACACAGGACCTGGTTCCATTATTTATTATTCTGTTAGAATAGCCTGTCTGTGCGGTCTATCGTATGCATGGTGATTTCTTTTGTTATTCCATTCTTTATTGTACTCAGTTGGTTAAGTTTTGACTTCTATACTCCATGAAATTTGTGGAATATCCTTGATAATTGCGTTTCATCCAGTATCTTTTCATGAAAATATTCTTCTAAGCATTCTTGAATTTTACTCCACAATGTAGTATCATGTTGACAATTTGGACGTTATTAATTCCTGGATAAATTAATTCTTGAACTTGTTTTATTGAATTCTTATATCATTGTCATCGTCCTCATGTTTATATTCTGTTGAAAGTCATCTGTGGCCTGTAGTGCATAGATGGACTTGGTATGATTATGACCAGGGATTATTCGGTGTAATCATGACCGTAATGTTACAAATGATGTAGTAAAAGTCCTAATTGGCCCGTAGTGCATTGATGGACAGTTGTTGGCATGATCATGACCATTAATGAATATATGAATATCCTTGGCCGTAGTGCAGGGGTGATTCAATGATGTGGATTATTTTATTAAGCTGAGTCACAGCGATCACAGTGTTGAAAAATCTTTTAAATCATAAAAGGTAGTAGAGTTTATTTTCTACTTGACTCTTTTAATGGATTGCTTGTTCCGCTGCAGTTAAAACTTGATGTCTATTATATTTTATCATTTTAACATTGTTGAAGGCTAATGATAATTTATTCTGCATTATCTTAGTCATAATATTTCTTACTGGGCTAGTTGAGCTCACCCTTTCTTTTTCACTGTTCTCTTCAGGAAATGAAAACGTAGCTGGGGCAAGTCGGGGAACGGAGTGATGGTTCGAATGATAGTATTAGTTAGTAGTCCTCACTATTCTATGTAATAGCGTGTTAATAAATGTAATGAGGACTCCTTTTGAGTGTGAATACTCTCTAGAAGATATTATTTGTATTCAAACTCACAGTTTATGTTTTGTCGTATTGTACACGACAGTTGTATTAGTAAGTTGTATTTGTATTTTGTACAATGTATCTGACGACCCAAGATGGGTGATGTATACCTAATTTTGGGGGCGTCACAGTTGGTATCATAGCTTAGGGATATGATCCCTGGCTGAGATGTAAGATAAGAACTAGGAGGGGAGAGACGAGGAATTCCTTCGCTAGTATGATCTACCTAAGTTTATTTGGTATTTAATTGGTCGGTCAGAGTATAGGGATAATATGTGATATGTTAATTAACCCTTGTTTTGTGGCAGTATTTGAAAATGGCATCTAACAATGTTGAGATAAGCATTGGAGCAAAATAATATGACCATATCGCAGTACGAGGTTGAGTTTGCGGAGTTATCCCGATTTGCATCCCATTTGGTCGATAATGACGAGCGAATGACGCGAAAGTTTCTAAGAGTTTTGAAACCCTATATACGTCAATACCTCATTCTCATGTTTATATTTTGTTGAAAGTCATTTGTGGCCTGTAGTGCACATATAGACTTGGTATGATTATGACCAGGGATTATTCGGTATAATCATGACCGTAATGTTACAAATGATGTGGCAAAAGTCCTCATTGGCCCGTAATGCATTGATGGACAGTTTTTGGTATGATTATGGCTATGGATTCTCTTTGGCCGTAGTGCAAAGACTAATTGTTTTATGGCATGATCAGGACCGTTGATGAAAACACGATTATCTTTAGCCGTAGTGCATGCATAATTCGTGGTCGTGATACTAAAGAATATCCTTAGCCGGAGTGCAAGGGTGATTCGATGATGTGGATTAATTATTGAGTTGAGTCTCAGCAGTGAAATATTAATTCATAGATGTGGTAAAAGTCATTTGTGGCTTACGTGCATAGATAGACTTGGTATGATTATGACCAGGGATTGTTCGGTATAATCATTACCGTAATTGAAAACACGATTATCTTTGGCACGTAGTGCATGGATAATTCGTGGTCGTGATACTAAAGAATATCCTTGGCCTGTAGTGCAGGGATGATTCGATGATGTGGATTAATTATTGAGCTGAGTCTCAGCATTGAAATATTAATTCATAGATGTGGTAAAAGTCATCTGTGGCTTACATGCATAGATGGACTTGGTTTAATTATGACCAGGGATTGTTTGGTATAATCATGACCATAATTGAAAACACGATTATCTTTGGCACGTAGTGCATGGATAATTCGTGGTCGTGATACTATTAAGCTGAGTCTCAGCATTATTGACTTTACAGTTGTATATCCTTGGCCTGTAGTGCGAAGATTAACTGTTGATTATTGGTTATACAGTTGTAAATCTTTAGCCGTAGTGCAAAGATGAATTTATTAGTATGATTATGAGCAGGAATTGTGATTTGGTATAACCATGATTTTTGATATTTCAGGTGAAGATAGGTGATGTAAATTTTCTTCTTCCTGGGTGCGAAAAGTAATTCAGAATCACAATTATGATTATGAGTTATTCATATGATTGTGGACAGAAATTGTTGATTGATGTTACAGGGATATGGTCACTGAAGGAGATATTAGTCTAGAAGACGAGTAATATACTTCGCTAAGGTGTGACTTACCTAAGCTGAAATTATTTACTTAATAAGTGGATAAATTGTGGTATGTCGATTAACCTTTGTTTTGAAGGTATATTCTAGAATGATATTCGAAATACAGGAGATGAGAAATGAAAAAATCATGATAGAGCGGAATTACCCGGAAAGGTACAATCCAAAAAGAAAGTAAGGTATTCTCATCTCTTCAAATATCAGGTACGTACGTTAATTTCGAGGGCGAAATTCCATAAGGAGGGGAGATTGTGAGACCCCAAATTTTATGAAATAAAAGTATTCAATTTTTCTATTTTGGTAAATGGTTAAATTGATAAAAGGTTAAAGTTAAGGGTGATATGTGAATTTTTTTTAAAGTAAACAAGTTGTCATAAAATACATGGTCACTATTCACGAGTTACTATTCATGAGTTACTATTCACCCAAAATACTATTCACTTTAGTATCGTTCACTCGAGTATTTGGGACACTTTTTGTGTCAGAGTACTATTCATGAGTTACTATTCACGAGTTACTATTCACGGGTTACTATTCATCTAAATTACTATTCACTCTAGTATTGTTCACTCGAGTATTTGGAACACTTTTTGTGTCGAAGTACTATTCACGAGTTACTATTTACGGGGAATATTCGTACGACGGTACAATCATTGGTGGACCCCACAACGGAATTATTATCAGATTGAGAAAACGACAAAAATATTTTATTAAAAATAACGGCGGAAATTTTACCGTTGATACTGTTGAACTACTCGGTAGTAAAAGTACAGTAATACGTGTGGTTGCATAGTAACACACGATATTGATGCTTATGTGAGAAGTCACTCAGTTTGATTCAATTATTGTCAATTAATAATATGAATTATTTAGCGATAATGGAGTTTTGTTTTATTCGTATTATTAACGTAATAAAACAGAAACATCTTTTTATATAAAACAGAATACTTTATTAAAGTTATTCCATAAATAGAATATATTATAATCTATTGTGCATAGTGTTTTGCATAGTAAAATCTTTTTATATAAAACAGAATACTTTGTTAAAGTTATTCTATAAATAGAATATATTATATTTTATTTAAAAGATTTTTCTTTAAATATGGACCGTCAGATTAACGTAAATCAATCTGGACCGTTCATGGATTAGTTACTATGCATTCTATTTTCCTATAAATAGAAGCTCATTCCTTCATTATTTTCTTACGAATTCACTGAATTCTAGAGAGAGAAACTATAGAGAGAAACTATAGAGAGAGAGAAGAAGAGTATTCTGCTACTTAACTACTTCCTTATTTCGGCTCTTCTTTAAAACGGTAAGGGGTGTTATTCTTTCTTATTCATGAAGAGAACTTATCTTATTCCATTCTTTATTATTCTGTTGGAATAACCTGTATGCGTGGTTTACCCTATACTTGGTGGAATGACCTGTATATGCGGTTTACCCAATACTTGGTGATCTTCTTCTGTTATTTTATTCTTTATTATTATGTTGGAATAACCTGTTTATGCGAAGTACCGCATACTTGGTGAAATTCTTTTATTATTCCGTTCTTTACGATTCTATCGGAATATCCTGTCGGTGTGAATTTCACCTGACCTGGTTCCATCATTTATTATTCCGCATTTATTATTCTGTCGGAATATCCTGTCGGTGTAAATTTCACCGGACCTGGTTCCGTCTTGTTATTATTCTGTTGGAACATCCTGTCTGTGTGTTTTACACCGGACCTGGTTCCGTTTTTATTATTATTCTGTTGGAACATCATGTCTGTGTGTTTTACACCGGACCTGGTTCCGTTTTTATTATTATTCTGTTGGAACATCCTGTCTGTGTGTTTTACACCGGACCTGGTTCCGTTTTTATTATTATTCTGTTGGAACATCCTGTCTGTGTGTTTTACGCCGGACCTGGTTCCATTATTTATTATTCTGTCGGAACATCCTGTCTATGCGGTTACGCCGGACCTGGTTCCATTATTTATTATTCTGTTAGAATAACCTGTCTGTGCGGTCTATCGCATGCATGGTGATTTCTTTTGTTATTCCATTCTTTATTGTACTCAGTTGGTTAAGTTTTGACTTCTATACTCCATGAAATTTGTGGAATATCCTTGATAATTGCGTTTCATCCAGTATCTTTTCATGAAAATATTCTTCTAAGCATTCTTGAATTTTACTCCACAATGTAGTATCATGTTGACAATTTGGACGTTATTAATTCCTGGATAAATTAATTCTTGAACTTGTTTTATTGAATTCTTATATCATTGTCATCGTCCTCATGTTTATATTCTGTTGAAAGTCATCTGTGGCCTGTAGTGCATAGATGGACTTGGTATGATTATGACCAGGGATTATTCGGTGTAATCATGACCGTAATGTTACAAATGATGTAGTAAAAGTCCTAATTGGCCCGTAGTGCATTGATGGACAGTTGTTGGCATGATCATGACCATTAATGAATATATGAATATCCTTGGCCGTAGTGCAGGGGTGATTCAATGATGTGGATTATTTTATTAAGCTGAGTCACAGCGATCACAGTGTTGAAAAATCTTTTAAATCATAAAAGATAGTAGAGTTTATTTTCTACTTGACTCTTTTAATGGATTGCTTGTTCCGCTGCAGTTAAAACTTGATGTCTATTATATTTTATCATTTTAACATTGTTGAAGGCTAATGATAATTTATTCTGCATTATCTTAGTCATAATATTTCTTACTGGGCTAGTTGAGCTCACCCTTTCTTTCACTGTTCTCTTCAGGAAATGAAAACGTAGCTGGGGCAAGTCGGGGAACGGAGTGATGGTTCGAATGATAGTATTAGTTAGTAGTCCTCACTATTCTATGTAATAGCGTGTTAATAAATGTAATGAGGACTCCTTTTGAGTGTGAATACTCTCTAGAAGATATTATTTGTATTCAAACTCACAGTTTATGCTTTGTCGTATTGTACACGACAGTTGTATTAGTAAGTTGTATTTGTATTTTGTACTATGTATCTGACGACCCAAGATGGGTGATGTATACCTAATTTTGGGGGCGTCACACTATGTAACAAAAGTAAGCAGCTATAGCTATCTACATGGCAGAGAGATTTTCTGCCCTTTTTAACCTTGCCAGCAAATGCAAGGAGTGATGCTCCAATTGCTGAAGGTCAGATCCTAGTGGACAACTGTGATGAAGGGGTTGTTATCGTCCTCCTTCTCTGGAATGATGACTATGATATCTGAGCAATCGTAATCTAAGATATCCTTGTGTATACCCGCGGTATGTGCCAGGAAGTACATCTTCGATAACCGCCTCTTAATATCTTGCTTGCGCTTTTGATTTCTTTCCTTCATGTCTGGGTCTGGATTCAAGACTACTTTTCCTTTAACCGGTATCGGCTTAGGAAATAGCATGCCTACCACAGAGACATGAATTTTTCGTAGAGGCCGTACATAATCAGTATCTACAGGTTTAGGCAACAGCCTTGTAAATGAAGGAACCAGTGTATGCTTATGCGGGTTCTTGTGACTGGATCCAGGGGAGTAGCCTAGTCCGACCTTCCCCATCTGACTGGGAACTTGAATTGGGCATTTGATTCCTTGCTGATTCTTTCCTAACCTTTGTCCATGTTAAAAACCCAAGGATATCATTTCTTGAGTTGCTGACATTACTTCGGCAAAAACTCTGAGTTTCAAAGCGGGAGCCCCAATGGGTTTATAGTGAGTGTTGCTCACCTCAAGGGCTTAGAAGCTAACAGGCTCAACTTTGTCATTGAAACTGATGAGAGGTATATCACTTTGGACAGGATACTCTGGCTCAGTAATGACAGTGACCAGATTACTGTCGATAATATACTTGAGCTATTAATGAAGAGTGGAAGGGACGGCTCCTTCCATATGAATCCAAGGTTTTCCCAATAGTAAATTATATCTTGTAGTTATTTTGAGCACTTAGAAGGATATGTAGAATTTATGTGGACCGATTTCCACTGGTAACTTAATCTCTCCGACAACATTTCACTGATATCCATCAAAGGCTTTGATGATTATATGGTTGCTTCAAATCCTATTGAGATTGATGTTCATTTTTTCTAATGTGGCATATGGGCAGATGTTTAGGAATGATCCCCCATCTATTAGAACTCCTCCAACCACATATTTAGAAGACATCACCGCTATGTGCAGTGGTTTGCAATGACCTGTCCCTTCGGGAGGTATGTCATCATCAGTGAAGGATATCACATTACTATTGAAGATGTGGTCAACCAAATGATGGAATTTTCAACATCCATTATCTTTGGCAAGTGGGCTTCTTCAAATATTTTCAGTAAGACCTTCCGGTGATCTTCTAAAGAGAAAACCAAGTCCAGAATAGAGATCTATTGTGGAGCTTCTTTCAAGCTTTGAACCACCTTGGCTTCATTATGTCCCATCTGATGGAGGAATTCTTCAATATTCTCCTTGGGCACTTTCCCCTTAGATCTGATGATAGGCGTCATCATTCGTTGAGGGAGATACAATGGATTCTTTTTAGACACTGCAAGAGTTGTGTTTGATGTTGATCCTTCAACCTCTCCATAATTTCATGGGACTTTCTTAAGGCTAATGATAGGATATTGTGGCCTGAATGGCAATTTAATTGGCTTTGGTGTAGCCACTTTCAAGGGGTTTTCAACTCCTTTGAGCTGAATTGGTTAAATTGTAAGTGGTGTGGCAGCCAAATCTCCCTTAGAGGATATAACTACTATAACTTCCTTCCACCCTGAAGGAAATGTGTTCCCACTCTAAGATGATACAGTGTCATTGTCTGCCATTTGCAGGTCACTGCTGTCAATCATATTTTGGATAAGATGGCGGAGTGCCTAGTATTCCTCAATGTTGTGACCGCGAGAATAGGAGTGGTATTGATATACTCCAGTAGCATCAAACCTTTTTGAGTGTGGGTTGACTGGAGGTAGCAGTGCTGTGATTTTTTTGTCATTGATCAGCATCTGTAATATTTCTTCCATCGGTTGGCCTAAATAGGTGAATTCCCTTTAGTTGGCAAAGTCCCGACGGGCTTTAGCTTTTGCTTTTCTTGCAAAATTTTCCTCCAAGGTTTCACTTTCTTGGGTAAGTGGTGGAGTATTTGTTATAAGAGAAAGGAGGCTAGCATGCTCCTGACTGAATAACTGCAGTGTGACTTAATGTTGATGAATCACTAGTTCTGCCAGTTGTTTGACTTGTTCGCCAAGAGACATTAACTCCCGTTCCATCATGAACTGGAACTCTAAATAATCCCACTTGTCGAAATTATCTTTGTTAGTTTGGGAAAAACCACCAACATATTTGAGGTACGTGGAGGTCTCTCCATTGCCCCTGGTGAACATGTTAACATCCTCCTCCTTGTGTTGCGGGAGAGGGTTGTCGTGAACATGTGGTTGCTCAGGCTTGGTCACCACGATTAATTAAGTCCTGGATCTTATGCTTAAGGGCCCAACAATATTGAGTATCGTGGCATAGAGCTCCAAAATGGTAAGCACATTTTTTGCTTGCATTGAAGCCCTTTCCACTTGGATTAGCTGGTGGAAGGAGATGAGTGATTTTTTTCTGAACTGTCAGAAGTTTGAAATTTTTTTTCCGAGTGAATCCCCTAATGGGGTGAACACTCTTGAGCGCTTGATTTCTCCACTTTTTGCAAGGGAGGATTTGAAGACTGTGCTTAAAAAGGGGAGTAATTTCTCCTTTGAATAGGCAAGTTTTGATTGTCTTTTTGTCTTGCAGTATCAAGGAAACATCCTCTTCTTTCTTCTTATGGACCCTACGGGGGTTGTTCCCATAACTTCCAGATTGGATATGCTCAGTTACGGCTTTAACGCGACGAGGTCTTGAATCTTCCTAGATTTTAATCCCATTTCTACCATTTTTCTGTGCTTAATCATTTTTTGAGAATGGCTTTCCTATTCCAGCTAGGACCCTCTCATAAAAAGGAGCTTCTTGAATGTCTATGAAGGTCATCATCATTTTAGACTCTGTCATGGATGGGATAACTTGATTAGCCAGACGCCTCCATCTTTGGACATACTCTCTAAATGACTCATTGACTTGCTTCTTAACTTTGGTAATTTGATACCTTTCTAGAGCCATCTGAGTTTGAAAGCTGTATTAACTGAGGAAAGCATGGGCTAACTCCTCCCAACTGTGAATTTTGGAGTTATCCAATCTGGTGTACCAAGCTCTGGCTTCTCTAGTCAGACTTTTCTGAAATAGCTGTATTCTGAGTTATTAATTCTCGGTATAGGATCTGAGAATCCAATAAAAACTTTTAAGTGGGTTTAAGGATCTCTAAATCCATCATATTTCTCAAAATCGGGACTCTTGAATTTTTCCAGATAATGAACCCCGGGGAAGATGCAAAGGTCTAAATATGAAACACTTCCGTGTGTTTCAATCCCTTTGATGGACCGAAAGATCTCTTCCATTTGTAGAACCTTCTTCCGAATATCACATGTGTCTTGATCTTCTTTAAGATAGGTGATTTTAGGAGTTTTGTTGGTCTTCTCAGTCTAAGACTCAGGTGCTGGAACTTCCCTGTCTGGACCCTGGATTTCTCCATGTGTAGAAGGTTCTGTGTGGATGGGTATTTATGGACCTTGAGTTGAGTTGTTTAGTTCCTTGAGGAGAACAACCAACTCTGTTATTTGACTCCTTAATCCTTTGAACTCCTCGCGAAAGACAGGAGTAGGATCAAGATGGGCACTTGTAGCCATGTCTGACTGTGGGCTTAGTGCCTTTTGGACTTTGAACAGGTAACGGGAAAAATCATTTCCCTACAAAAAAGACTTATGTAGTTTAGTCTAGGGAAATATGGCAATGTTACATGCTATGTAATGTGTCCGTTTTTTAGGAGTATTATCCTGCAAAACGGATGTCATCTGTTTTAATGACAGGATAACATGACAAGTTTTGATATGCATGTTCACATATTCCATTATATTTTTCATTACATTGAGATGGAAATAAAATTACAAGTAATGGAAATTACAAGCAATTGAAATGGGAAGGTATGAAGAGATTTCCCTCCGCGTTTGGTTTATCATAGGCTAACCTATCTTAGGCTACTTTCGTGGATTTTTGGCATGAAGGTCCCTAGATCATCGTAATTTACTCGATGGGAAGTTAATCTGATCTTTCAACTAGAGCGAATCTAGGTGGTGCCTTTCTTGAGCCTCGTGGAATTAGTTTTCCGACTAGTCCAGTAATCAAACACTAATATCCTCCTGATAGAGGGACCACACAACATACATTCATATACATCGGGTCTCATCGTATGGAAATGATGACATGTACGAAGAACTAATATCATATGCAGATATGGCGCAAAGCACTAAGTGCAGTAAATAAAACATTAGTACATATTCATTCAAATGTAAATGCAGTATCCACACATAAATAGGTAAATGTTTTGAAAAGCTTGAATAGTTGTAAGACCCCAACTTTTATAAATAAAGATGAATTTTCTATAAATATCATTTTTGAATATTATGGAGTTAATTTGATATAATATTATAGTTGTGGGTAATATTTATAAATTTTGCAAAGTACGCAAGTTGTTATATAATATTCTATTGGTCGGGGAATATTCGTTTTAACAGAGAATATTCGTACAACGACACAATCATTGGTGGACTCCACAACGGAATTATTGTCGGATTGAGAAAACGACAAAAATATTTTATTAAAAATAACGGCAGAAGTTTTACCATTGATACTGTTGAACTACTCGGTAGTAAAAGTACAGTAATACGTGTGGTTGCATAGTAGCACACGGTATTGATTATTAATGCTTATGTGAGAAGTCACTCAGTTTGATTCAATTATTGTCAGTTAATAATATGAATTATTTAGCGATAATAACGTTTTGTTTTATTCGTATTATTAACGTAATAAAACAGAAACATCTTTTTATATAAAACAGAATACTTTATTAAAGTTATTCTATAAATAGAATATATTATATTTTATTTAAAAGATTTTTCTTTAAATATGGACCGTCAGATTAAAGTAATCAATCTGGACCGTTCATGGATTAGTTACTATGCACTCTATTTTTCTATAAATAGCAGCTCATTCCTTCATTATTTCTTACGAATTCACTGAACTCTAGAGAGAGAAACTATAGAGAGAAACTATAGAGAGATAGAAGAAGAGTATTCTGCTACTTAACTACTTCCTTATTTCAGCTCTTCTTTAAAACGGTAAGGGGTGTTATTCTTTCTTATTCATGAAGAGAACTGTTGTTATTCCATTTCTTATTATTCTGTTGGAATAACCTGTATACGCAGTCTACCCTATACTTGGTGACATTCTTCTATTATTCTGTTGGAACATTCTGTCTGTGTGTTTTACACCGGACCTGGTTTCTTTTTTATTATTATTCTTTTGGAACATCCTGTCTGTGTGTTTTACACCGGACCTGGTTCCGTCTTACTATTATTCTGTTGGAACATCATGTCTGTGTGTTTTACACCGGACCTGGTTCCATTATTTATTATTCTGTCGGAATATCCTGTCTGTGCGTTTACGCCGGACCTGGTTCTATTATTTATTATTCTGTCGGAATATCCTGTCTGTGCATTTACGTCGGACCTGGTTTCATTATTTATTATTCTGTTGGAATAACCTATCTGTGCGGTCTATCGCATGCATGGTGATTTCTTTTGTTATTCCATTCTTTATTGTACTCAGTTGGTTAAGTTTTGACTTCTATACTCCATGAAATTTGTGGAATATCCTTGATAATTGCGTTTCATCCAGTATCTTTTCATGAAAATATTCTTCTAAGCATTCTTGAATTTTACTCCACAAAGCAGTATCATGTTGACAATTTGGACGTTGTTAATTCTTGGATAAATTAATTCTTGAACTTGTTTTATTGAATTCTTATATCATTGTCATCATCCTCATGTTTATAAAATGTTAAAAGTCATCTGTGGCCTGTAGTGCATAGATGCACTTGGTATGATTATGACCAGGGATTATTCGGTATAATCATGACCGTAATGTTACAAATGATGTGGTAAAAGTCCTCATTGGCTCGTAGTGCGTTGATGGACAATTGTTGGCATGATCATGACCATTAATGAATACACGAATATCCTTGGCCGTAGTGCAGGGGTGATTCGATGATGTGGATTATTTTATTAAGCTGAATCCCAGCGATCAAAATGTTGAAAAACCTTTTAAATCATAAAAGATAGTAGAGTTTATTTTCTACTTGACTCTTTTAATGGATTGCTTGTTCCGCTGCAGTTAAACTTGATGTCTATTATATTTTATCAGTTTAACATTGTTGAAGGCTAATGATAATTTATTCTGCATTATCTTAGTCATAATATTTCTTACTGGGCTAGTTGAGCTCACCCTTTCTTTCACTGTTCTCTTCAGGAAATGAAAACGTAGCTGGGGCAAGTCGGAAAACGGAGTGATGGTTCGAATGATAGTATTAGTTAGTATTCCTCACTATTCTATGTAATAGTGTGTTAATAAATGTAATGAGGACTCCTTTTGAGTATGAATACTCTCTAGAAGATAATATTTGTATTCAAACTCGCAGTTTATGTTTTGTCGTATTGTACACGACAGTTGTATTAGTAAGTTGTATTTGTATTCTGTACTTTGTATCTGACGACCCAAGATGAGTGATGTATACCTAATTTTGGGGGCGTCACTGTTGGTATCAGAGCTTAGGGATATGATCCCTGGCTAAGATGTGAGATTAGAACTAGGGGGGAGAGACGGGGAATTCCTTCGCTAGTATGACCTACCTAAGTTTATTTGCATGGTATTTAATTGGTCGGTCAAAATATAAGGATAATATATGACATATCAATTAACTTTTATTTTGTGGCAGTATCTGAAAATGGTATCTGAGAATGTTGAGAATAGCAATGGAGCACAGGCGACTGTTGATTCACCACATATCAATAATCAGGATAATGTGCATCAGGAAGGTGACAATCCTCATGCAAACAACAACACTGACCAGATGATGAATGATGGAATGTTCATAAACTTTATGCAGTTCATGCAACAGCAAGCGAGAGCGGCTCCTATCCAAAATATAGGTGGAAACACTTAAAACTCTTGGACAGTCACCGCTAAACAGTTCAAGGAGCTGGGACCACTAGAGTTTAAGGGAGAGCCAAAACCACTTATAGCGGAAACATGGATAAAGCAGATTACCAAGATATTTGATGTCTTGGGATGCTCCGAGGAGCAAAAGGTTCCCTTTGCCGCCTTTATGTTACGAGGAGAGGCAGATTACTGGTGGGAATCGATTAAGCGTACTCAACCTGCCGCACTGAAGATGTCTTGGGAGAAGTTCCAAGAGCTGTTCAATGACAAATACTTTCTCGAAAGTGTTCATCACATGAAGGATGTGGAGTTCATCAAATTGGAGCAGAATAATATGACCGTGTCGCAGTATAAGGCTAAATTTGCTGAGTTGTCCCAGTTTGCGTCCCACTTGGTGGATAATGAAGAGCGAATGATGCGAATATTTTTGCGAGGTTTGAAACCTGAGATACGTCAACTTCTTATTTCTCATAAACTGTGTTTGTATTCAGATGTTGTGAATAGGGCTAAGTTAGTGGAGCGCGATAACGAGTCAACACAACCAAAAGAGAGCAGTCGGCAAAATGATAATACCAGTGAGAGCAGTCATCGAAGCGGTGACAACAAGCGTGGAGGGAATCAACAGGCCAGAAATGGTAACCACTTCGGTGGTAATCAGGGTCAAAACAATAAGAATGGTCATTTCAAGAAGAGGAGATTCAACAATGATGGAAAGACGTCAGCACCAGCACCCGTTGTTAAGGAAGGAGAACGACCACCTATCATATGTTTTAAATGCGGAGGGGAGGGGCACATCAGTCCAAACTGCGCGATGCCGTCTAAAGCATGTTATAATTGTGGAAGAGAAGGTCATTTAGCTCAATTTTGTCGTTTACCAAAAACAAGTTCAGCCAAGATGGAGACACCAAAGGCCGTCCCAGAAAAGTCAAAACCGGTAGTGCAAGGGAGAGCGTTTGTTGTGACCTCCCAGAAAGCAAGGAACCCGAATGAGGTCATCACGGGTAAGCTTATCATAAATTCTAATGAAGTCTATACTTTATTTGATACCGGTTCTACCCATTCTTTTATTTCTCCTACTTGCGCTCATCGATTAAATTTGACTCCGGAGAAATTAGACTTTGATTTATTTGTTGAAACTCCATTGGGAGAAACCTTCATTACATCCACGGTTTATAAGTCTTGTTTGGTTCAAGTTGGTACCCACACACTACGTGTCGATCTGATTTCATTAAAAATACTTGCATTTGACGTGATTCTAGGGATTGATTGGTTAACTACTCATCATGCAAAAATTGATTATTTTCGTAAGGTTGTTAGCTTTCATATTCCTAATTGACCTATTATGCGAATTCAAGCAACCAAACCATTAAAATCAATCGTTGTCATCTCAAGCCATAAAGTTATTCGTTTATTGAAAAATGGATGTCAAGCTTTCTTAGCTCATGTCACGGATCTAAATAAAAATACGTCAGTTTTGAATGATATTTCTATTGTTAATAAATTCCCTGACGTATTCCCTGAAGAATTTCCTAGCCTACCCCCAGAGCGTGAAATTGAATTTTGTATCGACCTTGAACCCGATACAAAACCCATTTCCAAAGACCCATATCGAATGGCTCCTATTGAACTTCAGGAGTTAAAGATCCAACTGCAGGAATTGTTAGACATTGGCTTTATTCGTCCTAGTACTTCTCCTTGGGGTGCTCCTATGCTATTCGTGAAGAAGAAAGATGGAAGTATGCGACTTTGTATTGATTATCGGGAGTTGAATCATGTCACCATCAAAAATAGGTACCCATTGCCACGTATTGATGACCTGTTTGACCAATTGCAAGGAGCACAATTCTTTTCAAAGATCGATCTTCGTTCTGGATATCATCAGCTGAAGGTTAGAACTGAGGATATTCTAAAGATGGCTTTTAGAACTCGGTACGGGCATTATGAATTCCTAGTCATGTCCTTTGGATTGACTAATGCTCCTGCTGCCTTCATGGATATGATGAACCAGGTATTCAAGGAATATTTGGATCACTTTGTGGTCGTCTTTATTGATGACATCCTTATTTATTCCAAAAGTCGTGAAGATCATGAGCAACACTTGAGGCTGGTACTCCAAAAGCTTCGTGAATACAAGCTTTATGCCAAGTTGAAGAAATGCGAGTTCTGGCTGGAGGAGGTAGCATTCCTTGGGCACGTAGTATCAAGTCGTGGAATATCGGTTGACCCGGCAAAGATTGAAGCTATTCAAAGCTGGGAGCAACCTAGATCAATGACCGAAGTACGTAGCGTTCTTGGTTTAGCTGGTTATTATCGGAGATTCGTGGAAGGATTTTCTCGAATCGCTACTCTGTTAACTCAGCTGACTCGGAAAGATACAAAGTTCGGTTGGAGCAAAGAATGTGAGAAGAGTTTTCAAGAACTCAAGAGAAGACCCATTTCAGCACCTGTTCTAACAATACCATCTGGCTCGGAGAGATTTGTCATCTACAGTGATGCTTCAAGCAAAGGGTTGGGATGCGTTCTCATGCAACATGAAAAAGTCATAGCCTATGCATCAAGACAACTCAAGGAATATGAGAGGAATTTTCCTACTCATGATCTAGAGTTGGCAGCTGTTGTCTTTGCACTTAAAATTTGGAGGCATTACTTGTATGGGGAGAAGGTGGAGATCTTTACGGATCATAAAAGCCTCAAATATTTCTTCACTCAAAAGGAACTCAACATGCGACAACGACGTTGGCTTGAACCGTTGAAAGATTATGATCATACCATTCAATACCATCCTGGAAAAGCGAACGTGGTAGCTGACCCATTGAGTAGAAGATCATATGCAAGTACGAGTGCGATATTGTCAACACAAAGGCCCATTTTGTGTGACTTGCAAAGGATGGAGATAGAGTTAAAGACTCCAGGGACCCATGTGATGATGGCAAATATACGAGTAGAACCAACTTTAATCGATAAAGTTAAAGCTGCTCAAGCTACAGACCTGGAGCTGATGCGTATGAGGAAGAAAGTGCAAGAAGGTGCTATGCCGGAAGCAAGAATCGATGAAGAAGGAATACTTCGAGTCAACTCCAGACTTTGTGTTCCTAACAATCCTGATTTAAAGTATGAAATCATGATGGAGGCGCACAACACACCGTTTGCAATCCATCCTGGAAGTACCAAAATGTATCATGATCTTCGCCATACATTTTGGTGGAGCAATATGAAGGGAGAGATAGCGCTGTTTATCTCAAGGTTTCTAACTTGTCAACGAGTAGCGAGCATCAAGTACCAAAAGGTCCATTGCAACCACTTGAAATTCCATAATGGAAGTAGGAGCACATTACCATGGATTTCGTTACCGGTCTTCCTAAGGTTTCTCAAGGTATAGATGCGATTTGGGTCATTGTTGATAGATTGACCAAGTCTGCTCATTTCTTACCGATACGAGAAACTTATACACTTGAACGTCTTGCTCGTATGTACATAAACGAGATTGTAAGACTGCATGGTATGCCAGTATCCATAGTTTCTGATCGAGACCCAAGATTCACTTCACGATTTTGGGTTAGTTTACAAAAACCTATGGGCACAGATTTACGATTTAGTTCGGCATATCATCCTCAGACGGACGGACAATCAGAGAGGACTATTCAAAACTCTAGAAGATTTATTAAGACTCTGTGTCTTTGACTTCAAGGGAAGTTGGGACAAGTTCTTACCATTGGTGGAGTTTTTCTACAACAACAGTTATCAAGCAAGTATTGGCATGGCTCCATTCGAAGCATTGTATGGAAGAAAATGTCGTTCTCCAGTATGCTGGGATGAGGTAGGTGAAGCAACGTTGTTGGGACCGGAGTTGGTACGTATGACTGGAGAAAAGATTCAAACGATCCGACAACGTATAAAAACCTCACAAGATCGACAAAAGAGTTATGTTGATCTTCATCGAAAGGACGTGGAATTTGATATAGGAGATAATGTGTTCTTACGTGTTGCTCCATGGAAAGGAGTTACGAGATTTGAAAAAAGAGGAAAGCTCAATCCTTGATTTATCGGTCCATTTTTAATCCTCGATCGAGTAGGAACTGTGGCTTATAGACTCGCTTTACCGCCAAGTATGTCTCGTGTTCATAACGTTTTTCACATATCCATGTTACGAAAATATGTGGAAGACCCGAACCACATTATTGAGTTAGAACCAGACGAAATAGCGGAGGATTTGACGTATGAAGAAGTTCCTGTTCAAATCTTGGATAAGAAGGAACATATTCTACGCTCCAAGGTTATACCTCAAGTCAAAGTTTTGTGGAGAAACCACAATGTTGAGGAAATGACTTGGGAGTTAGAATCTGAAATAAAATCAAGGTATCCTTACCTCTTCGACATACTAGGTACGTACCCTAATTTCGAGGGCGAAATTTCATAAGAAGGGGAGGTTGTAAGACCCCAACTTTTATAAATAAAGATGAATTTTCTATAAATATTATTTTTGAATATTATGGAGTTAATTTAATATAATGTTATAGTTATGGGTAATATTTATAAATTTTGCAAAGTACGCAAGTTGTTATATAATATTCTATTGGTCGGGGAATATTCGTTTTAACAGGAAATATTCGTACAATGACACAATCATTGGTGGACCCCGCAACAAAATTATTGTCAGATTGAGAAAACGACAAAAATATTTTATTAAAAATAACGACAGAAGTTTTACCATTGATACTGTTTAACTACTCGGTAGTAAAAGTACAGTATTACGTGTGGTTTGCATAGTAGCACACGGTATTGATTATTAATGCTTATGTGAGAAGTCACTCAGTTTGATTCAATTAATGTCAGTTAATAATATGAATTATTTAGTGATAATGACGTTTTGTTTTATTCGTAATATTAACGTAATAAAACAGAAACATCTTTTTATATAAAACAGAATACTTTATTAAAGTTATTCTATAAATAGAATATATTATATTTTATTTAAAAGATTTTTCTTTAAATATGGACCGTCAGATTAAAGTAATCAATCTGGACCATTCATGGATTAGTTACTATGCATTCTATTTTTTTATAAATAGCAGCTCATTCCTTCATTATTTCTTACGAATTCACTGAACTCTAGAGAGAGAAACTATAGAGAGATAGAAGAAGAGTATTCTGCTACTTAACTACTTCCTTATTTCAGCTCTTCTTTAAAACGGTAAGGGGTGTTATTCTTTCTTATTCGTGAAGAGAACTGTTGTTATTCCATTTCTTATTATTCTGTTGGAATAACCTGTATACGCAGTCTACCCTATACTTGGTGACATTCTTCTATTATTCTGTTGGAACATCCTGTCTGTGTGTTTTACACCGGACCTGGTTCCGTTTTTATTATTATTCTGTTGGAACATCATGTCTGTGTGTTTTACACCGGACCTGGTTCTGTCTTGTTATTATTCTGTTGGAACATCTTGTCTGTGTGTTTTACACCGGACCTGGTTCCATTATTTATTATTCTGTCGGAATATCCTGTCTGTGCGTTTACGCCGGACCTGGTTCCATTATTTATTATTCTGTCGGAATATCCTGTCTGTGCGTTTAAGCCGGACCTGGTTCCATTATTTATTATTCTGTTGGAATAACCTGTCTGTGCGGTCTATCGCATGCATGGTGATTTCTTTTGTTATTCCATTCTTTATTGTACTCAGTTGGTTAAGTTTTGACTTCTATACTACATGAAATTTTTGGAATATCCTTGATAATTGTGTTTCATCCAGTATCTTTTCATGAAAATATTCTTCTAAGCATTCTTGAATTTTACTCCACAAAGCAGTATCATGTTGACAATTTGGACGTTGTTAATTCTTGGATAAATTAATTCTTGAACTTGTTTTATTGAATTCTTATATCATTGTCATCATCCTCATGTTTATAAAATGTTAAAAGTCATCTGTGGCCTGTAGTACATAGATGGACTTAGTATGATTATGACCAGGGATTATTCGGTATAATCATGACCGTAATGTTACAAATGATGTGGTAAAAGTCCTCATTGGCCCGTAGTGCGTTGATGGACAGTTGTTGGCATGATCATGACCATTAATGAATACACGAATATCCTTGGCCGTAGTGCAGGGGTGATTCGATGATGTGGATTATTTTATTAAGCTGAGTCCCAGCGATCAAAATGTTGAAAAACCTTTTAAATCATAAAAGATAGTAGAGTTTATTTTCTACTTGACTCTTTTAATGGATTGCTTGTTCCGCTGCAGTTAAACTTTATGTCTATTATATTTTATCAGTTTAATATTGTTGAAGGCTAATGATAATTTATTCTGCATTATCTTAGTCATAATATTTCTTACTGGGCTAGTTGAGCTCACCCTTTCTTTCACTGTTCTCTTCAGGAAATGAGAACGTAGCTGGGGCAAGTCGGGAAACGGAGTGATGGTTCGAATGATAGTATTAGTTAGTAGTCCTCACTATTCTATGTAATAGTGTGTTAATAAATATAATGAGGACTCCTTTTGAGTATGAATACTCTTTAGAAGATAATATTTGTATTCAAACTAGCCGTTTA